>BROG01000062.1:332500-652500 GCA_030159075.1 Atrina japonica | reverse complement strand
TCAGGATCATACATTGTGAGGCCAACATTAAAAATTATTAGTTTGATATGAATCTATCCCTGATTTCCAGAAGTGAGTAGGATGATACAGGTAATGTAAATAGTTAGTTTTTCAAAATCCCTTTAAATTTACAGCATAAATAAAAAAAAAAATCAGATTTATCTAAAGGCATGTAAGATGATGGTAAAATTGCAAGGAAAACATTTGGGTCAAAACTAATTTGATAGTTTAGGAGGCACAAATCATTTTATCTTTGATCCTGAAATTTTGACCAAGAAGTAGGTCAAATAGTAGTAACTAGGTCACAAGGTCAAAGCTCATGATACCATCTGAAAAGGCTGATCATAAGATTGCACAACTAAAATATTACACCTCTACTACCTATAGTTCAGAAGTTATAGTAAATGTTTTTGACCTACTAGGTTGTGATTAGATCAAATCAGCTACCAAGCTTGACACTGACTTTGATTAATTGTCATTAAAGTTCTTTACCCATTACAGTGATGGTGTCAATTGAAAACCAATAACAGATGGCAAATTGATTGCTTACTTGTTTTAATAACTTAATATCTAATACTTTTAATCCAATATGCAATCAATATACATGTACAAACAAAACTTGTTTCATGTTTTGTTTATCAGAATTTACTTGAGGCGCCTAGAATTTTATCTCAAGTGGCCATGCAGACGCCTGGATTCAAAAAGCCACTTCTTGGAAACCTGTATCGTAGTGTGAAATGTTTTGAATAGGGAATATTTTTAGAAACAATACAATATTTTGCTTCTGAATTTTGTCCAATCAATGAAGTTCAGGTACAACGTAATCAGCACATAAATTCAAACTCAAAAACAAGATATACCAAATGTAACATTAGAATCAATAATAGCAGTAAAGTGACAACAACTATCCAATTAATTAGCCACAAGTTGAGTTGTGCAGGCAATTTATCTGATCTATAATTCAATTAGAACTGCTATAAACAAATCATTTACACACCAAATAACAAAATTACAAATGAAATTTATTCATTAAACTGATAATCTTATCGACCACATGAAATCATCATGATGTACAGAATCCATCACATTTCATCTTGTCAAACACATATGTACTATATAACTGAACCTATAGAAATAAGATTTTCAGCTGATGTTTAGATATAAGAAGACTGATACATAAAATTAGTTTGGGCAGTACATGAACTTGGGCAGTTCAATTACATGCAACTAAAGTATATATACGACATGTACTAAGAATGTAGCGTACAAGTTCCAGCTCTTTCTAGGAAACTTGACTTTTTACACACTTGTCACTTCTCTCTAGTTATCATCCACTTTACCTGGCAGGTCCTTGAGAGATGTCATGTTTTCCTATCATATGAATTAACTTTCAGTCCAAAGGATGTTAAAAGCTTTTTTTCATGCAATGATCAAACTATTTCCATAAATGTAGAAAGACAAAATAAAATGAGAGTCATTCTATTTGTGTGCTCTGTACCTGAACTTATGGGATCAAAAGAACCTACATGCATGTGTACCAATCTAATTAAAAATGGATCTCTCACTGCACCTGTCTTTTGACATGTATCACATCGAAATCTACCGAAAACCGAAAAACCGACTAGGGGTCACATGTGAGTGACAGACTTAGTATAAGAGTCCTATTTTACCAATGAAAAGAATGCCTCAGCGTCCTTGAAAGTTTATGGAATGGTACATGTAATATATATGTAAACATCACAGACAACACTGAACACATTGGGGAAGTACAGAATTTCTTTCACAACCTTGGATTGGAAAGAATCACCAAAGGTGCTCCAAATGAATTCTGCAGATTGACAATTTCTTCCTTATAAAAATGAATAACATCTCTTACCCCTTCAATAATCTTTCTAGATCACCAAAGTTGTATTTTCACTGGTCGAACAGGACACACTACAAGAGCTCACTCACATGTGACCCCTAGCCGACTTTCATTAATTAGATCTCCCATGTGACAAATCAATGAGAGATCAGTTTTCAATTAGACTGAATGTGTACCTACATAGTAAATCAAACATCACACCAAAGGAATCCACTTAATTAACAGGTAATTTATCAAAAGGAAAAAAAGATGAAAAATTTACAAACTTCTGAACACATACCAAAATCTCATTCATATTAAATGACACATCTCGGATTTGATGTAAATATAATATGCAATGTAAAAAATTGGGAAGGAGGGGATAAACAACATACAAATGTAACAAAGAATATGGCAGTGTTTTACAAAAGGACACAGTGCAAGGGCCTTTTTAATGAACATAAAGTGTCCTTTTTCTGAGAAACTCAGTGCCTCGATTGTTTTGCTGGAATACTCATATAATAGTACTTGTTGGCACTGACGTTGGAGTGAGATGGTACATAAACAGGACTACTCACAGATAACCCACATCTTCACGCTTACACTACCTAATCCAAGGATCCAACCTGTGTGATAAAGGCAAACATAATGGCAGATTTATCCCTGTGGCTCAGGGCAAGAGGTAGTCTGGGAGTTTTACCTTTGTGATTGAGAACAAATTGAAGATATAGTAGAACCTGTTTTAGTGACCACCTATGTATATCGACCACCTGTGTATAAAGACCACTTGTGTATAAAGACCACTTGTGTATAACGACCAACTGTGTATAAAGACCAGGTCGTTTTTGCTATCCGCAATACTACCATTTATGTACAAATCAACCTCTATATAAAGACCACTTGGTCACAAAGACTGATTTTTGCTGTCCCCAATAGTACCATTTGTGTACAAATCAACCTCTATATAAAGACCATCTCCCTATGAAGATTGGTTTTGTTGTGTCCCTAAAAAGCTCTTTATATACAAGTTTCAATGTACAGTGAAACCTGTCTCGAGAGACCACCCATCTAATCACTTGGTTATAATCCTTTAAATAGAACAACCATAACTCATCAACCCCTAAAAAACAATTAACTCTTGTATAATTAAATCAATGATCTAGGCCAGTCCAAATGCGTCTTTAGGGGTGAATGAGGGACCACCTGTCTTGAGAAACCTTCTTTATTTGAGATGATTTGGTCTCTCAAGATAGGTTCCACTGTATATTTTAGTAGCTACTGTTAAGAGAGAGTTATTGGAATAGAATTACTTACTTGTGCAATTATTGTCAGCAAATCTTCAGCCTGAAATGTCAGCTCGCCATTCCCTGGGTCACCATCAAAGTCATATAATGCCTTTGCTTGTAATGGCTGAAACAGTTCAAATATACCATAATCAGAATATAGTTAATGCAAAGAATGTATAAACATATATAGTAGGGCTCTAACTGTACATGTAAATTTTGTATATGTTTACTGTATGTGCAACATGACTCATGAAACTAACCAAACAACATGTCAATACATACATGCAGGGCTGGACAAATATATCTGGAGTCAACTTGCCTTGGGAATGCTGAAAGTGATTTCAACTTGCCCTGACCAATTTTTAACATGCCCTGATCATCATTTCCCTCAATACTTGTGGTTGTAATAAGACTAGACCTATTCTTAGAACATTGTGAATTTATTTAAGCTTGCCAACAGGCTAGCTGTCCATATTTTTCAACTTGCCCAAGGCAAAATTGAGCTTGTCCCAGGTGTCAGACAAGTGAATTTTCCTGTTCTGACATGTAAAAAAATCAACCATAATATAACTTAGTCTAGCTATCTGTCACATGCTCAATATGAATGCTACATATTTTCCTGCCCTGACATGTAAAAAATCAACCACAATATAACTTAGTCTAGCTATCTGTCACATACTCAAGTGAATGCTACATGTACAATGTACATGTGTATAGTATGTATATGAATATCGGTCATCTGATCTACAGTCAAATGCTAAAAGTGAGTCAACTAAAATCATTATCCCATAGCTTTCTATGCTAAATCAACTTTTTAAAAAGAATGGACCTGACTTATGTACTCAATATTGCAAACGTTTGCACACTGATGTTAAAGTCTATGGACTATGTCTCTCTAAACTGGTTTGGAATGTGTCAATTTCTTTTCATGAAAACTGCAAGTTTTTGTAAGTCACAAGCAAACTTTAATGTCATTTCCTTCTTTTTCATAGTAAAAAGTGTCAACAAAACACTGCAAAGAAAAAATATTGCTTCTCAGAAATAAAGTTTCAAAGGAGTTCATAACTAATATCAGATGATGATGAATAGGGGCTTTTTTATATAAATAAGCCTATGTTTTATTAATAGTAACAACAGCCATGTTGGTTGGTCAGGGAGCATGAAAATCACAAACTTGAATCTACATAACCTACCGACAATGGTTATTGAATGACTGATACAAAATAATGGCAATAGCTCACTTACTAACATAGGTCAGTAGGGTGACCTTGGAGCAAAATTCTGGTATTTACTATATAAATGGTTTTTCAAAAATACAACTGCAAAGTCTAGAACATTGGAAATGCTATTGCTAGTAGTGATGAGGTATCGGAGACTGTACTTTTAATTATGGTACCTTAACAAAAGAGTCAAATCAACCCTGAGATAATTTTAGAGACAGGAAAAGACACACTTTTACAGGATACACAGAAGGTTTTTACAAGTGCTAGTGTTACATGGACAGGATACACAGAAGGTTTTAAGAGTGCTAGTGTTACATGGACAGGATACACAGAAGGTTTTACGGGTGCTAGTGTTTCATGGACAGAAATACTAACTTTCATTAAAGGTATAACAATTAACATGGACTAAATATTGAATTTTTTCTGCATGATTATCATATTTTGTGCAATATTACATTAAACTGATAAATATTCAAATAAATTTATGAAATTATCCATGTTGTTTCCCTGTGTTTTACTGTTTAAGTAACAATTACTGTAGCCCAGAAGAAGGAATAAACTTGCTTTTATTTTACAAACTTTAATAAACATTTTTATCAATGATGGTCACAATGGCCATTTTCTGTCCTATTTATCATGCATAACATTAGCACTTAGCATGTCCTATTATTTGTCTTGCATTAAAGGTTGGGCGATATTATTGTGATGTGGAGTTTGCAATGCTGAAAACGTAATCAATTTAAAATAAACAGGGCTTTTCCAACCTATCATAAGGTCCTAAATGAGGCCCTACTCTCCAATTTACAATCAAAACTTTCTAATTAAAATCAAATGACAATGAATTTGAAGAGATTCATATATTCTCACATACATAATGTAGTTTAGTGTATTTCTAGATTTACCCATTTCAATCAAATGTTGTTAAAATTCCTTATTCAAAAGGCTCAGGCCCAATTCCCAAAAGAGTGTGGAAAATCTCTGATAAACTTCATAAAGTATGTCAGAAAACATTTTACCTTCAGGTTTTCTCCCATTGCAAGAGTTACAGACTTTGTTTGTCTTCAAAATCCATAACGACTGCAATCTAAGTTTACTGTGTTTTTAATACATGTACATCTGGGTGCATACTATATACATGTACATGTACCCAGAATGCATGTTCTTTACAAATTATGAATGCCAGGGAAGCTGATTTTACAGCTGTAGGTACATTGATCTTGAGCAATACTATTGAAACTACAGTAATTATTGAAATTTCCTGTATAAGATTAGTAATGATAGCAAAAGTGTAGACTTCCTCTTTGTTTCATATACATGTAACATTTGCATAGACTCTCTTGACCCTTATTTTGCTGGGGGATATTCCATCCCTGTGACACTAACAGTCATGAAATCTGCCACATAACATTTTTAAGTCTCACATCTCCATTTCACTATTGTACAAACCTGTTCATCACATGATCCGTCAAATACATTTGTAGACACAAAACATATATGATAGTATGTTTACCTAACAGACATTTTGTTCTTGAAAGTTTTGAAAGATATATATATATATATATATATATATATATATATATATAATATATATATATATATATATATATATATAATATATAATATATATATATATATATATATATATACACAGTGGAATCTCTTTATCTAGAAATTCACAGGACTGCCCCGTTTACTTCGAGATATCTGAAATTCGAGATAACAAAAATTTCCAGTTCACATATTTTCTATTCTTATTGGACAACAAATAGACCTATTTAGGGTACTGCTTAATTCAAACTGTATTTAAGCAATTATTAATTACACTTTCATCTTGGCTCATTAATGGAAGTTGATTGTCCCGTGTTTTGCAGGTAAACAAGTAATTTTAAGAATGATTTTTGCATACAAAATGTAAACCTTCAATCACAGATGGTAACTTAGAGATAACAAGTGGCAATTCTGTGATATTTCAATACTTTGGACCAGAGAAATACTTTGAGATAAGCAAAATTTCAAGATAAAAACTTCAAGATACCCGGAATAAAAGTACATGTAGTATAAACATATAGTAAAATAATCGGGACCAGTCGTTCGACTATGACATAACCATAATTTCAACTCATCCAATTCTGACATAACGAGATTCCACTGTGTGTATACATGTGTGTTTGTGTGTATATATATACACTAGCGGAAAAAAGAAACGCAAGTTTATTTTCGATAGTTATTATTTTACATGATTCATTGATGATTAGCTCATTGTTTAGGTTTCTCAATTATTTCATCATTACTGAATACATTTTGATGATTTTTGTTGTCCTATCACAGATGGTGTTTGCGTGAATAGTGTTAAAACAAGGGTACCCTGCGCTGTTTCCTGATCCAAATCAGTAGCTTGTGTGCCCACCTCTGGATTCAGTCCCTGCTCTTACTCTCTGTAACACTGACCCCATCAAGGTGTTTATTTTCCTTTGAGGGATATTATTCCACTCCTGAATAAGGGCCTGCGTGAGTTAAGCAACATTATATGGGACCCTCCTGTATAGCTCACCCACAAATGCTTGATTGGGGACAAATCTGGACTGGTGGTCAATAAAGAACTGGGACGATGTTTTGAGCCAGAACGTCACAATAAACCCTAGTAACATGGGCCTCAGGTTGTCCTGCTGCAATGTAACTTCACTAAGGTTATGTTGACAGATAAGACGAAGGGTGTGTGGTCTCAAGACCTGAACCCGATATGTTACTACTGTAAGATTGCCATGGATACCACAAGAGGTGTTTTCACACCTTGAGATATCCCTGCCTATACCATACCAGACCCAACCCCAACCCAAATCTGTCACTTTGCATTATGCAAGCTTCAGAATATCGCTCACCATGATGTCGATAGACAAGTTGTCATCCATCTGACCTGTAGAGCGTGAAGCGAGAATCACCAGTGAACATCACACGTCTCCAACGGCCCAAACGACATAAAAGGGATATTGTTGTCTCATGTACACCATATTGCTAGGCTACACGACGTTGCAAATGCCCTGCTTTATCAGAGCAATGGCCCTACCCCTACCAACTTTACTCAATTGTGACATTTCGCTAAAAAGTGATATTGTCATCTCATGTACACCATATTACTGGGACAGACAACGTTGCAAATGCCCTGCATTATCAGAGCAATGGCCCTACCCCTATCAACTTTACTCAATTGTGGCATTTCGCTCTATAATCACTTCAAAAAGAAATATGTAGCTGATCTGTACTGTTCCAATGTTCGATTTTTAATGACCAGCACATATGGCGCAGGATTACCCCGGATGCACATTTTCTTGAAAAATCTGCTGAAAGCATGCACCGTCAAGTGGGGTCACAGTCAGCTGAATTTTATCTGAATAACATTTTCACAGTGCAGAGAGGTAGCTTAGTGTCAAATTTAATTAAATTTCATCCACGTTTGTAAAAGATATATATCACAAAAACCGAACTTGCGTTTCTTTTTCCCGCTAGTATATATATATATATACATGTATATATATATATATATATATATATATATATATATATATATATATATATATATATATATGCATATATTATATATACACCTCTGATGAGAGTTCTATGTACACTGATATAGATATGTACACTTCCATATGTATCAATATTGTACACACAAGTGGATGCAACACAATGTGAATCATGTAAAATTGTAATAGAAGCTTAAATAACAATAACATTTCAATAACATTAAGTATACTTGTATTACATTTTGTACATGTACATGCTATTTCCTGAGGATCAGAACATTTCCTATATTAATCAGGTTACATTATCTTTACTTCCGGAAATACACTGATTGTTTTACATAACGTCACTTTTACTATGGATAACTGTACACTTATACTGTGACATTACCAACAACAGATAAGGTGCTAAACTTTTGACCTGTGCTAGGAATTTATGCAAATAAAGTGAGAATTTTTACTTATGTCATACTGTGCATTAGACCTGGGTTTACTGTGCTCTACCTGGCATGAGACATGGGTTTACTGTGCTTTAGCAGTAGACCTGGGTTTACTGTGCTGGAGCATTAGACCTGGATTTACTCTGCTTTAGCAATAGACTTGGGTTTACTGTGCTCTAGCAGTGGATCTGGGTTTACTCTGCTCAAGCATTAGACCTGGGTTAACTGTGTTCTAGCATAAGACCTAGGTTTAATGTACACTAGCATTAGAATTTAGACCTGGGTTTACTGTGCTCTAGCAGTAGACCTGGATTTATTGTGCTCTAGCATGAGACCCGGGTTTACCGTGCTCTAGCATTAAACTCCTCTAGCAATAGACCTGTGTTTATCATGCTCTAGCATTAGACCTGGGTTTACTGTGCTCTGGCATAAGATCCGGGTTTACTGTGCTCTAGCATTAAACCTGGGTTTACTGCGCTGTAGCAATAGACCTGAGTTTATTGTTGGGCTGTCACTGATGAGAAATTCTATATAGATAAGTAAAAAGTATCAATATATCAATAAATCGAGTAATAGACCTGAGTTTATTGTTGGGCTGTCACTGATGAGAAATTCTATATAGATAAGTAAAAAGTATCAAAAAATCAATAAATCGAGTAATTTGGTACTTCTATGAATGCATTAAAAATAAATAAATTCAATGTAATATTTAGTTGTTTTATTGTATATTTGACCATCTGAAGATGAAAATAGCAATCATTGAAAGGAAAACATCATTTATTTGAACAAATTGAACGATAAGTAAAAAAAAAATATAACTTAGTTCAATAACATGAAGTAAAACAAATGGAAAATTTTGGAAATTGTAAAAGAAAATACATCCGGTGAAATGTATTATGAATGTATCGATACTTTAAAAGTGTATCGATTATCGTATCAAATCAATTTGTGTATCAATATATCAATATCAAGTCTATCAATGACAGCCCTAGTTTATTGTGTTCTAGCATTAGACCTGGGTTTACTGTGCTCTGGCATTAAACCTGGATTTACTGTGGTCTAGCTTGAGACCTGGGATTTAAGTATCATCTTGATAGATTTGTAGATCATTGACTTTCACTCCTTCAGCAGAATAGTCATTACCTAATTCAAATAAGTTTCCAGATAGTGAAATACATGTACATGTATTACTTGTACTGGGAATCAAACTCTAGCACAGAGGTTGCGCTGGTTGAAGAATTTGTGTCGCCAAAAAATTGTCAGTTGTCAAAATCTGTCGCCAGTTTCCAATTTTTGGAGCCAAATTCAAAGTCAATAAAAAATTATTATTGAAGTTATATAAATATGTTAATTGCCATTACTACTGTCAATTTACTTAATTCAATTCAATGAGTTACATTAAGATATTAATGTCTGTGTTTTATATATTATGTAATAGAGATATGACATCATTTTTGTATTGAAATCATCACAATTTTAATATGCATCCATAATACTGTATGGATCAATGGTGTGAAGAATGGACACCATAGAAGACACCATGATCTCACTTCAATGTTTCTCAGTCAAATATTTTGATTAAAATCATTCAGGATTGATACACAAGACGCATGAATTTAACATAACATTAATGATGTTGACATTTTAAGTCTGCTTAGTGGCAAAAACATATAGATAGTGATTATAGGTGTGGGTCAATTCCATTGTGACTTATGGGACATTTGATGATTTTTTACCCAAACTCTTTATAAAATTTTGAAGCTGTTATCCCAAACAATATAATGTTTCTTACATTATGCCATAGAGGATATGAAAGTCTAACCAAAAGCCATAAAATATCAGTGGTCATTTGATTGTGTTTTACATGGTGTGGTTTCAAATAGCCATGTGACTAATGGAACGTTTATGGACCATGCTTTTCTGTGTCATCTAGCTAGTAAAGTTGGCACTGCTATCTTAATATGAGGGATATGATTTTTTAAAATAGTTCTTTTACTAGCTCTTTAATTCAAGTTTGTTAGGAAAACACTTTCAGATGAAAATCCTTCGTTGATTTTCACTGCTTGACCACTATATCATGTGACTGATGGGACAAAAAAAAAGTGACTGATGGGACACTATCACCTTCAAATTATCAACATTTGTTTTGACGCACACATGATTTACCATGAACATGATAAATATTATCATAACAAGTCACAATTTGAATCATTTTACATATATTAAAGACAATATTTTTCAAAAAAAAACTCTTGAGGTAAAGCAGCACTAATATAGTTGAAGGAACACAAGTTCTATAATCCAATAAACAATAGTCAATTCAAAACAAAAAGCAATTCTACCCAAGGACATTACAAAATTATAAAAACAAGTTTGATCAAATAGTTAAATCAATGTCAACTTATCACCCTACATGTATCACATCAACTTCAGTATGTGTTGTGACTGATGGGACAATCAAAATAGATTTTTGTATGTGACTAACTTTGAGGAGAACGGCCCCGTCTTTATATTCAATCCTTTATTTTGTCTTTTTGATACTAAATTAAGAAATAGATGTAACTGTGTGTACTTGTGGTTAAAAAACATGATTTTCCAGAGTTAGCGAACTTCAGACATTTAATTTGGCAATGAATGATTAGTAGGGGCAATCATTGCCACATATTTCAATATTGCGATAAATTACAGAAAGATGTTACATGTATAATGATTGCTATTCCCTTTTTGTTGTGAATTGCTACAATGATTATGACTTACAAAAGATCAGGCTCTGTCAAAATAAGTATAATTCACAACAGCATTTTGTGTAATTGTTTCCTGAATATTTTAAAATTTTTATTTTGGGGGAGGAGGGGGGCTTGGTCTTATGCTTTAACCGTGGCATTTTTGTCGGATGAAAAAGATTGGTTGAGGTCATGTTTACAATAATATACCTACTTCTACTATCTCAAGCATTGGCTTAATTTGCATGACACATACATTTAGTACATGCTACATTTGTAGGCATCAAATGTTGAATTTGTCCTATATCTTATTTTATTTACTGAAAAATGACCTTGCTATTTACAGCACTGTTTTTAAGATGATTTGTTGAAATCAGATTAATGGGGGAATGTAAAATATGTTGGCATGAGGTGATAATTCTGTTGTGACTGATGGGACAGTTTTGTAAGCATTGTCACTGAAACTATTGGGGACTAGGCCAAACAGTTTCCTAATTACAAATTAATTCCATTGCAGTTGTAGAAAAATAAAATGAAATCTACTTCTTAAATCAACGGATTAGCAAATGAAGTGAAAAATGTTGAAAAATTGTGTCTGATGGGACATTTGTGGTGTCACGACTTCAAGGTCAGTTAAGGTCATGGGTCATTCATGACATTTAATTTTTACAATGCTTTATTGGTACTTTAGGCTCATTGGATGTTAAATGGTTGACAGTTCTGTTTTCAATGGTTTTATATGGAATGCCAGGAAAAGTTAAACTTTGTTATTATTAGGACATTATAGGGTGACGCGTATCCCAGTAATGTAAAAGGTCATAACTATTGACAGAAGACCCCTATCAAAGCAATCTTTCCAGTTTTAGAAACTAGAATCAATATATATTCATTTCATTAATATCAATTTACGAGAGTTAAAACTGAAAAATTGGAAAAAATGGAACTTTTCCATGCAATTGACTTGTAGAAGTGTTAATATACAGGTTAGATCTAATCACTTTATCTGTACAATCATGTACATGTACCTGACCATGTGTAATTACCCTAGCACTCCTCTGAAAATTACATCTCTGTGTGGTTTATTGACATTAATTAATAAACAGGGTTATTGGTCGCTGTTCCTGATGACCATTTAGATAATATAAATGACTTATGTAACCTAGATGACTTAAACCGTCCATAGAAGGGAAGCGCCAAAAAATCACCAGAAGCATTTTTTTGTCACCAGTTGAAATTAAAAATCGACATTTGCGGCATTGGCGAAGCCCAGCGCAACCCCTGCTAGCCATCTATTTTTGAGGGAAATGCTTCAACCACTGAGCAAGTGGTGAAATATACAGATGCACAGAAACAGTGATATATATAAAGGTAATATTAGCTTTGTATATTGCTGACGAAAAGAAGAACGTTATTATATACGCATGTTATATGTGGGTACTGTTCTAGGAAATGAGATCACTGTATAGACTAAATTTCCTATACATGCAGCCTAAAGGAAGTACACTAACAGAGCTTTCCTGAATATACACGTATTTAGAAGTGCCCTGGTTGGTATTCTTACATTGAAAATATTTCAACGCATTATGATGATTATATTATTACAATTTAAAAAAGAATTAAATAAGCTTAAATTTGGTTAAAATAGGACTGCACTTATTTTGCAAGATAAAAAATGCCTAAAAACACCTGTAATCTCTATCTAAAGGATCAATGACCAATGTACTGTATGTATATTACAAGGAACAATAAATGATGTAATTGCTTATTACGCTTTGCAAACAACCTTTTATCCACTTCAAAGATACATGAATCAGATAAAATTTAACTGATATAACTCACAAAACGGTATGTTGTTTGTCCACAACACAGCGTTGCAAAAGCAAGAGACTTACTTTTTTCTGATGACAAAGTCAACATTTGTAACAGTACAACCATAATTTTTTTTCAATTAGGTCTATTTCTCCACAACGGAGCATAGTAGTTACTAAGTTAGTACTGTATGCAATTGTTTGTAAATCATCCAAACTTGACACATAGATATGAACATGATGAGTGCAACACAGTTTAGGATAAAACAATTTACATTGCAGTTTACTATTAGTTTTTGTCATTGTTGAAATAAAAAACAATCAATTTTAAAAGGGTATTTTGAAAATTGACAGCAACTTTTTCAAAAGACTCAGAATGACTTCAAATTTTCTACATGTCCTTCATGGACAGCAAAGTTTATTATAAATCAAGGGTTTTCACAACTACAAATTTTAACTTCTGTATTTTAAAAATAGAAATGATCAGTTAAATAACAAATTATGACAAAATAGATAAAAAATCTAGAAGGTTTAGAATTTGAATTACACTTTTAATTTGAATAATATTTAATGGAATCTATACTATAGACCTTGCATGGTTAAAATATTTAATCATAATCTTCATATGTAAACTTTATATATGCCCCATAATGGAAAACATAATTAATAAGGTTTTACATCAAACACTGACAAGCGTAAACAAAATTATTCAAATGAATCATAGTCCACAGCAGTCCACATGGGATTGCCAAATTCTGAAATCGTGAGAAATGATAAACAAGATAAAACACTACAAAATAAACATGTACACAATAAATATAGTTGCTATGTTTCGTGAGAACTGGAAAAATACAGCTTACATAACTAGTTAAATTGACAGTCAAAGTTGGACCCTCAACATCGATATTTCAAACACCAGTAATTCACTTGCGTTTCGCCACTTGCTACTGATAACGAATAAAATTTGTCGAACCATTTTCATTTGAGGGGCGGGTCATAAGCTACCCGACAACAAAATTTGAAATTTCCAGCAGGACTTGTCAAGCTAAACCTACACATATGTCCCGAAAAGCAAGATATTGAATAAAGGGGTCGTGTGAGTTGTGTAAGCAAACTGATATTTTCTGGACAAGTGATTTTGACACTTACCACTGTATCCGCCATGATCTCCGTTCAATCAGTATAAACGCCCTCTGTAAACAGGTTATATTTTGTACATTAAATTAAAGGGACGCAACCGCTTATTCTGCACTACATGACATTACGAATATTTACGCTCTTCATAATTGTTATAAAATATAAATTTATAAAGCGATAAAATGATCGATTCTGAATAACTTTCGACATTTTTCCATTCATTTATCCAATATACAGAGACTTGCCAAAAGTTTACAGACATTATCATTTTTACTATATATTTCATAAAAACCAAAATTTTTCAAAAACATATTGTAAAGCAATTTCTTATCGTATTTCAATAGATTTTTCACTGTTAAACAAATAACAGAATACAGTTTTACTCTATATTTTGATTTTAATTTATGAATTAGAAATTAAAAGATTTATCTATTTCAGCAAAAAGTTTAATTTTTGTGACGGAAATCCCCTGTTAGGGTAAGAAAGATCAGCCTTATATAAAAAGCTTTATATTGTGATATCTAATTTTTACCTTTTGTTTAAATTGTCAAATTTTTGAAATTACAAATTAGAAAATAACATCCAAATAAGCAATGAAATTTGCAAACATTCTCTGTTTAAGGTTGAAAATTCTATTCAAATGATAAATGGCTTCAGAATGTATTTCTAATGTGGTTTTATATGAAATATATAGTAAAACAAAATAATGTCTGTAAACGTTTGGAAAGTGTTCTAGATCTTTATCGAAATGCGTTCATGGCGGTTTACTTGTGAAAATACGGGATCTCCTCAGTCTTGTCTTTGGTAAACAGGTAAAATGTGAAAGCTATTATGATCGAGGTAATCATTAGGATCCCAGAAATGAATTTCACTCCAATTTATAGTCATCTGGGGTCACATGAGTTTCATATTAGGATCTGTAACTGTCTCAGTGTCGTTGTGAAAGAGTCCCGGGGTAGATATATATATAAATTTTCGAATATTTTAAAATAGGGCTGGCATTGATAGACTCGAAATCGATATAGATCCATTTTAGTATAGATATATTTCTTATGCATTTCATAAGAAGTTTTTCTTTTTTTTTTTTACAATTTCCGAAATTTTCACTTCCGTTTAAATTGTCAGGTTTTACTTTGTACTTAAACTAGATCTACCGTAAGCTATATTGTATCTTACTTGTTCAATTTGTTCAAATAAAGAACTATGCAATGAAAGATTTATTCATCATACACAATAAAACCCCTAAATATTATAATAAATCTATTTATTTTGAATGTATTAGTACCAAAGTATTCTATTTATCGATATATCGATATTTTCTACTTTTCTATATATCGATATAAAATTTATCATTAACAACAGCCCTATTTTAAACATTATCTTTTTGTAAAAATAATGGACCAAAGCCCTCTTTATTTTTACTTCAAAGCTGTATCTTTAGGGTAAGGGTATCAGGATTTCAGGATTATGTCATGTTTTAATTTTTTAATATACCGTGTTTACAAAATTTACAACATGACAACAAGGACACAAAATGAGGCAGATGTTAAAAAGGAAAAGCCGACCATACCAGCAATCAAAACGGACGAACAACTGAGCGAAGTCTAGAAACTTCCAAAAAGAAGCCAAAAGATGGATTGGGAAAGTCGAATGGCCATATATCAATTGTAGGCCTATCATACTAACAGATCTAAATCGAGAATCAATCAACACTAAACCTTTCTGGAAATATATTAAATCCAGGAAAATGACAACGCTAGAGTAGCCCGTGAAAGAACACAGGAAAACTCATCAGCGACAGTAAAGGAAAAGCTGAAATACTTCTCCAGCAATGTACAGTGTACACAAAAGACAAACCAACAACAGTATCAGAAACTACAATACACATTGAGGAATCCATACCAAACGTGAGATCACTACTAGTTTATATCGGGAAAAGCGACTGTCAAAACTGCTGAAATGTGTCAAACCATCGAAATCATTTGGACCAGATGAAATTCCAAACAGAATATTAAAAGAATGTGCAAGCCAAATAACACCAGGACTGACAGCGATCTTTTAAAATTCGGTAGACTGGCTAAAGGCAAACATATGCATTTTCAAAATGACGATAAACATGCTACTGAGAATTATAGTTGGACCGAATTGCATATGCATTGTTAAATTTAACCTATGGCTAGCCTATTGGTTTAACAATGGTTAACTGCAAGTTAAATTTAACAAAGTATTGTGCAACCCGGCCCTGTATCACTAGCATCAGTGTCTTGTAAGATCTTAGAGGATAGATCACAAACCATGGTTTCAGATCCGGCTATTCATGTCACGGCGAACGACTTCATGAAAGCATATGACACCGGCCCACAAACTCGTATTGCCGTCTTAAATTTTTCGAAAGCTTTCGACCTGGATCTATATGGAATCTGTTGACCAATATTCAACTGGTTGAATATGTTCTTGACAAACTGGAAAATGAATGTTATACTAGACTATAGGGAAAACAATCGGAAGAAGTAACAGTCGACTCGAGTGTTGCACAAGGCACAATTCCGTCACTATTCCGATGTCATATAAATGACCTCACAGACGCAGTCAAAACTTCAGTTCGACTATTCGCCGGTGACTGCCTACTCTATAGAATCATTAAGTCACAATATACCATGAAATAATCCAAGAAAAACTCAAAATCCTAGACGTACGGACAGACAAATGAGGAGTTAGGTCACATGCCAAGACTTTTGAATATTACATCTAAAGCATAAAACACAAAATCCAGTAGTCCTTAAGCTTAAACTGATATTATTGTCATGTTGTAAATTTTGAATTTACTTGGTGGGTGTAAATACAAAATTTACAACATGAAAACATTTACAACATGACATTATACTAAAAGAAAGTCGGTTATGACCCATACTTAGGCCTTCAAATATCTGAGGACCTCAAATAGACTACTCAAATAATATGAGATATTGTCCACACGAATGCAAGAAAACAGCATATATCCCTTGTGGGGCGATAGTATAGGGTATCTACTCAACTACAAACATCAATAAGCTTGAGTAGAAACAGCGTCAAGCAACAAGATTCATAACAATTGCATGGCTGCAAATCAAGAGAATACGGGTGTGCCTCCAGAATGCTTGCCCGACTAGAATCCCAATACCTCCAAACAAGACGCACAAGCAAAAAGTTTATATAAGTGTACAAGGTGGTTGAGGGCTGATTCCTGCTATTAACTCGGACAAAAATCTAAAAAAACAAAATGCACACCAAAGAGAACAATCACTGCCCAAAAAATAACACTTCCAGTCAACAGTCACAAATGGTTGGATCTACTTACACAGAGACTTCGAGAGACTGTGTTATTGTTTTATTCGATGAGTATAATGCAAAACCGCTTAATATGTACATGTATATGGTATATAACTTTTTGGGGATAGTAGTAATAAGATTTGGAAATTACACACAATATTTTAAAGCCACGTCAGTCTTTAAAATCAATGCCAGTTGAACAAATATTCACAAATTAAAAAGAGACAGCTGCCATTTATTTTCCAAATTGGGTGAACCAGAAGTATTGATGGATAAATTAAACTACATGTATAATAAAATCCATATAACCTGGCGGGGCGGAGTCTTGTGAACCCTTTCTTGATCCGGGCGAGTTTCAATTTTAGGTGATAAATCATAACATTAAAATTGCACTGACTAGAGTAATCGTTCCCATTTGTCACCATTCATAAGAGAGTATCCAGAGAGGAATAAAACGTTTTTCCCGTTCAGCTTGTTATAACCGAAAAGACAGAATGGATCCTGCCGATCACAATTCTCAAGCAAAAGAAGGTGATGAAAAAGACAGTTAGTGAAAACCCTTGACCTGAGATGCTTAGCAGAAACATTTACTGAGTGACAGCTGTCTGTCATTTGATAGGAGTATTTGAAGTACAAAGAAGCGCATGGCCTCGATCGAATGTCCTTGTTTCTCACTAGGTCCCGTGATTGATACGAAACCAGACAAGATTAAAAGAAACGTTACTATTGTTGTCAATGTACGTCAATTTACTTGGACTGGTAAAAGTTATGGGACATTGGATGAAGAGAGGCATTAACATGGCAAATTCCAACTGATTAATTCGAAGACAACATCATTCTAGTGAGACATTTGATGTTTCAGAAACCCCAAAACACTTCTTCAGCTGAAGTGAAGTCTCTTCATACCCATGGTTGTAGCCGGTTATTGATGTTCATGATAAATGAAAAATTATCTTCTGCCTCAACAATGTTTCATTCTCTCAGGAATTGTCTTGGCATAGGTCTACAAAGATATTTTGAAAAGAGAAGACATTCCCTTCCACCATTTCACACAAGGTTTGCCGATTCCTTTACTTTTTATCGACACCAAAATTGTCCAACAATCAAATACATGTACATGTGTGAATTTAGAAATGTAGCACATTATGGCAACATAAATTGTACCCAATTCCTGATCAAACCGATGACATTGTGTGAAAAAAAAATGCTTCTTTAAAAAAGTAAAGTGAATCCCGATATATAAACGATGCTTGCACTGAATTAAAATATTTCAGCTCCGACTGTGCACGTTAGTAATCTCAGAGGTCGGTAGAATATTCCGTCATGTCGAACAAAAAACTAGGCTCCCAGAGTTAGAATGACGACGTAAACAGCCTCATAAAATGAAAAAGCAAATACTGAATAGAGTAAATTAATAGCAAATAAAAAGAAATTCACGGCAGATTAACTCAAAATTTTATCATTCACAATGAAATCAGTCAATGAAAGTCAAGAGATGGGTTAATGTCCATTACATGTGACCATACAGGGATATAGATGGCAACATGGTATAGCTATTGTAAAATAGCTTTGATTGACAAAACTGATATACCACCATTACTTGTTAAATGGCTAGGCAGCTCTATCCTTATAAGATCAAAGTAATTGACGGAAATATTGCATATTCGTAATATACGACCACTATCTGTCAGTATTTTTTTTTATTTAGATTTAAGTATTTGAAGAAGTTTCGCGCAAACATCAAAGCATACCTCGAATATGACACTCGAAATACACTCGAAATATGATAGAACTACCCAATGAGGGAAAAGACAGAAAATATTATTTTATATAGAAAAATATTTTGGCAAGCCTAACACCAAAGATCCCCAACTATTAGAAAATTAATTGAAAAAGGCACCGATTGAAGATGAGAGTACTAAACCCAACATCAATGTAATATCACGAGATTGGTCATTTTCAGTAGTATGTTACCCAAATATGGTACCTATAACAATTGACAGACAACGATGGCCTTTGTAACAGCCCTCTTTAATGGGAATGAAATAACATCAATAGCATCAAGAAAGCGGTGTACCAACTCAACTTATGTATTTAGATAGAACAACATATAACATTCACCGATCAACGCATCTTATTTCTTCACACAGAATCAGGAAATGAGTATGAATAAATGAATGAATGCCATTTGGGAATTGCAACATTACAAATAATTTTGGAATGCAAAAACTCATTTACCAATCTATTTGTCTAAAGT
Source organism: Atrina japonica (assembly GCA_030159075.1). Taxonomy (NCBI): domain Eukaryota; kingdom Metazoa; phylum Mollusca; class Bivalvia; order Pterioida; family Pinnidae; genus Atrina; species Atrina japonica. The sequence goes on along the minus strand of BROG01000062.1, from coordinate 632,953 downwards.
TGAAAAAATGTTACAAAAGTAGACGGATGGTCGTTTTTCATTTGACATATCACCACAAGGCACTTTGGTAGAAATAGTTGGTGCGATGAAAAAAGAAATTGACCTTCTGAATGAGCAGAAACCGATCATGTAATGGAACAGAGCGCTATCAAAATATTGGAAATATATCTTTTTCCCACCTTGGACAGGCGTATCTACCATTTTGCCACGCCAGAATTTCCCTGTCCAAGTCCAAGTCACTTTTTCTTTAAGAAGTCCGTAATACCAAAATGATTTCAAACATCAAAAGATAATTCAATCCATTGTATGCCTTTTTTAGGTGGGAAGAATATACAAAACGGTGTTGAAAATGTTGATTTAATACAAGAAAAATCGTCGTAGAATTCATTCTATAGAATTTTGTTTCTAACGAACGAAATGAACGTGCTTGACTTTGGGTTACTTCTGAAACTGTAGGCCTATTAGGAATGGTGAAAAATCACTAAAACTTCTATCATTACACTGTATCAGACTTGAATGTAGTCTGTAAATGGTTAATTTACAATTCCTGCTTGTTGATGTCGCATTCCAGAACATCATTATGCCTACCAACATACAAGTAAACGCATCCCTATTGTAGAACAATAGAATCTTACATGGGTGTGTTGCGTGGTGAAGGAAATCTCCATCCAAAAGGTAAAAATCTGACTTTCAGATTCTTACCTCAAGGGTCGAGATATCTCTTTCCACCCAACACACTATTGTTTTATTTTTTTTCCCATACTTCAAACAGGTATTTATGCATGCAAATAAACTTTTAATGCACTGTAGTCCTATATTATAAAATTATATTGTGACGTCACAGCACGTGTACCTTGTCCACATCTTGTGTGGACAGAGTAATTCTGGCTTGGCAAAATAGTAGATCTATACGCCTGTCCAAGGTGGGATAATAAATGGTGCTCAGTCGGAGATGAAATGGCTCGACAAGTCTCAACCGAGACGTTAGCTTAGGTTGTGATATTGATCCATCCTATCCGAGACTGATATTTTGGTTATTTTTCTCGCACCTTGTAAACTTGAAATTTCGTTTGTTAAAGTGTTAATCAATTTGACCTGATTAGTAACTGCATCACTGGCCATAGACTTTAATATACACGTACTCTTTGGACTATGGACAACACTGTTTAGGTCTAGCAAGAGTTCATTTTCACCTATATTAATTTGTCTTAGTTTGGAATGCAGTTGTTAAAGCAATGAATGATATTCAGTTTAGGTGATAAAGTTCAAAGTCATATCGTCAAATGCCAAGGTTACACTCACCTAAGCAATATGGAAATATTAGTTTTTTGTCACATTTGTTTTACACTTCCCACTTCTTCTGAAGAGCCAACTGTTCAGTTTTAACAATCTTGACAGGAACTATTTCCATATAAAGCCGCATAAACTTTGCAAATGAAAAGGAGCTGGGACCCAAAGGGACTCCAAAGGGAACAAAAAGGTCCAAAACATGGTAAACATCTAAACATCTTGATCAGAATCCTGCTAAATTGGATACGTTTGAGAATCAATATCTACAATATCTGTTCGTAAACGAGCCACCAGCGAACGCTTCAAATGACACAGAGTACAGTTTTACAGTAATGGCTTAGCAACTCAAATCTGATTGCTTTTGTATACAAAAATATATTAGAGCGTCGTACGGAATTGTTTAAGGGTCATTGTGACAAAGATCCATGGTCATGTCGTCAAGTGTACCTTAGTAAATGGAAAATATCAGTTTTTGTAAAGTTTTAGAGATTCTTAATCTCTTTTCAGAAACCAAATGGTACATCTTTTTAATTATTCTCATTACCAATGATCAGCATAATTTTACTCACGTGACCGTTAAGTCCCATTGTGGCCTCTTGTTCAGTTAGTGGAAACATTTTATAATATAAAAAATAATTGATAAGATGATTATGAAATTCAGCGACTGAAGAGTACTTATAATTCTTGCCATTGAGAGGCATCTGGGAAGCTGGTTTATCGGTCATTTTCTTGGTATATAGTACCGGAATTTGTAAGCGATATGATGTTAGCAAGACCAAGGGTCAGATAAGATTTCAACATCTCGCTCAGTAGCCGATATAGCATTCTCCAAGATGTGACAGATATCACTATCGATAATTTCCACCAGGTCACGAATGATGCTGCTAAGGTCATCGGCCACAAGAATGTGTCAAAACTGAATGGTTATCTGAAGACACATGGTCCATCACTGAAGAGAGGTTACAACTGAAGAAAAACCTCCTAGATGCCAAGTCTCTCGGGATAATACAGAAGGCAGCCCCATGTACAGAAAGAAAGATAGGGAAGTAAAGAACTCTGCAAGAAGAGACAGGCGCCAATACGTTGAGCAATTCACTGAGGAGGCACAGATAGCCGCTGAACGGAAAGACATGAAGACCGTCTATCAGATCATGAAGAAACTCAGCGGTGGTCATTTTCCAAATCAAGACTTCCCTGTAAAAGCAGAAGATGGTTCGGCGATAACAGAGGAAAGGGCAAAAGTGGAAAGATGAAAAGAGCATTTTGAAAAGCTATTAAACCGTCCTGACCCTTCAACACTTACTGACATTGATGAGGCGAAAGCAGACCTAAATGTTGACATGGGTCCTATCACACGAGGCGAAGTGACAAGCGACATCTGTAAATTGAAGAATGGCAAGGTCCCATGAGAAGATGGTATGTGTGCGTAGAGATGTTGAAATCAGGGAATCGGGAACTTCCTCAACTTCTGCAGCGTATCCTTTAAGACATATGGGACAAGGAGGATATTCCAAATGAGTGGAAGAAGGGAATCATAGTTAAGCTGCCGAAGAAAAGTAACCTGGGAGATTGTAGCACCTGGTGTGACTCTCTCTCTGTCTCTCTCTCTCTGTCTCTCTCTCTCTCTCTCTCTCTCTCTCTCTCTCTCTCTCTCTCTCTCTCTCTCTCTCTCTCTCATGATATTCAGTTGCATCAAACTACAGCCTATTATAGCAGCTGTAAATGAAAAACTACGCCAAGAAAAGGCTGGCGCTTCGGAGAGGAAAGATCCTGTATTGGCCACACCTTTGTGTAACGACAGATTCTAGAACAGTCACGAGAATGGTACAACACACTCTACGCTGTGTCTGTTGACTTTGAGAAGGCGTTACACTGTGATTCGCTCTGGTGGTTCATTCGTCACCATGACATCCCACTGAAACTGGTATATATCACCCAGTCCCTCTACAAGAATTTTAATGCCGAGTGATACATAATTCTCAGAGCCCTTTGAAGTGAAGACCGGAGTGAAGCAAGGCTGTATCCTGTCGCCCATGCTCTTCTCGCTATAGCTATCAACTGGATCATGAGAATTGTCACACAGGGTAAAAGACAGGATATCAATGTCACTTTTGTGTTTTAAAATACCATTTGGTCTACAGACAGCGACTACGGTGTAATCCGCTTTAAGTTTATAATTATATAAATAAAAATGGCAAAAATATGTGGGACAATCAGGACATGTGTTGATGGTAAAAGGAAAATTTCCACTTGCACGTACAATATTGACAAAAGTCATTAAATTTGTTATTTTGATGAGAACATTTCAGAAAAATTAAAACATGTAAATAGAATATTATAATATATATATATATATATCATAAGACAGATATTTTATCAAAAGATTTAGATGATGAGGGGCAATCAAATGTATTTTTGCAATAAGAAAATAAAATATAAATATATAAAGTAATATAAATATTTTCAACAACATAGGTAAAAATAATATAAACGAATGAATAAACAAAAATTGAATCTTGGATATACTAACAATTATAACACGTGTAATGCTCAAAGTTTCGTTGGTATTAATACAAATAGTACTTTAGCAATCTTTCTGAAAAAAGCTTTGGGGGAAAGGTCGAGGCAAAATTAGTGTTCAGCCTCCAACTTACACTCCACTTATAGTATTTAAATATTGATTGTAAATGTGATTTATGATATCTGTGTTTATATTATATTGTATATGTATTTATGCTGATAAGCCGGATGGCTTAAAGCTTAATAAACTATAACTATAACTCACTATTACAACAGTTTTCTACCTTCTTGCGTACGCCTCTGGAATACCCTCCCCCATCACACAAAAGAAATTAATTCAATTGTTGCTTTCAAAAAAGCCTTTTCAAGAAATCACTCAGAAATTCCAAATTATTATAATGATGGTAGTCGACTTGGACAAATTTTACATGCTAGACTCCGTATGAAATGTAGCACTCTCAAACAACATCTTTTTTATAAGAATATCGAACCTGATCCTTTTTGTGTGTGTAATCAAATAGAGTCAAATTCTTATTTTTTGCTTTCATGTAAACAATATACGACCCAAAGAAACTTACTAAGAAATAAGATAAGTCATCCCTTAACTCTTGATCTATTGTTATACGGAAATAGTAGTCTTTCATGTATGGAAAATAAACATATTTTTAATTGTGTCCAAGAATACATAATTAGTACTAAGCGATGCACATAGATATTTTCTCTCCGATTATTATGTCGAGTTTTATTAGGAAATTGTCACTACATTCTACAACTCAACTCATTTATTATTGTATGATTATTATTGTTATAGGACTTATGTACACCTTTCTTTCTTTTTTTATGGTTTGATTTTATGGGCATGAGCCATTTTACCTTGGTACAGAGCCGGTCTGGCTCAGTCGGTAGCGCGCTCGACTCTGGATCGTGAGGTCGTGAGTTCGAGTCCCGCCGGCGACAGGTTGGTTTCCTGTCTTTCGGATGAGACAGTAAAAACTGGAGGTCCCGTGTCACAGTAGGTGTCGGCACGTTAAAGAACCCTCACTGCTCAATGGCCGTAAGTGCCGAGCATAGGCCAAAAATTTGAAGCCCTTCACCGGCATTTGGTGACGTCTCCATATGAGTGAAATATTCTTGAGTGGGACGTTAAACAACAATAAACAAACAAACAAACCTTGGTACACCTGTACCTGATACCTTTTGGAAATTTAGTTAGATGTAACAAAGTTACCTCTGATTTGTTTGTGTGACATCGGTACGACTATCATGTTCCCATTTTTTGATTTACCAGGGGTTTTACCAAAAAGTGTGAATATGATACGACTGAATTTGAAAAAAGTGGGACTAAACCCAGACAACTTAGATGCAAAATGTTAACAATAAGATGCATGTATAATTATATTTCACTCTACTGTCATTCTCATTTTAATTACATTAAATTTTAAGACAAAACACTACTGGTTAAAACTAGCCTAAATTTCTTATTTTAAATAGTCACTAGCTTGAATTCGATATGAATTTTTCTTGTGAAAAATATAGTCCAATTACCATCCAACAACCAAGTTTACTTGCAAAAATATTTGCTCTCTTCTTTTATTACTTTTTTCTTTTTGTTTTGATTTAGGGGGGGGGGGTGTACCATGGCCCGATAATCACTAAAACAACATCTTTTGTTGTTTTTCAATTGGTTGACATTTCCAATATGTCGTAGTAATGTTCAATAGTGCTGTCACACCTGGAAAACACTTCCAGCAATTAAAGTAATTAAAGCAGAGTTGTTTCACATGTCTTGACATTTAGGACTAAATTTAGATAAAAACCAATTAATAGTAAATTAAGAGTAATACGATATGGTAGGTGACATACTAACACTGAAAATATTCAGTGAATTTTCAATTTAGAATGTTGAAACCAAACACCTGGACAGTCGCAGTATGATAAAGACTTGTTTTTCAACCAGAACATGATTGCATATACATATACCTTACAATGCAGCCAGGAAGTTTGATTGCTTATTTGATATTAATCAGTGGATTTCTTTTGAATATAGCCGACAGTGAATGTACCGTGGACTACACTGAAGCAGTTATTTCCGGAAAGTAATACTAATTCTCCGTCTCTGGATTAGACTATTATGTTACCAACGGCACCGACCAATCAACGTCGAGGTTAGTAAAATGTGGCGTGTTTGAAATGAAAAGTCGACGCCAAAACATAAACAAAAGCAGCTGTGTGTAATAATTATAGGTAAATAATTTCTGTTAATATGCGCAGTTATTGTTTAGTAATGAAACAAGAATTGTATGTTAAATCATTGATGGATACACCAAAGGAAAAGTTACACGTACTTAGCTTGGATTTCGGAGGGGGGGGGGGGGTATCAAACATTGAATCATAAGATAAATGCATGCACAGTAATGTGGAATGCATATTAACCATTAAACACTATTTTCTTCTGGTATTACATCAATCCGGTCACTTTAATTCATGATCATTTAATACACATATACCGTACTAGTTGTAGTGACATGAATCTCAAATTCAAATATGTTGTGTTGACTTGTTATTTACTCCAAAACTCACTACTGTCAGTCATGATTATCAAACAATATATGGAAATACGAGTGTAACACATTTTCCAAAACTTTCCTAACATCAAAGACTGTCACGCAATTCTTACAAGTGAAAGGCCACAGTCTAAATCTCTATTGACCACAGCTTGTAGGCTAGTGTCTGGGATGAAAACTTCAATTTCACATCAGGGTGCCGAGATAAGGGGATTTATTCTAAAGTAATCCCCTGTTGCCTTTGACAGAATTCCCAAAGGGGTTAATTCAAGTATAAATGATTCTGATTACACAGTTTCTGACACTGTCTTGAATATAGTGCTATTGTCAAATGAAAGATCATTATTTTGTCACTAGATTATGTGCATTAATTATATCCCTCTATGGGTAGGGGTGAATACCAAAATGTACTGGAATGTACCGAAATGGACATGAAATACCAAAATGTACCCCAAAAAGGTGGGAATGGAGGGTAAAACTACTAAAATGTATGTTATTTTGAGATAATATAGGGGAAAGCCCTCATATATGTACATGTACAGAAGCTCACATTTTTAGTCCTACTACATCCAGGGATCCTTACTACTAATGGTGAAAATTCTGCTCACATTGGGAAATTGTGAAAGGCATAAGCAAAATGTCAGAATTACAAAGTCATTTCTTAAAAGCGCATTGCAAATGAGGTGATAAACTAACGCACTAGCAAACGTTTTGCAGACTTACACCAGGCCATAACAACTATGGTTGTACATTGAACCTGATCACGAAGCGCATCCATTATTCGGGTGATGTGAACTGCACAAAGTGATACACTGGGATAGAGTAAAATATATAGCATAAAACATAATGTTGCATTTAATTCAAGACTAATAATTTAATATTGACACATAGATTCTATTTAAGTTTTAAAACAGTCAGTCACTCAATATTTTATTTAGAACAATGTGTGAATGACCGGGACATTTACATGATAAAAACACTGAACATTAATCCCTTTGAGGATTTTGTCGAGTTGCCCCCGCTAAAACTGTTGATGAATGCTTTCGCCCTCTCCATAGGTTTACCTATGTATTATTACTGAGACATATTTTTATTTAACCAAATTAATATCAAATCCAAATATTTGAGTATGATAGCAGAAATATACCCAAATGTACATGAATGATGAAATAACAAAATGTACATGAAACACCAAAATGAATTGTACATTTGTGCTAACCAAGATGTATTGTTACAACTTTGCATATGTAAATGTAACAGCAATCGTTCCCTTTATTCCAATAATATTTCGATTGAGATGATTCATAGGGTATGTATTAATCCTTCATTTTATTTGTCTTCAAGGTAAATGACACAGAAGAATGACATTGTCCAACAGAACAAGGAAACCCAGCTATGCAGATGTGGCTAAAACACCAAATAAAAATGCAACAGAATCATCTGGTTTGGGCACTTCTAATGTGAAGGTGGTAGTCAGAGTACGACCTGAAAACAAAACAGAACAAGTTGGAAATTATGATGTTGTGGTTAGGGTTATGAACGAGAATGTATTGGTTTTTGACCCAAAAGAGCAAGGGTCACCCCAGTACGGTTACTATAATCGTGTCCGGAGACGAGACATAGGGAAACGACAGAGGAAAGATCTGAAATTTGCATTTGACAGTGTGTTTGGGCCAGGTTCTAAAAACTCTGATATTTACAAGCAAACAACAAAACAGATCCTAAATGGTCTCCTAGAAGGATATAACTGTTCAGGTTTGTGTATAAAACTTCTCTACCTTATGTGCTGATATAAATAAATAACGTTTGAAGCAAAACTATTTCTGCAGAATGGGAAATGACTTGAGTATTATAAGGTAGTTCCAAGCACATTTTAATGAATTACCTGGTTCAAGGATTAATCAAAATTTTTTAAAAATAGTACCATTACCCACACACTCCAAACAATAATTTTATACCGTTAGTGAATGAAGAGTTTTTAAGGATTGCAAATGAAATGTTTTTTTCATTGAACTTTGCTTCAAAAAGGAGGAAATTTTAATTTTGTCAGAAAGAAATAAATCTTTCAAAAACTTTTAGAAATAAATCATTGAACTCCCTCTGCATGTGTCATTACTATCAACACACATTAATTTCCTTAGATTTTAATTTATTTTAATGTGACTCTATTGAGACATGTTAATTACATGCATATCTGCCAGCCCTCCCATTTTGTGCGGGAGTCTCCCGCACAAGCATTGAAATTTCGGCAATCTTCCACTTGTTGGTCTGCTCCCCTGCAGGAGTATAAAATATCCCGCATTCGGATATTTTACCCCCGCAATGACCTGCAAGTAAAAGTTGGACCCGGGCAAGAAGATTTCAATTGTCCTTTGCCCGGCCGTGCAAGTAAAAATGTCAGTAGAAGTACAACCATTCATCATTTCAAAAAGCTTAAGTTTAGAAAGTGATCCATTTCCTTCTAAGTTGTAATAAAAGGTGAATGATAAAAGTAAAATTATTTTACTGTAAATAAAAGTAATAAAGATATACATAAAAAAATCAAATATGGCATGTTCTTAGTATTGGTCCAGACACTTGAGTATTGAAAACAGCTTGTCTACAATATGAAAATGAACTGAAGAAATGAAGTATACTATTAACTCTCCATTGGTGTTTTGTAATGTATGTAGTGTAACAGAATCATATATTTAGCTGAAAATGTCGTCCACACAAATCCCCCCCCCCCCCCCCCCCCTCGGTTGTCATAGCTGAAGGGGAGGATCTCGCTCATGTGAAGGTTTTTCAGAGGTTGGCAGGAAAGTAATGTATGCTAGTCGTATGAACACAAACTTGATTAAACACACCTCAAAAAAAAAATATATGATAATAAACAAATTATAAATCAAAAAATAAATAAAAAAAACATAAGATTCACAATCAAATACAAAAAACAATAAACAAAATAAAAATTAAGACAAAAAAAACATAGAAAAAAGATAAATAACAATAACAAAAAAAAAAAAACAAATAAAAAAATACAATAAATTCAAAGTACAAAGAGTAAAAAAACAACTAACAACACAAACATTAAAACAAAGAATTCAAACAATAAAAAAAAACCAGCAAAAAATAAACAAAGAATACAAAAAATATACAACAGAAATAAAAAACTAAAAAATATAATCAACATAAAAACAATTAAACATTATATAAAAAAATAACCAAAACAAAAAATAAGACAATAAAAACTATACAAAAAACAAAAACAAAAAAAAGAATAAAGAATCAAAAAATATTAATAACAAATAAATTAAAAAAAAAAATAAAAAATAAAAAAAAAGAAAAATCAAAAATAAAAAAAAACAAAAAATGAAGATCAACATACCAAAAACATTAAAATACATTAATATAAAAAAACAAAAAATACAAATAAAGATTACAATCAACAAAATAATAACATTAAAAAAACAATAACATATTAAAAAAAATAAAAAACAAATAAACAAAAATGATCATACATGATAAATAAAAGACATTTAATAATACAAAAACAAAAAATAAATCATTTAATAAAACCCAACATAAAAAAATAAACACAAAAATCAAAAGAAAAGAAAACATAGAAAAAAATAGAACCACATATAAAAATATAAGCAAACATAAAAAAAACACATAATAAAAATATATAATAAAACACACAAAAAAAATACACACAAAAAAAAACATCCAAAAATCATACAAAACTAAAGAGAACAAACAAAGAAAACAATATTAAAAAAAAAAAAAACACAAACCAAAAAAATTAACATAAAAAAACGATACAAACAATAATTCCACAAAAAAAACAAACAAAAGAGATAAACAAAACAAAATTTGAAAAAACACAACATAAAATTAAAAAAACAATATATAACAAAAATCAATACATTAAAACAAAAATATAAAAAAAAAAATCGAATTAAAAAAAAGAATAACAACCAACATCCAAAAAATTCACAAAAAACACCAAAGGACAACAACAATAGCATAAAACAGACATAACCATAAACACACATTAAAAAAAAAGTATACAAAACATACAATAAATACAAAAGATAAAAATCAAGGAATAAAATATACAAATTTAAACAACAAATTTAAATAATTTAAAAACACACAAAAAAAATAACATAAAAAAACTAAAAGACAAAAAAAAAATTAAAAAACATAAACAAAGAAAATCAACATATACATACAATTAAAACAAAAAACAAAAAATAAAAATCACACAAGAAGGAATAAATAAAAAAACAAAAAAAGAAAGTAAACAAATTAAAAACAACAAAGACAAAAACTCATAATTACGTTAATACATAAAGAATATTAGAAATTACAATTACAAACAACATATACAAAAAATACAATAAAAAATCAGGGGGGGGGGTGGGATACAAACAAACAACCAGCATTACAATTATAAAACAAAAAACAAAACAAAATAAATAGAAAAAAACTAATTAAACAAAAATAAAAAGAACCAATAATGAAAAACAACAACCAAGATCAAAAAAATAAAATAATTAACAAAAATAACAAAAATTTTAAAACAACAAAAAAAAAAAAAATATAAAAACCAAATAAAAAATACTACAAAAAATAATAAAAAGAAAAAAATAAACACAATAATAAAAATACAACAAAAAAAAACTCAAAAAGATACAAAAAATAATACTACAAAAAAAATAAAACCAGCAAATTAAAAAAACATAAACAAGATTAAAAAAAAAAAAAAAACAAAAAAATATATATCAACAACAATAAACATATGAAAATCATAAAAAAAATCAAAAACGAAAAAAACATCAAACGAATAACCAAAATCAATCACATCAATAACATAAAAAAAAACATAAAAAAACAACAAAAATTAAAATAAAAAAATAGTAAAACAGATAACACAACATAAACATAGAACCAAACCATAAAGACAAACAAAAAAAAAAAAAAAAAAGATACAACATAAAAAAAAAACAATCACAACAAATAACAAAAAAATATAAAAAATAATGACAACACTAGAGAATAATAAAAAAAGATAAAAAATAATCATCCAAAAATAAAAGAAAACAAAAACAATCAAAAAACAAAAGAAAAACTAAAAAATAACAAATATATAATAGAATAAAATATAAAATTAAAAAAATAACAAAAAACAAAAAAAAACATAAAAAATAATAATAAATGACACAGCGCAAAAAATAAAAAAACAAAAAACAAATACAACAAATCAAAAAAACAAACAACAAGAAAAAAAAAAATAAAAAAATAAAAAAAAAAAAAAAACAAAATAAAAACAAAAAAATATTAAAACACAAAAAACATAATTAGAACATAAAAACAAAATTAACAACCCAAACCATATATAAACAAAAAACAAAAATAAAAAAATTACAATTAACAAAATCAAAAAAAAGACAAAAGAATCAATAACAATATGAAAAAAAATATAATAACAACAGAGACGAAAATACAAAAAAAAATTCAAACAAAACACAATACAAATAACATTACAAAAAAAAAGCCCAAAAATAAACATTAAAAAATTAAAATCAATAAATTACAAAAATACTTCAGTAAAATAAAAAAACACAAAACCAAAATATCACAATTTCACTCAATAAAAAAAAAAAAAAGACAATGAATATACCAAATACAAATAATAAACATAAACAATACAAATAAAACAAACAAAACATAATACACAAAATCAATTAACAAGACATACCAACAACAAAAATCATACAAAAAAAAAAAAATAGAAATATATAATAAAAAATCAGACATTACAACAAAAACACAAAAATAAAGACAAACTAAAAAAACCATAGAAAAAACAACAAATCAAATAAATAGCATAAAAACAATTACAATACACATTAACAACACCATAATCAATTCAAGAGAAAAAAACAAAAATAATAAAATCCAAATATTACACAATAAAAATTAAATAAATAACACAAATAAAATTGGTAAATAAAAAAACAAAAAAAATAAAAACAAAAACCAATAAAAAATAATAAACAAAAAATACACAATAAAAATAAAGTTAAAAAAACCACAAAAAAAAAATAAAATAAAACAAACTTTAAGAATAAAAAAAAAGAAAAAAAAAAAAAAAAAAAAAAATAATCCAATCAATGAAAATAAAAAAGATAAATATAATAAAAATAAAAAGCCAAACATCTTTGCCCGGCCGTGCAAGTAAAAATGTCAGTAGAAGTACAACCATTCATCATTTCAAAAAGCTTAAGTTTAGAAAGTGATCCATTTCCTTCTAAGTTGTAATAAAAGGTGAATGATAAAAGTAAAATTATTTACTGTAAATAAAAGTATTAATGATATACATAAAAAAATCAAAATATGGCATGTTCTGAGTATTGTCCAGACTCTTGAGTATTGAAAACAGCTTGTCTACAATATAAAAATGAACTGAAGAAATTAAGTATATCTATTAACTCTCATTGGTGTTTTGTAATGTATGTAGTGTACAGATCATATATTTAGGCTGAAAATGTCGTCCACTCAAAATCCCCCCCCCCCCCCCCCCTCGGTTGTCATAGCTGAAGGGGAGATCTCGCTCATTGAAGGTTTCAGAGGTTGGCAGGTATGTACATGTATGCTAGTCGTTTGAACACAAACTTGATTAAACATTAGTTCCTTTCTCTGCATTCACAGTATTTGCCTATGGTGCCACAGGAGCTGGGAAGACACACACAATGTTGGGAAATCCCCAGCATCCAGGAGTTATGTACCTTACCATGTTGGATTTGTACGACAGAATTTGCTCAATACAGGACAACAAAATATGTGATGTTGCTGTGTCATACTTAGAAGTATGTGCTGCACTAATTACTTCAGCCCTTCATTTTATTATATTTATGCTGCACATTGAATTTGTTTTCCTTATGTCATTGCATGTATATCCCTTGTTTTTCAAAAAATGAAAAGCAATCCTTATATATATATATATATATATATATATATATATATATATATATATATATATATATATATATATATCTTATATAATATATATATATATATATATATATATATATATATATATATATATATATATATATGGTGCGGCGCTTGATGGGACCAATCAATTGTCAAATTGAGGTAAAACAGTTAATTCTTATAAGGCACTGTGGTAAAGTTATTTTTGTTATTACCAAGGAGAATCAATATAATTCTGTTACTTGGGGCTATAGATAAACTGTTACTTACAGGTTTTCAGGTCCAAATCTCCTTGTCAGTCAGCTAGAAAAGATTCTTGATCATATTTATAAAAAAAAAAAAAAAAAAAGAAGAAGAGGGGGGCGCTTAATGAGTCAAATACTGTATTTAATATTGAATTAATTTTCTCTGATTACAGGTGTACAATGAACAAATTCACGACCTTCTTGTGCCAGGTAAATCCTTACCTGTGAGAGAAGATGCTCACTCTGGTGTAGTTATACCTGGACTGTCGCTTCATAAGGTAAGAAAATTCAGAACTCAAAAGTTCTGGTCAGTTTTGGTTACTGTCTAAGTTTCTAATCAAAGAAAATGTACCTGCTTGTATCAGAAACTATTTATGGGCATAACTTCATAAACAAAATAAAAACAACGATAACATCTTCCTAAAAGTAAAGTCCTGAGTCACTACTGACCAGAGACCAATTCTTGCCAAGTACCAATTCTCTATAGGGCTATGGTTTGATGACAAAGTTTGGTTTTATGACTAGAAGCTTACTAAAAAATTTTACAAAGACACATAAAATAAACCTTTTTATCTTCACATGACAGTGCAGGCTGAAGTACAGTATAATCTGTCTATTCCAGACTTTGAGTATTGTGGATTCTTGTCTAATCTGGTGTTGTAAGCTGGTCTCAAATTATTTTCATATATGTTCAATGTAAAAATATATTGTGTATTCCTGCTCTTGTCTATTCCGAATTCTGGCCTATATGTGTGTCCCCTAGTGATTAAATAAGGGGTAATTACACTGTATAATCAACAGGTAGATTATTGTTTTAAGCCGGTAGGTGCACATATTTTACTAAAAAGTGACGAGTACAAAACCAGCACACTATAAAATGTATTTAACCTCTGTATTTATGTTTGTTTGGTGCAAATCAAATGATTTTCATATACATGTACGATAAAACATGAAACAATGTCATTTCTATTTGTTTTGTCAATGTCATGAAGTGTTCAGTGTAACCTCCTGTATTCCGGAGATCTTGTGTAATCCAGCCTAATTCTCCAGTCCCATGGTCGGCACTAATAGACAGATAAATGAGATTATGCTGTACATGTTTGTTATAATCAAATCATAGCCCTGAGGAGAATTGATCATCAGCTTGAAAGGTCCAACAGGGGCATCTAGTGTTTGGATCGTCTGTTTGTGTGTCTCTCCATAATTCCGTCCCGTCTGTTTGTGTGTCTGTAATTCCATCCCGCTAGAAATTTGTTGGGATCAGGGGCGTTTGTGTTTCACAAACACATCTTGTTTCTATAGTTTCCACGGAGCTAATATTTGGCCCCATTCCCAATGCTAAATACATGACGTACATTTATTTTTTTCCAGTTGGATGAAAAAATCCTAATGTGGTATATTGATCTAGACCACGACCGTAATGAAAAATGTATTTATGCAAGTGAAATGTATATTTAATTCTAATAAAGAAATTACATTTTCATTTGCATGTGTGCAAATAAGATTTTCCCAATTTGGCACAAATTCACAGTAAAATTCCCGTTTGTATTGCAAATTGCATTTTCCCAAAATTGGATAAGGAAGCTCCAAAATCAATGAAGATAAAATGAATTAACTTTATGATGAACATACAGACTTCAACCAAGATAAAAATGTCATGAAATTATTTTACATGTTTCCTGAACTATAAGAAATCTTTTTTTTTTTCGCAGCCAAAAAATGCTGAGGAATTGCTTCACATGCTTCACTTTGGAAATCAGAAGAGAACACAACACCCAACAGATGCTAATGCAGAGTCATCACGTTCTCATGCAGTTTTTCAGGTAATTCAACTAATCAAGTCCAAACCTTAGTGTTTCTATTGCATGTCCACCTTTTTTGATGAACCATATTCACGCTTCTAACATTTGTCACAGAGTTCTCTATATTTTCCTTGTTATATATTTTCTTGTCCAACCTTACGTTGAGACAGCTCATGACATCAAGGAAACAAATTAACGTGCACTAGTAAAGAAAAATTTGAATTGCAACATGTTTTTAGAGCTGTAGGCAGGTTTTACTAGTTATGAGTGACAAGTATATGTACATGGATGTTGTGGTTGCATATTTTGAATTCGAATCACTGTAGAGCACATGGCTGCAATGTTTTTTTCATTGCAGAGGTTTGATATATCCATCAAAATTGTTACGTAACTGACAAATATCATATGGATATATGTGTGGAACATGAGTCATATGTTCTTATGGCAGACATTGGCCACGACCAAATTATTAAATATGATGCCATGAAGAGAGAATGTAGGAAATAAGGGTTGAAATTACTACACATAACAGGGGTTTTCCACCTTATCATAGGGGTCAAAATAATGCCCCATTTCCAATGAAAAGAAATGCAATTTTTTGTGTATTTGTAGATTTCCCAATTTCAGTAGAAATTATGTTGCTAAAATTCCCAATTCAAAAGGCTGAGGCTTCATTCCCAAAAGTGTGGAAAATCAATGCATACATCAGTTTTGTTGTTAAACACTTCTTTACTTGTCTATGTATATGAAAGATAGACGTAATTTGATCCAGTTTTCTCCTATTTATTTTAGGTTTTTGTCAGGCAAAAAGACAGGACTGCAAACATAAGTACAGAAGTAAGAGTTGCCAAGATGTGTCTGGTTGATTTAGCAGGATCAGAAAGGGCAACTGTTACTAAAAATAGAGGGACAAGGTTCAGAGAAGGGGCCAACATCAATAGATCTCTGTTAGCACTTGGGAACTGTATAAATGCCCTGGCTGACAGCAAGGTAAACACCTGATATACATAATTTTCTGAAAAAAAACCCCAAACCATTCAAATTACAGTTCATTACAAAATATTGGTTAACATATGTGGTTTGTTTGGGTGATTTGGACAACATATTGGTTAGAATTTTATGAATGAACTGTTTACACTTCAGAATAATGTTACAAAAGCTCTGGCAAGTAATTGGAAGAAGAGATGGATTTAGGATTTACCAAAATTCTAAATTGACTCATAAAAAATAATTTATTTGCTTTAGAGTTTTATCTTAAAAATGTAAAGTCCTTTACCATAATTGAAATTTCTATGAACATGTAGTAATAATGTTACATTACAAATGTGTTAAAACTATATATTTTGTTTCATCATTGACTTCAGTACAAAGGTCATGTCCCCTATCGTGACAGCAAATTGACAAGACTGCTGAAAGACTCACTTGGTGGAAATTGTCAGACAGTTATGATAGCAGCAGTAAGGTATGTATCTGAAATTTGACATGGTATACAGGAGATTGTTTTCCCTTGATTCAGGTCTGTTATAAGGCCCTTTCCCAATGTCAAATTTCCTCAATTCCCCCCACATACTCACAAAAACACCCTAAAATTCCTAAACTATACTTTTAAAAAATTGCTAAAAAATAGAATCAAAACGTTTTGGTACAAAACATCTTGTTATGAACTTGCATGCTTTCATCTCGGCCACTTATATCCTTTGATGTATTAACAGTGTAAAGAAAAACGTCCAGGTGACTGGGATTGTTGAAAGCTTGTGAAGCATCGTGTCTCACAACTCCTAATTATTATAATTCATAGGAAACAGTGATTTAAAAATAAAGGATGCAAACATTTTCCAATTTTGTTGTTTACATTGCTTATTTTTCCCAAAATGAAAGGCATAGGCACCTTTGCAAAAAGAAAAGTGTATACACATATT
The DNA here is from genome assembly GCA_030159075.1 of Atrina japonica. Classification (NCBI taxonomy): domain Eukaryota; kingdom Metazoa; phylum Mollusca; class Bivalvia; order Pterioida; family Pinnidae; genus Atrina; species Atrina japonica. The sequence goes on along the minus strand of BROG01000062.1, from coordinate 615,629 downwards.
GTTCCGACCTTTTCTGTACATGCTTTCTTATCAAATAATCCAAGGGTTTCTGTGACCTGGTGGTTAGATAGAATATCACGTTAAATCACCAAGCTTCTCACCTCTGTTCAGTACAGGGGTCAATCCTAGATCAATCTAAGATGATTATGTAGTTACTTTGCCAGTTTAGGTGGTGTTTTCCCGGGTATATTGTAACCAGGAGATCTGGCTTTTCTCTTCCACCTCTAAAAACTGGCATCCACTTTATGACTTAAAGATTGCTTAGTGTGGCATAAAACACCATTTTATATAAAATCAATTATACAGACACATGTTGTAGAGATAAAACAATAACTGAAGAAGGGAAGACAAAACAGCATATATAGTTGTGTAATTTGTTGACAACACTTTATATATAGTATTGTAATTTGTTGACTTTATATATATATGTGTAATTTGTTGACAAGACTTTATATATAGTAGTGTAACTTGTTGACAAGACTTTATATATAGATGCATAATTTGTTGACAACACTATAAAGTTGTGTAACTTGTTGACAACACTATATATATAGTAGTGTAACTTGTTGACAAGACTTTATATATATAGATGTGTAATTTGTTGACAAGACTTTATATATAGTAGTGTAACTTGTTGACAAGACTTTATATATAGAAGTGTAACTTGTTGACAAGACTTTATATATAGTAGTGTAACTTGTTGACCAGACTTTATATATAGAAGTGTAACTTGTTGACAACACTTTATATATAGAAGTGTTATTTGTTGACAAGACTTTATATATAGAAGTGTAATTTGTTGACATCACTATATATAGAAGTGTAATTTGTTGACAACACTTTATATATAGATGTGTAAGTTGTTGACAAGACTTTATATATAGTTGTGTAATTTGTTCATTTGCTGACTGATACATCTGCTTTTAACATGCTATTGTATTTGATTTACATTGACAGCCCATCAAGTATGACATTTGAAGACACATACAATACATTGAAGTATGCAGATAGGGCAAAGCATATACAGGCAACAGTGAGTATATATACAGACAAATGTACCTGAAAGGCCATCTCCAAAAACAGGCACCTGTACACAATTACCATCTCTCTATGTAGCACACATCAGTCCATAAAGATTGTCTCTATTACATAGTAACTAGATTTTATCATCCCTTTAGTATTTTCACATTGAATGAATAATAACATTTGAATAAGGGTACCTTTTTGATGAGTTTGCTTTAATTTTATAAAATGGTCATTAAAACATAACATTGGTTTTACCTTTTCTATTTTTGATAGAATATTTTTCTGTGTACAAATATAAAATTTTATTAATATAAGTGCAATATATACCAATTGACCTATTGGCAAGTGTCTGACACATGGCTGTCCATGTGTTTTTTTGACTTCATTTGATTGTGATGTCATAATCACACAAGTGTTAATTTGATGGCCATTTAATTGTGACGTCATATTGGAAAGGTTTGCCAAAAGGTACTGTTTTAGGCATTTGGCGATGGGTCAATTAGACACCAGGACCCAGTTGTTCATCATTTGGTTAAATTTAACCAAGAGTTAAATGTAACTCTCGGTTAAATTAGGTAATCAATGGTTATAAAACTTAGGTTTAAAATCTTTATAACAAAGCCAATCTTCAGCCAGTTTGAAATAATAACCCTTAATTGGTTAAAATATGTAACCGAGCCTCAATGTTTGGCTAAATTTCCTATATTTTACCAATGGTTTAACCATAGTTGAATCTAACCAATTATTGAGCAACAGAATTTAACCAAAGGTTAAATTTTAATCCATGGTTATGATATTTAAGCGAGGGTTAAAATTTAACCAGTAGATGAACAACTGGGTGCAGGTTGCATTCCAAATTCCACTTTCCTTACTCTTTGAATAGAAGCCTTTAGCAGATAAATTCTGTCTAGGCTATTCTCATGAAAAGCAGTGCCAATTGTTGGCTATTTTCCTTTCTATTCAGAAAAAATTGTTGATTTCTTTGTACATGGATACAAAAACTTCAGCGATACCTTTTTGCTGGCTACTTTACATAATTTGTCTTCTACTCCAAAAACTATTGGAAGAGCTGTTCAACAACCCAAATTCCTAAATATTTTGTTTTATCCGACTAAATACTACAGATACTGTTGTTGAATTACCTCAAACAATATCATTTTGTTACCATCAAATGTTGTTTTTTTTTTGTATATAAACAGTTTTCATTTTGTGAATATCAAATATTGTTTGTATTACGACAGCTGAAGAAGAATGTGTTGAATGTGGATTTCCATGTGGCGAGATACAGTCAGATAGTTGTTGAACTCCGTGCTGAGGTGAGTTATTGATCATATATTTATACACTAATAATGAAGTATATGTGTATTTATGTGTACACAAACTACACATGTCTCTATCCATGTCATCAGACTACACGATTGTAGCTAAGGTCGAATACATCCGCTACAATGCCCAAGTGCAGTCTTATGATATGGATACAAACAATTGTCTGGGTTTTGTTTTTATTACATGCCACTTATTTAACTCATTCACCCTAAAGACACATTTAGACTGTTCTAAGCCATTGAATTATAGAATAGTCTATTGTTGTTCAGGGGTTGATGAGTTAATTATAAAAAAAAGACTCCATTCCTGTTTTAACGACATCAACAAATATATTGGATGAATGGAATTTCATGTAGAAAAGTAGTTCCTGCAGAGTTTCTGTATCTAACTGCAGTACAATACACGTTACATATTGTGCAGGTGTATTGAACTCTGTATTATAACTGTATGGTTACACATGAATGCAATGATATACAATTATGGACTTTTGAGTTGATAAATATGGTGTAATATTGACCTGAAAATCAATGGTGACATAGGCGACATACTAGTATGTTAAAACATATACAGACTCCAAGTAGTGAGTGAAACATTTGACTAAAAGGGGCTGGAGCATTTTATAGAGAGGGGATGTATAATAAATAAAATATGGTATGCACTATGCTCGGAATTCTTCAGTAAACCTTGACGTCATTGCTATTCATACATGCAGGTGACATGTTTATTTTTTCATTATGTTAAAATGGTGAGTTTAGCAGGAGGATGTTTTGAAGTTTTTTAATATATATATTTTTGTGTTTTAACATCAAGCCAAAAATTGTTTGTGTATTAGGCCAAGTAAAAAAATACTTCTGGTTCTCAGACACCGCCGCGCACAAAAAGAAATCGCAGATGAAATAATTTCATTCACATTTCATAAAAAAAATTACCGCCGCGCGGCAAGTAAAAATGTCAGTCATTTCAAAAGGCTTAAGTTTCGAAAATGATCCATTCCCTTCGATATGTAGTTCAAAATGCATTTCTAAAACCCAATTAGAAACTGAGATAATTATTTTATTGACAATTCAACATGTAAATCTTTACCTCATACAAAAAAATGTCACAGAACACATTGTGTTTTCTGATGTTGCTTGCAGTTTATGGAGGAAGTTGAGTTCTGAATGAAAGAACCGATACCGAACAGAACTGAATTTCAGGATGTGTTAAAATGATGATACATGTAACACTATATAGTGTATAAAAGTTTTAAAATCAGAATTAAATGATAAAAGTAAAATTAGTTACTGTAGATAAAAGTTTTAATAAAATACATAAGAATGGATAGCTATTGTTTTCAAAAATGAAACTGTTGGAATTTGCATTGATTTTTAGACACATAGTACATGTAGTTACATTTTATACAGCTTTGTAAAATAGTAATGATAATGATTAATGATAATTATAATGATGCATTTACAATTAGTTTTCTTGTAGTTTCAAAACATTTTTATGTTTTGATAAATATATAATCTTTTAGCTATTTTATATTTTTGATGATATTTCAGTTTTAAAACCAAATGAACAAGACAATCACACATTTTTTTGTTACAATTTATTGAAGGTCTCAATAAAAGACATTTTTTTGGTTACATAAAGTCTTCTTATTTTCTTGCCTTCAAGGTATATAAACAATGAATTGGAAATAAAAAATAAAATAAAATACCTACCTACCTTGCCCATTTTGGAAGGCTAATTGTCTGAGAACCAGAATATTTTTTTTACATGGCCTAATCTATGTATAATTTATATTTTGACTTAAAAGTAAATGACTATCTGTTGGAAATCATATCATGCTTGACTATTATCATGATTATTTACAGATTGAAGAATTGAAAGGAAAGCTACAGGTCAGTGAGGAAAACAAGCTTACATCAAGGGATCTCAACATAATGTGCCAGTTTGTATCATTGTATTCCTTAATATTATATCATATCACAAAAAGCCTTTCAACTTTTGTATTACTTATGTTTACACCATTTGAAATGAAAACAAAATTTCACTCACTGTGACTTGTACTTCCTCATTCTGGTGGGCAAAGGAGGTATTTTATGTCAATTTACCTACCTGAAACAAGGTCTGACAAACGATGGTTAATCAGGAAATGACCAATGATCAAGCCCTGTAAAGAATAACCATGTAGACATGACAATATCCAGATATTACTGACAGAAACAAAATACTGCTTATTGGTGCCTAATTACATCTACATTCTTTTATTGCTGTTTTCAGGTTCAGAGAAAAACTTGATGGGATTTACTGCAAGAGATTAAACTTCACTCGAGAATATTTAGATGCAGATTTAAAGAGTCGTGATTTGAAATGGAAAATCGTACGGAAAGAAAAATGTCTTTCTCGCTTGGAAATAGTAGATAACAATCAAGGAAGCAAGGTTAGTGAGCATTAGAATGGATTTGAAACTTGTATATTATGATTTATATTTATTTTCTGCAAAAATATTAAGACATGGACAGGAAGGCTTGGTAGATAGGGAGAAAATCGATTAAAACCAAAAAGACCTTTTCAGCCTGTTGTTTATTTAAGGTAAATTTATGAACTTTTGTTTAATATAGGAAAAGATTTAACTCAGTAAATGAGGGATTGACCATGTAGACCATAATCTATATTTAGTGTTTCTCGTCTATAGTCAGTGAGGGATTCATCCCTGCTGTAATCCAAACCGACTTTGTGGGGGAGATTGCCATTTACTCTTTCTTGGGTATTTTGTACTCGTTTTTCCTCTTCACCATTAAAAACTGGTCACCCTCACTACTCATATTAGGTCAAGAAAGAAAGAAATGTAAGGTGATACACTGCATATGTAAGCTGTTTAATAATGTGGGAATGAATCCAATATTATCCATCTCATTCTTTCCTTAAATCTCCTCAAAACTAGTCAATATCTTTTAATTCTGTAGTTGTGACATTTTATACATTGTAACAGATTAAAGAAAGACTGCGGAAGACCATAATGTCTGCAAAAACACAGATAAATGTTTATGCAAAGGCAAAGAATGACAGTGTTCAGAAACTTGAAGAGAACAGAAAACATTTAGATGAATTCATGAACATAAGCAGTGAAGAAAACAAAGGAGCTGGTGACCAGGAAAGAAATCAGGTAAAGATAAACTTAAGCAGTAAGCTAAAGACTAAGATTTCCAAACTAAGAATAACATTCTAACAGTGAAATCAGATAAAGCTAGAGGGCAGTTGTTGTTTGAAAATAAAATTGATACTGAAAAAAACTACTAGATAAAAATGTTACAAACAAGAGTCCTCAGATATACAAATTAGATATACTTCCTACAGGTATGTATCTCTATACAAAACTCTACATTTTGTAGTATTTGATGTATTAGCACAATTTTTGAACTTACACGATTCAATCTTGTTCTAGGAGTTGAGTTTACACGAGGAAGTACATCAAGCCAAGCTAGCCCTCACCGAGTCAGAATATCAGGTCAAACATTTGTCAAAAGTAGTTCGATATCAAGAACGAGAATTACAAGCATCGGAGAAGTAAGTAATTCCAAGAGTGATTACAGTAAGCACGAGTATAAATATGAAGGCGTCTACCTGTATAAACGGGAAATACAATAGTATACATACAAAAACATTTATCTATAACTTCACATTACGAAATTTTTATGTGAATTTTTCCTGAAGTTTTTGTCAATTTCCCCTTTTTATTCAGTATTAAAATCTTTAGGTTGAATGTTATCAAATGTGAAGTTACTTTCACAAATATTCAACACATAAAACTACATTATGAAGTATGATATCATAAATACAAATAATGGCAACTTTGGATTTTTTTTAGTTTTGAAAGTATGGGTGGACACATTTTATTCATTACCGGTATTTTTCAATTGTAACTGCAGAGATGGAATTATCAAAAAAAACATTAGGTGTAATTATACAAATCTGTTTTCATGTATATCATTAAAAGTTTTATTCACTTTAACTGTTTTTACTTTTAATCGTTTACTTACATTTAATACAAATTTTATGTATTTTTCATTATAAATTTAACACATCCTGAAATATTCATTCTGTCCGGTATTGGTTCTTTTATTATACATAAAATCATATTTCCATACGGATATACTGTAAGCAGCAACTCACAATGTGTTCTAAGACAATCCAGACCATACTAGGGTATTAATTGTCAATAAAACACTTATCTAAGTTTCTCATTGATTTTAAAAATGAACTACAAAAGGAAGATCATTTTTGTTTAACTTTTGCTTTAACCATATGTCAATACAGTAGGTCTAACATTGGCTAACATCTTGTCAGAATTGACATTATAATCAGTTTGAATATTTGATTTTATTCAAAACATTATTGGTAAACAAATTACAGAGTGAGAAAAATGAACTTGTCCACTTGTCCTGGAGGGGTGACAATGGCATGGGGCTTAGTGGTTGTGGTGGGTACCTGTCCTCCTTGACAAGTAAATTTTTTTCTAAACCTGTAAAATCTTACGTTGTAGCCTCTAAAATGTTGGATTCACATGGCACATTAAAATTGCTGATACTGCCAGTTTTTGTTAATTATATGTCCCATATTAGAGAAATCTAAGAAAAGCTAGTCTTAATGGGTTCCATTAAAGTTTATTATTAGCTGTTTGACTGCAGTGACCAAACAACTGTTCTCCCTGAAATGACAATCCGTAATCCAAACAGTAGTTTGCTGCTTAATTCCAACACTAAATGATTATTTTTAGAACAGATCTGAATTCAGCATTAACATTGTCCTTTCTTTTTCAGACTGGTTCTCTGCTTACTCTCTCTGGTCAGAAAACAGTACACTGTAATGAATAGTCAGCAACTCCTGACCTCTGACCTACATGATCACTATAGCAACATGCAAACTCTAGTGGAAGGAAGGGAAGTCACATTTGCAGATCAATCTGTTTGTCTAAATTCTACAAGTTATGATCTCGGAGAGCTGCTTGATTTCAAATGCCCAATTCCTGGTGAGTCTCATTTGCAACAAAAATGTAGAAAGATGATTTCATAAATAGTAAACATCAAAGACTACCCATGTATTACTAGCTTATAACAGTCAAAATCCAGTAGAAAATACTAAATGTACTGCTTTGATAACCACTAAGTAGGTTGTATCTACTAAAGAAAATTTCAACTGTATTTTTGTCATTTGTTGTATTTAATTAGATGTATATGTCTGAATGTGTTTTTTTATTTTGGGCTTTTGTTTTTGTTGTTTTATTTTTTGTTGGGGGGGTGTGTGTGTCAGACAAATTTAATTTGTGGTAGTAAAATTCATATACATAACATCTATTGTTTTCTTTCAAATCTATGATTGACACTTCATTCTTGTATTTCTCTTTTAGGGAATCAAAGTGGTTCTACCAGGGGCAATGAAAACATCGCTGAAGCAGTAAAAAATGTAGAGACAGCAAGTCGCCAGGAAAAGAGTGAAAGTTTTGTATCAAATAACTCTTCTACTGAAGTACATTCATCACAAAATCACATGACAGGAAGTACCCAGAATTCTTTAAATCAGCCGTGTGTTAAGTGTAAAATGTATGCCTGTATGTGCACAACAAGTCAGTTGTCAGATCAGCCATGTTCAAACTGCAGAATGTACTCTTGTATGTGTAGTAACAAAAATTATCGTACTAAAACAATGACAAACTGTGCAGGTCACACACCTGCCCCGAAAAGATATAGTCATTCAAATGACGGTGATAATAGTGCTATTATTGGAGTATCCACAAGTGACACTCAACATGTACAGAAAGCTAAATCGTCATATTCACAAAACACTAAATCAGATGTGCCAGGAAAAACTTTAGATCCCCCGATTCCTGTTGTGAAAGCTTGGCAGTCAATTCGTACAGAAAGACATGCTGTGAGTGATCCCCCAATAGACATGGATTCTAGTCATGATCTTAATTCTACATTCACACTCGATAAACCTCAAAAACCGGAAGTTAAAGCAAGGACGCCTGTTATAGTTGATAAGTTTATTCGATCTTCAATTCCCAGTGTTCCACAAATTGAAAACGTAAATGCTCTGAACTCCACACAGATACTGACGTGTTCTAGAACTCCTGTTCAGAATTCTTTTCCCAAACAAATAGATAATGATTCTTCTAGCATGAATGTAAGCAATAAGGATCACCCTGTCATAAAATGTAATACGGTCACCAAAAATGGTCCATCTTACTTGTCTCCGATTCCAGTACAGATAAATGTTCCCGATGGAATTGTATCAAAAGAGAAAATTGATGTGAGGTTACCACAAAGTGGTACTGTGACTAAAGATGTGCCTACAGTACTGACAACAAACTCACAGCAAAAAGGAAATTTATATAACTGTAGCAGCAGTAACAACTACAGTAGCAGTACTCCGGAAACTATCAGTTCTAGTCAGTTAAATACAATAGGTTCCACTGCCAAGTTTACAAATGAACCATCAAATACCAACCAATGTGACAGCTCTTCTGGTAAAAGCCATGTTGTCAGGGCAATACATTTTGACTATGGCAACCAAAGATCACCCACTGATGGTAGGTATCTTTTCACAGTGTTTGGCTAATAGACCACACTTACTGATGTTACTGTTTATCGTTATATAGTATCTACACAACAATTCATACTTTGGCATTCTACTCTATAGTTAAAATTTTTGAATTCCAGAACCTAGCATTATTAAACGTAAGTCTTGAAAATTTACATAACTTCGGAATCTGGTACCATAATTTATAGCATTGCATAAAACGTAAGAACCTACTGAAATTTTAAAATTTACAAAGTTTTGAATTTTCAACCAACCAGATTTAAAAATTATCAGTACAGTCCAACTTGTCTATAAAGGCTGCCCAGGGGATACAGGCAAAAGTTGCCATTATAGATAGATGGCCTTTATAAAGAGGTATATTAATTATAAAAGGGTTAACAAAGGTTATGTTTGAATAACCTTAGAGGCAGATGGCCTTTATACAGAGGTGACCTTTAGTACAAGACTGTATTTTAATGAAATAAAAATTTGAACTTAAGTAATCGAATCTTAACATGTATTGTGCCAGACCAAACTGATTTTTCAATCGGAGTGAGATGGATCACATTTCCTATTTATATGTTTGAAGTACAAATGTATTTGCAATATTTACTTCCAATAAGTTATTCATGTAATCATTATTATTATCTGGTCCTGTCTTGACCATGTTGGTGTGTGGATACATTTATTTTAACTTTTGAACATTTTTCTACTTTTTTTTTCAACCGCCAGTAGGATAATTCTCTTCAAATTAATATGTATCATATATATCAGAATTTGATTTAAAAAATGTGAATATAAGAATCCTGGATTTCTGTAGATAGAGTAAGAAGATAGGTGACTGGTAATGATCTTTCAGACATTTTTGTTTTACAGATAGTCATTGTGATAAAGTATTGTTTTCCTGATATATGTACTAATATATAGGCATTTTTATTATTATTTTTTTTGTATTCTGACAGGTTTCTTAAATGGTAATTAATGTGAGTTTCCTAAACCATAAGTAAATTACTAAGACTTACTGTAGTATGAGTGTACAAAAAGAAAATTGATAGACTTCTGACCATCATTATGTGAATTAGATTTATTTTTCATCAAAGGGTAAAGGTTTCTCTGTTTACTATTTATGAAAAATCGTCAAATGATGCCTACTGCATCAGATATAATATGTAGGTGATAAAGTACTAGTAGTTCATTATAATTGTATATCTGTGGCTGCATTGGGGGAAGATAACTTTGTATTATAGTGGAATACAAACTTTGTATATCAGGGGTAGATAACTCTAAATCATGGTTTTAGGAACAGGTAGTGATGTTTATTGTCCCTATGACCGAGTGTTTAAGCACCATGACCGACCAGTTATGGTCAGATGTTGAGTTTGTTTTAACTGACAGTGTACTGTATATCATGCTTATATAAAAATACATGTAAATCATCGGATTCCTGATAAATTTTACTTTCATATGTTGCTTTGTTTGTGATTAATACAAATGTGAAAATAAAAAAGAAAATAATAGAGTCCACACCGAAAGCTTTTTTTTAAAATATTCACACTTGCAAACAAAGCAAGGTACAAAGGTGTAAGTTATGGGGATTTTTATTTTTCATAAGCATGATCTATACCAGTAGTTAGAGTTAAAACAAAATTGACATCCTAGCTGAGCATAAATGGGTGATCATGGGGCTTAAAACTTACCAACTACTAAAAATGTAGACTTATTTGCATGCATGATAGGGAAATTTAAAGTTTATAGAGTATAGCTGTACAGGTGTATTTTCTGTAACTTATAGATCAGATCACATGGTAAAGGTGTACTAAATTACAGGTAGTTATTCCAAGCCACAGTATTAGTGGTAAAGGTCAGGTGTACTAAATTACAGGTAGTTATTCCAAGCCACAGTATTAGTGGTAAGGTTGTCCTTAATTACAGGTAGTTATTCCAAGCCACAGTATTAGTGGTAAAGGTCAGGTGTACTAAATTACAGGTAGTTATTCCAAGCCACAGTATTAGTAGTAAGGTTGTACTAAATTACAGGTAGTTACATTAGTGCAATAAATGACTAATACATTATAAGCTTTTACACTAAGGAGATATTTCATTAAAGTTTACATTAGCTGCTCTAAAAGAGCACTCTGAGTAAAAAAAATGAAACTTTTCAGTATTTATAGAACTTGTCATTCTAAGAACAATGTCAAAAAAACTGAGTCTATTTTAAAATCAGTCTAGCTGTACAGATGAACTTGTTTACAAGAAGTACATCTGATGTTTTTTCTGCCATAGACAATCATAAGATCTTTGTTTCATATAAGACTAACATTATTTTTAAAATTCTATACGGCATGTAGCATTTACACATTACTAGATGGAGATCTATTTTTTGAAACATTGTGTGAACAGAAAGAGTACATTCATAAAAATAAAATTAAAAATTATTTTTTTGAAAATTAGAATTCATTTCTGAACCCATTTCTTTTTTTCTTTCTTTTTTTGTGAGATACAATAATGATAATAATAATAATAATAATAAAAAGTGTATTATATATGTCATTTAAGATTTGCAATTTAAAGTCATTTAGTTTAGACCCTAAAAGAATTTGAATTTTTAATCATTTTCATTTCTGACTAGCATGAAATTGATTTAATTATATCATATTGCAGGACGTTCATGGGCAGATGTTGTCAAATCACCAGAAACCAATGCCACCATTAAGCGTATGCCACTGCGCCAGGTTAATGGCAATAGTTCACCTCTCGCTATGCCTCTTTCACCAAGTGTCAAGAACAGGTACAGTAAATGTGTGACAAACTAGATTTACACAGTACATTAAATTATAAAATGTGTATTCAAGTATATATGTCTGGTTATTAATGAAATATGTGTAGGGTGGGAGAAAATCTGTTGACTATTAAGTATTAATGCCATGTTCTCCCAGTTTTCCTCCACTGACCAGGTACCTGTAAATAAAGAAAGAATGTGAATTATGGATATAATATAATGAATATAAGATCAATTGGTGCAAACCTAGTTCAGTTGTTTAATAATTATCAGAAATTTGCTATAGAAATCCTATTGTAAAAATGAACAATAAAAAACTTCGTTTTTTTTTTCAAATCTTATCAACTCATTTTGAAAGATTTTTGGTACAAAAATATGATAATGAATATTATTAAATTATGAAATGATACATATACATATAATTATATGATATATAATTATGTATATAATTCCTCTATTTCAGCCATAATGCACTTGGTGTATGCAACAAAACATCCACTCCAAATGATCCTTGGATTGAAAATGCGAAGGAAAATACCAAGATGTTACAGCAACTCGGTCTTCCATCACTTGTGGATAAATCGTCAATAACTCCTACAAGTAAGATAACAAATTAAAGATATAATATTAAGCCCCCCCCCCCTCCCCCCTTAAAAAAAAAAATTAATGGGTTCTCCTTCACATTACGATAGTTGGTATTAGAGTGTGTCTTACATGAGGTAATTATCCTCACATAAGAAAGTGTTGGGTTATACTTATATATGTGTCTGTATGACAAACATGTTCTGGGCAATGTAGAATGATTAGATTCATTTACAGACTAACACTGCTCACAGTTGTGCTATGGTTGGAGTGTTCAGCAGCAAACCAGCCTTGGATAAGATATTCCAAGTCTTCCTTTTCCAAAGTCCTGGGTTCAATGACATGAATTCATGACAATACTGAAGTTTAAAGAAGAAAGATAAAAGAAATAATTTTAACCAGTTTGTTGACTTAGAAAATACTTTGAATTTCAACCATTCCTGATATCTAAAAGGGCTGAATTTGAAATACCCATATAGTTAAGAAAATTGATAGAATTTTGTTACCATGTTATCTTAACAATGTTGTCATGGATCAAGGGGACAGTCATATGTTAAACATCTACTCTAATGATCAAGTCATACTGTCACCCAGCAAGGCAATGTTAAGGCCAGAAATGGATTTGTTTTATATACCTGTGGCTCACTGAAGCTCCAAATTCAATATTTTTCAGGAAGTTTTAGCCATTCATTATATTTATTAACTTGAAAGGTCTATGATATTTTTTTCTAATTTCAATACATGTTAAAACTAAAAGAATTAAAAAATAAGTATATTGAGTGATTGGCCCTCTTCTAAAAGTCTTGATCAGGGCAATTGAGAAAAATAATTTTAAAGGATTACCCAATGTTTTGAAGAATACTTTTTACACTGTTTAGCCTTGTGGAGTACATGTAAATGTATGATTTAAGCTTTGTGCAAAACATTCTGTAAGACTGATCAGTGTAATGAAAAAAAATTCCCAAAACAGATAATAGAAAGTTAACTTACATGTTACTGATATATTGATCTTTTCCAGGAAAACCTTTGGTAAAGAAACCTAGTTATATGCAGATGACTAAAGCTGCTAAACAAAGAACAAACAGATCGGCTCCTAGGTAAGGAAAAACCACACTTGTAGTTGATAAACTTGTAATATGTACAGTTAAATAAACAGACCGGCTACTAGGTAAGGAAATACCACACTTGTAGTTGATAAACTTGTAATATGTACAATTAAATAAACAGACCGGCTCCTAGGTAGGGAAATACCACACTTGTAGTTGATAAACTTGTAATATGTACAATTAAATAAACAGATCAGCTCCTAGGTAGGGAAATACCACACTTGTAGTTGATAAATTTGTAATATGTACAGTTAAATAAACAGACCGGCTACTAGGTAGGGAAATACCACACTTGTAGTCGATAAATTTGTAACATGTAGTTAAATAAACAGACCAGATCATAGGTTAGGAAATACCACACTTGTAGTTTATAAATTTGTAATATGTGCATTAAATACTTTTTTTTATGGAACAAAGAAAGTGTCAAAGTTTATGTATAAGACTTGACTGGGCTCATGCTGCCATTAGTCACTTTAACGATAGACCCTTTCACGTTAGCTGCGGTCCTGTGACTTTGAGTGGCAAAATGATACAGATACCTGCAAAAACATAGGCGTTGTTATAGTAACTGATTGTTTCTTGACATCATTTTCCGGGAATCTGTATCATTTTGCCACGCAAAGTTACAGGACCGCAGTTATCGTGAAAGGTTCTATTGACCACCAATAATAATTTGTTTTCAAAGCTGGCTAAAAATATTTGTAATTGACAAATTTTCTGGCTAATTTATTGTGGTCATGTTTTGTGTATATCATACTATTATCAAGATAAAAATTTAGTATGGTCACAGATGACTGAGTTTGAAGGGCATGCTTGATTGGTATCAGCAGAATAGTCTCCCTCTCAGGTAATAATACAGACTTGCAAATATTTTGAACATTGATAGTAACCAGTATATTATAGCTCAACCTAATTTATCTCAATTCCTTAATTATTTACATTTTCAGAATGTTCAAAAGAAGTCAGTCCACCACAAGCATTGGTCGGCCAGGATGGCAGCTTTAAAAAAGACTTTATATTTGAATTATTCCTAGTGCCACAGATTTGCACCAGTCCCAGAAAATGAATTCACAATTCATCCCGTATGCAACAGTGACCCATATAATTTAGCTGTATATCATTCAGCTATTTTCAGATTTGTTTTGCTTCATGATCATGTGTTTAAATCCCAGTTTTCATTCAGACACTGAAGTGTGAAATTGGAGCTTACTTTTATTTTCTGTTTCATGGTCCTGAAATTGACAAAATCAAAATAAATTTTGAAGCAGATTTTGGCCAGACTTAGCTTACACATGAAATTGCCTTTATTTTGTAGTCTAGTCTCATTTTGACTAAATGTTTGAAATATGAAAATGCATGTGACAATATATATGATGGTTCTTGAGAATAGACGTTGTGTTGACAATAGTGGAGAAAATTAAAATGGTATGTCACATTTTATAACAGTACTAATTTACAATCTTTGAAAATGTCCTCCAAGGTCAATACAAATGAATATAGGAATCTTTTTTTAATTTCTGGACTGTAGATTTTTTAAAGTGTTAGATGGAAAATGTTTTAACTTTGACCTTAAGTCCTGATTTCTCATTGTTGGTCAAATATCTATCTCTTAGTCTAGGTGTCATCACATTGAATATGTGTTTCAACAAAGTTTTGATAAGTTTTATGACATATTTTTAAGAAACCGCAATAGACATAAGATGTTTTCTGTCCTGTGTCATTTTCTTGTTTATTAATTATTTTATTTGTAAAATAATACAACCTCCAGTTTCACTTTACCATGTGTAAACTTTGTCTCAAATTTCACTTTTAGCTTCAATATACAATGTCAGAAAATGTTTAAGTGTTGACTTGCCTGTGATATAATTTTTGTTTTTGCTTGTAATGCATTCAGAGATTAGATTTTTCAGATAGTTAGAAAGAAAAACAAACAGAAACAGCTGTTCAGCTTTGAAATTGAATTTTTAGAATGAATGTTGTACAGAATAAAAGAATTTAAAATACATTTATACTGGAACTGACTTCTATAACTAGGTGACGCAAGTCATCAAATTTTCTATAAACATCCAGTGCAGGGGTCAACAATAATGAAAATTTCCACTTCTCCTGAAGGACAAGTAGTATTCAAATCTACTTGTCCAAATGCAAAAATGACTTGTCCAAAAATCAAGTGTACCATTTAAAGATATTATTTTGTTTTTAAACAAGTTTAATTTTTATTGAATTAATTTTTGTCTTCAACAATTTCACTTGTCCTTTTGGACAAGTGAGAAGTAAGATCTACTTGTCTGAGTGCAAAATGGACTTGTGACGGACAACCAGGAAAACCTTAATGTTGAACCCTGCAGTGTGTGTCTCACTACTGTGATGCTAAGATATACTCTGTGGAGGTGTTTCAAAATCCTCAATCTTATTT
Organism: Atrina japonica; assembly: GCA_030159075.1. Taxonomy (NCBI): domain Eukaryota; kingdom Metazoa; phylum Mollusca; class Bivalvia; order Pterioida; family Pinnidae; genus Atrina; species Atrina japonica. The sequence continues at coordinate 599,827 of BROG01000062.1, read as the reverse complement.
ATTATTGAATCGAGTATTTTAAATGCTCAAGTTTATCTAAAGGGTAACAACCCCAGAATAGATTTAATACAACATATACCTTTGTGTTTACAGTAAATAGACAGTGTGGCATCTGAAATTTAAACAAAATGACAACTGCATTTACCTCCTTCAAAGAATTATATGAAATTTTATTTATTATTGTTGTAGTAAAATAATTGAATTAACTGGAAATTTATATCATTGCATTGTTTTAAGAATTGTCTCCCTATTAAGATTCACTTAGATGAAATGGATCTCTGGTGTCTAATATGCTTCGAGTTCATTGTAAAAATCAGTGGAAAGAAAAACCCTGAATTGTAATTTTTTGATAATCAGTATGGTTTTTTTGGTTGAGGTAATGGTGTTTAATTCATAAATTTGTGAGAATTATGTGACCTTACCTCCTGACAATCTTTTGATTACTTTTGTGATGAAAATATACTTTTCTAATACTCAGTTGATGCTAAGGTAAATATTCAAGTTTATTTTGGGGTTGTTTTACCTGTTAAGGTCTTATGATTGGTATTAATACAGTCTTGATTTTGTTAAGTAGAATAGACTAACAAAATTCAAAGTTCGAAATTGTTACTAAAGATGGTTATTTTCAATATTGGATTATGTACACAATGAGAGATATCATTTTCTTTTGTGAGCAAGGGAGTGTGTGAGTAAGTATGCAATGCCATGTAAAAATGAATTTAGAAAAGGCTATTTTACAAATAATAAAACTTTAAGCATATACATTGAGGAGCTTTTTATATTCTCTTTATAATAATGAAAAACTGGTTACAGTGTTAGCCTTGGAAGTGGGTGGTTTTGGCTTTGAATCTTTGTCATACTTTGGGCCTTGAAAACAGATAAGTAACTTCTGCCAACAAGTGTTCAGTCTAAGAACCATAACTCCAAAAAGTTTTGGGGAATGAGACTTGAAAGCTTTAAGTCCTACACATTGAAGACCCCTTACAACATTGACATAAATCTATGACAAAGTTAAAATGTTTAGAACCTTCACCTGTGCTGTGTGATGTCTCCATTAAATTTTGAAATTTAGACAGGCCATATAAGATATAACAACAGTTTAATTCAAAATAAACAAAAATTCATCATGAAAATTGACGTGAAAAAACTATTGTCTACCTGAAATTTTAGCCCCTGGTTATTTTCCTATTTTTGCAACAGAAAACATTCACCCCGTTGTAATTTCGCCCTTAATCACCAAAGTGTCATGGATGGCATGTATGTCTCTGCTTCAAATTACACTTTCATATAAATTTAACCCTCTCATCTTAAGGCCAAAATTAAACAGAAGTGAAAATTTCCAGGCACATTGTGCAAGGTATTTGTTCTTGTCAACTTCCTTATCTTACTGATGCTATCAGGTTGAGACTAGATAAGTCTTCCATCAAAATTTTAGTATCTTGTCTTGGCCCACCAGGTGATGTGGTCTGGAACTTCTATTTGACATGAGGTTTGTTACCAATTTCTTTGTGGTACCTTGCTTCGGAACAGTTTACCAAATTGTTTTACATTGTATTTGTATCATCAACTGACCTATGCATGTTATCATACCTTCTCATCAACTCGTTTGTGGTACCTTGCTTACCTGTATGCACCACCAACCAACTTGTGGTAGGCCCTACATTTTATTGACACCATCAACTGGTTTATGGTAGAGACAATCACTTATATTTAGTACCAATCATTATTTGTACTTCAACAATGATCATGGATAAGATAACAAGAAAGAAAATGAATGTACATCATAAGCCTCTAGGCCATCCACTGATTTGTGGTACATTGTGGACTACCTTGCTTAGGCACCATCAGATGACTTGTGGTATATAGCCAATACACTACTAAGTAAATTGTGCTACCTTTATTTGGCATCATTAATTGACATGTGGTACATTGCATTGTCACAGACTGTTGTGAATAGGCACTTGCCCATTTCACATACGGATACAAGTATTGGTACAGATAATGTCAACTGCAAATGCTGCTGAATAAGTTTTAGACATTTTTCTTTAAAAAAATTTAATCACTTCATTTCCTGAAAGTGTTTGTACATTTCGACGGCGACACAAACGTATTTACGTCATAGTACTTTAAAACATAGACATATAGTCTGTTTAAAACAAAACTTGACCTTCGCCACATAGAGATATTATCGGGTTCGGGATACGACGTACCTTTTATACGCTCTAGATACGTACGAAAACAGCATTTGATTGTGTGAACTCACCAGGATGACATCTAACGACTTTACCGATCCGTCGCAATTTTGTCAAAAGAAAGATATTATACACGCTTTCTTGGATATACTGATTATTGGTATAGGTATGTTAACTTTTCGTTTTGAATCTATTCAGTTTTTAAATAACATAGGGAAATGGGGCACCTTTTCAGCTTATGCTATATTCACTTTCACTTTAATCTCCTTTAACTTAATATCAATCGATATTTTAAAACAACAAATACATTTTTATTATTTTTAAAAACAACTAACTTTGAAATACACTCTTTTTTAAAAACATGGTTGATGCATGGGTGACATGAAGACGATTAACCCAGTTATTGAACGACCCGGAACAAGAGCAAGGATGCTTGAATTTGATTGATGAGTTGGCGGCAATTGGTCGCTTCCTAAATATACACAAACTCACAGGTTGAATGACTAAATAACACGATGTCTTCATATCCGTATTTACATAAAAAGAAATTTAATCACTGTAGACCTTTATCTTGTAACATTTACAAGTTAAAACACAGGGTGACATGACTGAAACTTTAGGCTAATAGAAAACAAATAAAATGTAAATAAGACTGTATGTCAGTTTACTTTAGTTAAGTGAATTGATGTATGTGAACAATCTGATATAATTCCACAATGATTTAAAACAAATAACGATTACATATGTAAAGTTTGTAAGGAATCTCTGAACCATATGATATATTGATATTTTATTGCATGAAGGAAATAAATTCTTTTGGATTGAGATGCCTCAGGCTGAAATGTCTTATGATTAAAATCATAGCACACTCCAGATCAATTACTGCTAATAAATTTCTTACAGTTAAAATCATCCCACACTCTGTATATCACTTATTTTTATCTCTGTTATATTGTGTCAGATTTATGAGTGCATGGTTAGGCCATGCCAAATTAATTAGTTGTTCTTCATGACCGCTCGCACGTGATCATCGATTTGTGAAAATTTGAAATAAATTTCTGCCCACTCACATCATATCCAGAACACCTGCATCAGATTCCCAAATTAACAAGAGTTTTTAATTTTTTGATTGTTTGAATCAAATGAGTAATATGAACTAAGGCAGTGCCTTGAAAGCAAGCGCAGCTCCTTGTATTACAAATGAGGCGAAAAAGCATTCATTGGGAGTCTGTTTGCTCTCACAGCAACATCTGACTGTCTAAATGACGTCACAGTTTAATTGTGACGTGGAATATATAGAACATATTGGCACTTCCACAAAATATAAACATAGAAAATCTAATAAAAAAAATGTTTGATTTGAATAGAAAGCGTCAGATTGACATGGTCCATTGGTGGCCATCTTGGCTGGCGAATATTTTTAGGCTTTACAGTGTACAGATTCTGACACAGTCCTGTCACTTTTCTATGTTATGTACATGTGTTGTCTATGAATTCACTTCACAATGGTCCAAAGGCCCATTTGAGCTGCACTCTCTATTACTAATGATAGAAAAGTAATAAAAAGGCCTGAATAAAGGTACTACACACAGAATATGACAAATGGTGCTTCGTCTGCTTGGTAATTAAATGTCATAGCATTAGGTAGCCTATGTCTGTGGCTTCATTCATGGCAATTAAGAGTTTCAGTTGCCAAATATTTGAATATTAACTGAACATTCATTGACATGTTTATTAAAATTACAGGAAAGGGAAGTTGCAGTGATAACGAGGAAGGTATTTACTACATGTCTGTATTTTTTAAAATAGTGAATCCCTTCTTTGCCGCTGTTACTACTACTAGGAAAAGGGTTAAGCTTGTTGCAGTTTCTTATTATCACTGATTCCATAATATGTGTACATTATCGCAGAGCAGCAGCAAAATGAGGCAGATAATGAAGTACATATATTCCCTTGAGCTTTAACTCTTAAAGTGAGGATAAATTTCGAAATTTCAACGTTGTCAGATTTTGATGAAATATGGAATCACTGGGTATCAAGGGATTGCAATTTCAATGATATGTGTTTCATTGCCATCTATAGCAAACTGAGGCTTCTGATTATACAAAATTTCAACATTGTCAGATTTTGATGAAATTTGGAATTATTTCTCAATGGAGTTTCATGAAACTTATATCATTCCAGTATACAGGTATGATACAATATTTCCATTGGATTAATATGCCTTGGTTTTTTTTTGGTTTTTTTTTTTATATAAAAAACAGTTTTAAACCGATGAGAGATACATAGATTTCTTTTTTTTAGTGTCAAAATAGATGATTAACTTTGTATTAAAGATTTATTCCTATTATCAAGCCAGCTTTCAAGTCACTGTATAGAATGCAGCATTTTTAGCTCACCGAGACGAAAGTCCAGAGAGATAATGCCATACCCCTGGTGTCATCCTCATCCGTAGACAAAACTTTAACCTGGCCTATAACTTTTTAACTGCAAGGGACAGTGCTCCGATACTTCATATAAAGATTCCTTATGATCAGAGCTTTCATTTGGTACCTTTTGAACTAGTGACCTTGACCTTGGACTTTGACCTACTTTTCAAAAACTTTAACCTTGGCTTTAGCTTTTAAACCATGAGAGATAGGGCTTTGATATTTCACATAAAGATTTCTTATGACCAGAGCTTTCATTTGGTTCCTTAACTTGACCTATTGATCTGAACCTTGAACTTTGACCTATTTTTCAAAAGCTTTAACTTTGGCTATATCTTTTAAATCATAAGTGATAGGGCTTTGATATTTTACATATTTAATTTTAATGCCATATTTTGTATGACCAGAGCCTTCATTTGGTACCTTGACTTTTGACCTAGTGAACTTGACCTTGGACTTTGACCTATTTTTAAAAAAAATTTAACCTGAGCTAAAGGAATCAAAACTTTATCAGTCATTTGACCTTAAGACCTGACAGCTGTGGGTCAAATGTCTATTTTGCACCCATTTCAATGAACTTTGTTGTCTTCTGACAACTCTTTTTGCATGTTTAAATGAGGTCTGCTATTCTAGATGTGTTTCCAACATCAATCACCCTAGAAGAACATGCATGCAAAATCACTGCATCCAATCACCATCAGTCACTAGAACAATTTACCAAAAATAAAATCAATGAAAATGGGACATCAATGCTGAGGGTACTGCAATAGCATTCATAATTTTAGAGTAAACCTCTGTGAGCTAAAAAGTGTTGGAGATATGATGAATAAATGTAAATAAAAAGGATGTGATGAAAGATAAACAACAATAGATAATTTGTTTTACTTTTCATTTTCCAGCTGCATTTCCACTCTTGCTATTTAAAGTTGTAGCAACACCATTCCATCGTGGATTCTACTGTGATGATGAGAGCATTCAATATCCAATGAAAAGTTCCACTGTGACATCGCCTATGTTGTACGGCATTGGATTTGTCCTTAATTTTCTCACTGTAAGTTTTAGCACACTTTCGGTCTTCAAGTTTGTTGGATAGATTGTAAGGTTGTACACACAAAATTTCATTGTTTCTGTAAAATTGTTTTTAGTAACTCAGGGAAACTTGATTTTGCTCCATTTTTTGTTATTCTTCCTATTTCTTCCACAAAATTATTCACTGCAGATCTCGGTAACCGCTTGTCCTATGGCTAACTTTATGAAACTTGATATTAGATCACCACAGGGGTCTCAATATGGTTCCAAAGTGGTAATTTCAAATTTTTTTTAAAGACCATTCATCAAAACTTGATGAAACTTGGCAAGATATTAGACAATAGGTATGCATTTCTAGTTGAACATTCATGGTCTCATTTTTGCTCAGGGGTCTAAACATATTTTCAAAAATCATTGTTACTTGCTAAAAGCTTTTGCTGTCACAGACTAGGGTTTATCATTACTTTTTTTTATGAAACCATTTGGAAATGGGTAGAATGGACTTGACCATGTGTTTTAATGCTATTTGATATGGAAGGTTCAAAATGGTTCCACAAGTGTTCTAATTTCAATCATTTTACTGAGAAGCAAAATGTAGAGGTATTTTGGTATCCTGTATTCAAAAGTAGATTTGATGGAAATGTCATTTGCCATGGTAACAAAATATAGGTCTGTGATTTTAGTTGTCAGATTCTGCTGAAAATTTGTATTCAGGGATGTTTTGGCGTTGCAAAATCATTGGAAGATATGTTATATAGGTATTCTTCCCCATGGTAGGAAAATGAAGGTAAAAAGAATTGGTATAAAATTAGATATCATCAGATTTTGTTTATTTGATGAATTTAACATAAAACAATATCACCTATAATTTGGCACCACTTGTGCCGGTTTTGATTCCCAGTACTTGGTCATGTCAACAACATTGAAAAGTGGTAGCAACTGTTCCTTAGCCAAGCATGTGCATGTGAAGTTAAAGACACAGGTCTGTCAGATAAGACTTTGAACTGATGTCCCATGTCACGACAGCCATGGCATGTTTTACAAAAGAACCCTCACTGCAATGATGTCGGTCATTGGCACAGATCAAAATCTATGGTACTTCACCTGGTGAAATCTCGTTATTTGTAAAATATTCTTGGGAGAATGTAATACGAGAAGTAAACTAAAAATATATGAAATTTTTCTGTGTGTGTTAGTATTGAAATATAGTTATAAAAACAACTTGCAAATCTCTTTTTCACCATTGTGCATCTTAAAATCTTAAATAACTGTTCTGGTATTGATTTGACTTCTTTCTTTACAGTTCTTTATTGTGGAGTATATCATCTTTAGAAAATCAGATTCCAAAAATCTTCCCTCAGACATCAAAGATGAAAGAATGTCTCAGCCAAGAAGAATCTACGTATATTTCTACAAAGTATATTGCGTTTTACTTCCGTTTATGTTTGGTGCAGTCATTAGTCATCTTACAACAGACATAGCCAAGTATTCAATTGGTCGATTAAGACCACATTTTATAGCTGCGTGTAAACCAGACGTTACTAAGTACAATTGTTCCCATGGATACATCACAGCCGATGTTTGCACTGGCAAGGAATCTGATATTAGAGAAGCAAGGTTGGTTTATTTTGTTTGTTTATTGTTGTTTAACGTCCCACTCAAGAAGATTTCACTCATATGGAGACGTCACCAAATGCTGGTGAAGGGCTTCAAATTTTGGCCTATGCTCGGCACTTACGGCCATTGAGCAGTGAGGGTTCTTTAACATGCCGATACCTACTGTGACACGGGACCTCCAGTTTTTACTGTCTCATCGGAAAGACAGGAAACCAACCTGCTGCCGGCTGGACTCAAACTCACGACCTCACGATCCAGAGTCTAGCGCACTAACGACTGAGCCAGGCCGGCTCGCAAGGTTGGTAACACAAATTTAAATTACCTTTCTTACTTGTTAAATCTTATATAGATCCATCTAGGTTTGTTCTTGTATTGTAGCTGCCACCTATAAATATACTGTATGACTTGCAATGTGTTAGCCATCACTGGCAGATTTAGAGGTGGCATTGGGGGGATGCATGATGCCCCCCCCCCCAAATTGCCTTTTTTAAAAAAAGATAGAAAAAAGTAAATAAAGTCTGGAAGCCAGAAAATGACCTCTCAGAGATTTTAAAATTAAAGATTTTCTAGACTGAATCCAGAAAAAGGCTTCCCAGACTTTTTAAAAATAAAACATTTTCTGGACCCCACTTGAATTGCTCTTGTAACATTTGTGTTCATTGAAACTCAAGTTTTCTTTTTGTGAATAATTACAGTAGCCCAGAAGAAGACACCAGCAAAAATTGGTAGTTTTGCCCAAGATGAATAACCCCAAATTAAGCTTAGATTTTGCTTTTGAAGAAAGCAAGAAAAATTAGATAACTTGAAATATACTGCGTAAGAAATTCTTCTGTCTTCTCTGCTGGGTCAGCTAAATCTGTCATCTCATCATCCGCTGCATTTAACAAATCCTGAAAGAAGTTTGGGAACCAGAGAAGTAAATATCCATCCTATACAGCAATACAGTAAAACCTGTGTATAGGGGCCACCCAAGAGACCAGAAAATATTGGCCTTTATGTGCAGGTGACCCTTATACACAAGTTCAATTTAGTGGAAGCATGCAGTCAAGGGACCTGAAAAAACTTGCCTTTATTAACAGGTAATCCTCATATAGAGGTGGCCGCTATAGCAGATTTTACTGTATATGATTCAAGGAGAGCAAAATCATCCGGTACATGCATTTTGCATTGGGAATGGGGCCAAATTTTGACCCTGTGGATACTATACTAGAAAAAGCCCTGCATCTGAAATAAGTGCTGCCACCTATGAATATACATGGCTGTGTTATAACCATGACATGACAGTCCTGCCAAACAAGTGTTATAGCCATGACAATGCTGCCAACCCAGTGTTATAGCCATGACATGACAATGCTGCCAACCCAGTGTTATAGCCATGACATGACAATGCTACCCACCCAATGTTATAGCCATGACAATACTGCCAACCCAGTGTTATAGCCATGACATGACAGTGCTGCCAACCAAATGTTATAGCCATGACAATGCTGCCAACCCAGTATTATAGCCATGACATGACAATGCTACCCACCCAATGTTATAGCCATGACAATGCTGCCAACCAAGTGTTATAGCCATGACATGACAGTGCTGCCAACCCAATGTAATAGCCATGGCATGACAGTCCTGCCAACCCAATGTTATAGCCATGGCAAGACAATGCTGCCAACCCAGTGTTATAGCCATGACATGACAGTGCTGCCAACCCAATGGAATAGCCATGACAGGACAATGCTACCCACCCAATGTTATAGCCATGGCATGACAATGCTGCCATCCCAATGTTATAGCCATGGTATGACAATGCTGCCAACCCAGTGTTATAGCCATGACAGGACAATGTTACCCACCCAATGTTATAGCCATGACATGACAATGCTACCCACCCAATGTTATAGCCATGGCAAGACAATGCTGCCAACCCAGTGTTATAGCCATGACATGACAGTGCTGCCAACCCAATGGAATAGCCATGACAGGACAATGCTACCCACCCAATGTTATAGCCATGGCATGACAATGCTGCCATCCCAATGTTATAGCCATGGTATGACAATGCTGCCAACCCAATGTTATAGCCATGACAGGACAATGTTACCCACCCAATGTTATAGCCATGACATGACAATGCTACCCACCCAATGTTATATCCATGGCATGACAATGCTGCCAACCCAGTATTATAGCCATGACATGACAGTGTTGCCAACCCAATGTTATAGCCATGACATGACAATGCTGCCAACCCAGTGTTATAGCCATGACATGACAGTGCTGCCAACCCAATGTTATAGCCATGGCATGACAATTCTATCCACCCAATGTTATATCCATGGCATGACAATGCTGCCAAACCAGTATTATAGCCATGACATGACAGTGTTGCCAACCCAATGTTATATCCATGAAATGACAATGCTGCCAACCCAATGTTATAGCCATGACATGACAGTGCTGCCAACCCAATGTTATAGCCATGGCATGACAATGCTGCCAACCCAATGTTATAGCCATGGCATGACAATGCTGCCAACCCAATGTTATAGCCATGACATGACAATGCTGCCAACCAAGTGTTATAGCCATGACATGACAGTGCTGCCAACCCAATGTTATAGCCATGACATGACAGTGCTGCCAACCCAATGTTATAGCCATGACAATGCTGCCCACCCAATGTTATAGCCATGGCATGACAATGCTACCCACCCAATGTTATATCCATGGCATGACAATGCTGCCAACCCAGTATTATAGCCATGACATGACAGTGTTGCCAACCCAATGTTATAGCCATGAAATGACAATGCTGCCAACCCAATGTTATAGCCATGACATGACAGTGCTGCCAACCCAATGTTATAGCCATGGCATGACAATGCTGCCAACCCAATGTTATAGCCATGGCATGACAATGCTGCCAACCCAATGTTATAGCCATGACATGACAATGCTGCCCACCCAATGTTATAGCCATGACATGACAATGCTGCCAACCCAATGTTATAGACATGACAATGCTGCCCACCCAATGTTATAGCCATGGCATGACAATGCTACCCACCCAATGTTATATCCATGGCATGACAATGCTGCCAACCCAGTATTATAGCCATGACATGACAGTGTTGCCAACCCAATGTTATAGCCATGAAATGACAATGCTGCCAACCCAATGTTATAGCCATGACATGACAGTGCTGCCAACCCAATGTTATAGCATGGCATGACAATGCTGCCAACCCAATGTTATAGCCATGGCATGACAATGCTGCCAACCCAATGTTATAGCCATGACATGACAATGCTGCCCACCCAATGTTATAGCCATGACATGACAATGCTGCCAACCCAGTGTTATAGCCATGAAATGACAGTGCTGCCAACCCAATGTTATAGCCATGACATGACAGTGCTGCCAACCCAATGTTATAGCCATGACAATGCTGCCCACCTAATGTTATAGCCATGGCATGACAATGCTGCCAACCCAAAAAGATATATGTTTTCTATTCTTTTGATCTTTTTTTTTTTCAGGTTATCCTTTCCATCGGGTCATTCATCTTTTTCAATGTACACCATGACATTTCTAATTGTAAGTATTTCCGTGTTATTTAGTGAAGATTTGTGGATACATTTAGATACTTGATTTTAGACATGTGGATTGGAATCTTCAATTTATAAACACCCTGTTAACCTGTTTTTTGTTCATTAAACAGAAGTATACATTATTTCCTGAAATGATTAATTAATGTAAACCAAGACTTTTTCGCTTTGATGGCGAGATCACCGCTAAGAGGTCAAGGGTCATAAATATTAACCTGTGCTATGGGCTTTGTCAATGCAATGCAGGTTGACTGATGTGTCATGCGTTGTGCATGGAACCTTGAGAACTCATCAGAAAATGTGATTTTTACTTATTTTGCCAAGTACCATGTAAAGGAATGAACTCCATCTGTTTTAAACAGGTCTTAGATATCACTTGGATTGGGAATTGACTTGGGAGAGCATGACAGGTAAATGTTGTAACAACTGACACACATACATTCCAGTGAGACCTAGGTCTTTATTTTCCTACAGCGACAGTCTAACATTAAGTTTTGTTGTTTAGGTCCAGTTCCCCACAATGGAGCATTGTATACCAACCAAACTTGGCACGTAGATAAATCATGAAGTGTACAACTCTTTTCAGGATAAAATTTAGGTTTTAAAATTTCCATTTTATTTATTTTTATTCATTTTAGGGGTAAAGAATCTAAAATTACAAGTATTTTGAGAATTAGCTTTTATTTTTTAAATAAGTGTCAGAACCTAAAGATTGGTCAGGGGGGAAGTCAGGATGTAAATATGGGGGAGTACAAATCTTGTTTTGCCAAGGAGTTTTATTGTTTTCATTCTCAAAAAATTCTACCAGTCAGGGTACATTAACATTTGTCAGATTGTCTGTGTCCAGGTGAATATCGACTCAGACAAGTAAATCCAAGATGACAAGTTGAAATAGTCAACAATATTTTTAATTTGTGATTTCAAACCTCAGCCAAATTTATGTGTATCCAATGTCTAATTCAAAACTGAAGATTGAATTATCGGTACTCAGATAAACATTGTGGTAGTTTTATCTTCCTATGCATTAACATAGATAGACGTTGACTTCCAATGAAATCATAATAAAATAGGTGCGGATGTAGAGCCATGAGGTTTTCCCAAAAATATCACTAAAACGCTTGTCACATATGAGAAATTTTAATAGCTTTTAAGGCTGCAGTGACACTGACTTGATAAGAGATTCGCTCTGTCATGGTAAACATGGCTTTGACAATTTAATGGTTGAACGGCTGATGAAAACAATTCATAAACAAAAAAATACTGAAAACTGAGTTGTAAACAAGCAAAAGAAATAATAAGAGACAAGATTAAATTGAAAGCAGTTTAAAAACATCCTGCAGTCAATCAACTGCCCAAGATCAAGTTTCCAATAGTAAGTGTTTGTATATTTTAACAGTGTAATTTGAAAAGTGGCAAGTTCTAGTAGACATTATCATAGTGTGAGAATACACATATATTTTATATGTCTTGTTTAGTTTTTGGTAACATCTCTTTCATTGTTGTTGCTTTTTTTTTTATTGATCATTTCATATTCTCTTATTTAGTAGGCCCTATTTTTTTATTTTTTTATTTTTGATTTTTAAATTTCTTCATTAAAAATATATATATATTTTAATCCTATATGACGCCAATGAATTTTTTCTTTGTAAATTATGGATAAGTGGATTTGGGATTCGGACAAGTTACTTTTGGTTATTACTTGTCCGATGGGACAAGTGAAAAAAATCCTTAATGTAGAGTCCTGGCAGTACATTGGTGTATGGTATAATGACTGGGAAAAGAATATTTACGGTCATGTCATTGTTATTTAGTTTGTTTATGCAAACATTTGCTCAATATCCCTCCATATTTTCAGTATAATAGTTAAGAACTCAATTTTTTTTGTTTTTTTTTAAGTTTTACCTACAGTCCAGGATGACGTGGAAGATGGTTTCCCTGGTACGTCCATTTCTTCAAGTGGTCTGTTTTGTGCTGGCATATTTCACATGTCTGTCAAGAATATCCGATTATAAGCACCACTGGAGTGATGTTTTAGGCGGTGCTGTTATAGGGATAGCATCAGCAATCTGGACAGTAAGTCAATCACAGAAAAACTACTTATTAACTTCAAAAAGAAAGTTTCTACTACAAATGATTTATAGTATCAATTTAAAATAAAAATTGTTTCAGTTAAGATCAGATTCCATATTTGTTCATATTTGTACCTGAGAATGTTGTATTTCCATGTCTCATAGCTCATAGAAAAGGGAACATATTGTGTTCAATTTATCAACAACTCAAATCTCTGTATTTAGAAAAATTAATGAGAAAAGTGTGAATTGATTTTTTTAGAAAGTATTCAATTTGTAAATTTTGATAAATGTATAAAAAGGTATAGAAATCCAAATGAAAATTCAAGGTTAGTAGACAGGGATTTTCCTATTCCAGTTTTTGGGTCCAGTTACAGGACCCATTCCCAATTTAAAAATATCTTGTATGTTACCCCAAAATATGCTAACATTTTCAATAGGGAATTTCAGCATAGTGAATAAAGTAGTTTTAAACAAATGTCTCAAATTAAATTTTTCTGATTTAGTTAAAAGGTCATATATTTTCCAAATGTTTCGAACATTTGACCCAGAATTTAGCAAGTAGAAATATCCTTGTTTGGGAACGACACATTTTCACAATAACTTATCTTCCCTACTACAGAATTTGGTCACCTCCATAATTACAGTGGAACCTGTCTTCAAAGACTACTCTCATGAAAGACCACCTGTCTTCTGAGACTACAAAAAAGCACCTGTATTGAGAGACCACATTTCAATGGCAGATGGGATGGTCTCCCAAGATAGGTTCCATTGTATTTGTAAAAGTCAAATGTATGTTGATTAAAAAATACCCTGTGACACGTAATTCTATCTGGGTTAGCTACACTCTTTTTTCATTTTATCAATTTCATTAGATTTTGTTGTACCTATGACCAGGTACAGAATTTTTTTTAACTGTTATCAGATATTTTGATTATAAAATAGGCTGTTTGGTGCTATAATTATTGAATAACATTTTCTTTATCAAAGTTAAAGTTTCCTCACCACAACTTTTCAGTGCTAATGTGAGTTCAGAGCAATTAAGTATGACCCAATTTTATTTATTTTGTAGGCCTTCAAAGTTTCTGATCTCTTCAATGGGAAAAGTACCAAGAATACAGGAAATCCGAGTGAGAACCCACCACATCAGGAACCTGTATACACAGTAGAAAAAACTCCAGACAGTCATGTAAGCCCGGAATTACATCAGAAATCAAGAGAAGCCGGAGAACCACATTATTACTCTAATCAGCCTTCATCAACTGCATCCTCAACTCACCTCTTTAACATCCATGCTGATGATGTATATGAGTCTACAAAAACACACTCACATATCACAACAAACATATGATCTGATCTCTCTCTCTCTCTTTCTCTTTCTCTCTCTCTCTCTCTTCAGAACTAAATGCCTGATTTATATCTATAGAAAATGTGCCATATAGATGTCACAAAACATTCCCATAGTTTTTCATAAAAACAATTTCTACAAAACACCTGTCTTGTGAGACTGCTGCCACAGTAGACCACCTGTCTTGTGAGATTACATTTTGAAAACCACTTAGTTATATACTCATTTAGATAAACCTCTTTAGAGGGACTCTGTATTGTAAGACTTAAGTTGTAACATCGTTTTCTCCCCCACCATTCAAAATCTTTGCCCTTACTGTATAACTCAAGTCCATGCCTGATGTATGCTAGCGTAAGACCCATACATTCACATAAACTGGAGTAAGTTGTAGGGACGTAATACGATCTTTAACACACATTCCTACACATTACCTGTAAGTTACTTGTTTGCTAAAGTTCGTCAAGAAAATATCCACCATATCCCAAATTACAGCGAATGTTTGCCAATGTTTTCTGAATTTTTGATAATTTGCTCATGTCAGCACAAGTTTTACAAATTGTTAATGTGTGACAGGACTACAGCGAAAGTTTGATGTATGCCAACATTTCATGAATTTTTAATCATTTATTCCATAAGTTTGAGAAATCATTAATGAGGCCTTAAGAGTAATTGAGTGCTGTAAAAAAAAAGTGCTGTGTAAATGTTTTAGCTTTAATGTTTTTTTTTCATGTTTACATATTTTGTGAAACATTTTTCAGTGTAGTTCCTAAATATTTAGTGTTATCTTGATTACTTGTTAAAATGAAGACAAGAAGATTTCATTTTCTGGTCATTGATTCTTCTTTAATTCAGTTATATGTTTCAATTTTATCTAAAGGAATGAATGACTCAATGATATATCTTTGTTATTTCTTTTCCTGAAATATAAATACTGTTGAATCACAAAAAGATTAATATATGTGTTTAGGTGGATGACTAATAAGTGATAAGCAGGTAAAAATTATGTTGACCAGGTAATTTTTATGTGTTGAACAGTTCATTATTACATTTGGGGCAGGTATTTAAGTGATGACCTTGTGATTATTAAGTGTTGTTGAACAGGTAATTATTACCTGTTAAACAGGTAGTTATTGAACATGTAACGAGAGTTATTTTGTGTTGAAGAGGTAGTAATTACATATTTAACAGGTAGTTCTTACATGTTGAACAGGTATTCTTCATTGCTGATAAGAGATGATTATTGAGTGTTGGACAGGTTATTTTTAATTGTTGATCAAGTGATCAGTTTGTGATAACTGTGTTTGACTTGGACATGGAACTATTGTTTATATACTCTTGAATTATCATTATTCTGTTATTACAGATTTTATGTCTTCATCTGTTTTGATGTATGTAGAACTTTTTTGTAATCTTTAATGCCAATATTAGAAAACTAAAAATATCAAACTTTTCCATTGAACTAGCTAATGACGTATTTACACAAAAGCTTCCTAAAAAGCTGTCAATCATGGATGTAGGAGTTTTACCTTATTTCACAATCTGAAAGGTAGCTGGTGCTTGGAAACAAAATCTACCTGACTGTGAGAAAACTGACTA
Organism: Atrina japonica; assembly: GCA_030159075.1. Taxonomy (NCBI): domain Eukaryota; kingdom Metazoa; phylum Mollusca; class Bivalvia; order Pterioida; family Pinnidae; genus Atrina; species Atrina japonica. The sequence continues at coordinate 583,941 of BROG01000062.1, read as the reverse complement.
CTCCAAAAGTGACAGCGTACAAGAACTACTGTACAACATATTTTGAAGGATTTTAGGCAAGTGCCAGTTACTGCCAGTTACTGTATACATGGACATTATCACCCTGTAACACATTCACCCCTAAAGACATATTTGGAATGGCCAAAGTCATTCATTTATAGAAGAGTCCATTGTTTCTCAGCAATGCTACAAAGCCGTCTTTGTTGAACAATCTTGGCGGGTAATGACAACACGCGGTCACGGCAAGAGGGATATTTCAGACTGACTAACTTGAGTTATATTACCTTAACAGGTGGCTGCTGGTAGTTTCCTGGATACAGAGTACTCACCTGGATACAGAGTACTCACCTGGATACAGAGTACTCAAGTTTTCTCATCGACCACTAGAAACTTATAGTTATCATGAAAGTGATTTTTTTTTTATTTTGGCATAAAAGAAGCATAATTTATTATACATTAGCTAAAAAGGTGAAAACTTTACCTTGATAGACAATAATACAGACTACCTATAGATTTTATAGGTAAATGTAACTAATATTGATGTGAAAAATTGTAACATGTTTTTGTAGATTTTCTTCCTTTTTTATGTGCATCTGTAATACAGAATTTACATCTTCATATTCCATAAATTTTGTAGATATTTATTTTTTTTTATTTCATTCTAATGACCAAATTACTTTAGAAAATCCACTTGACATATTGTATACAATGTTTATTATAGTGTCATTTTAGCACTAATGACCTACCAGAAAAGAAGGGTCATTTTAGGTTGCAGGCAGCTTGAATGTTAGTCTCTTTTTAAGGCAAAAAGATTAATGAATTATTTACTCGAATAAGTATGCTGTGATAATCTTTTCATTTGTTTCTGGTATTTAACTTGACTTTTACTTTGTTGATTTTATTGTCATATTTAATTTTACCATAACAATTTTTGCTATTTTAACAGCCTTCTCACCATTTTACTGATTAAGAAAAGTGTTATTGTCTCAAGATTAAAATAACGTTAATGTTCACTTTCAATTTCCATTTTTTTTACAAAATATATGAAATATCACCAACTGAAAAGTGTCATAGGTTTAAGATAAAAACTTCCAACTTGACTCTGCACTTGCAACAAATTTAATTGTGCTGCTTTTTAATAAAGGTAAAGAATTGGTAATCTGTAACATGTTAATTTTGCATGATGTTCATAGGGTAAATTTACAAGATAAAATTGACAATCTTTTGTGAACCTATGCTCCTTTTTGTCTAATTCATAAAATACGAGTCAGAGACAGGGGCACCAGTGACCAATATAGCCCCTTCTTATATATTCATTATTACATATACCTCTGTGTGAAACGTATTTTGTACAAGCAGAATTTGTACCATGGTTTATAATTCTCATTCATTCTTCTTCAGTTAAAAATATAATATATATGATTAAGTTGACAGTGTAAATATATATATGTAGTTTTGATATTTATTTGCATACATTTTATAGGAGTCAAGGAAATATAATTTACATATACATGTATATATAATGTGACTTGATTTTATATTTTTACTACATATTTATAAAAATTTGAATGAATTCAATAGAAAATGTAATTGAAGTGTAATTGTAAAACTGAATAAATTTAATAGAAAATGATAGAATTGCCATTTAATTCAAGTAAAAATGATAAATTAAAGGAGACTTACCTGGAAGTTGAAGTTTGATTGAGTTCTACTTCATCGGAAATGGAGGAGTCACATGAGAGCACATGCTGACCAAACATCAGTATTTAAAGAAACGATGTCTGGAGAAATAATACAAAAACATGACACAAAAATGACATAAATCTGGGAGGGAAAAGTAATATTTAAAAGTATAAGTAGTGACTGGTCATGTGACTCCTCCATTCCCGACAGTGATGAAGTAGAAACTCAATCAAACTTCAACTTCCAGTTAAGTCTCGTTTAATTTATCAATTCTACTTCATCACTGTCAAGGTCATTTCGGACTCACATGAGACTTTAAAGTCTTGAAAACATTGTAAACCTTCCATAACAAAGTACGAAACTAATTCCAAATTAAAATAGAACTAGTCTCCGTATTCCAATAATCAGAAATGAACAACTATCCAGTTCATACAACCATACATTTATTACAACTAATTATGTCCATGACATGTATGTACTGCATATTACACGACTGAATTAGTAAAACATTTTAACATTTTCTACATAAATTCATTTGTTTTCCACACATTTCAAGATATGCGTATCTACGCTTAATTCATTAGCAATGGGTTTATTATAAAACTTTGCAAACGTAGCAGATTTACCCCATCCTTCTTGCTTTAAAATAACATCTTTATTACACCCATGTGCTCCTACTGCTGATGTAGCTGCAGCTCTGGTACTCTGCACAGAAAATCTGTCAATATTTACGCCATTCTGTTTTAAAACTGATTTAATGCATCCGGCTAATGTATTGGTAGATACCTGTTGATGGGGCTTCTGATAACTGATTAACAATTTACAACTAGTTCTCAAATCATTAGTTACGTTTATGTATTTCTTAAGATGTTCAACAACACACAAATTTCTGTCCTTATAACATTGAAAACTAATACTTTTTAAAGGTTTTCCTGGTCTGCTCTACTTGAGTATTCAATATACAGTCTATTCTATTTTCCTCCATAACAATGTTATCTAATGATAATATATACAATGTTTGTAAACATTGCCCTGACAACAACGATAAAAGCATGACAGTTTTTTATGTCAGAATCTGCAGAGAAATGTTATCTATATTTAAGGTTTTCAAATAATCAAGAACAAGGCTAAAATCCCAATCTGTTTGATATTTTGGTTGGGATGGACGTTCATTAAACACACCTTTCATTAATCTTTTAACTAAAGGTTGATCTCCAAGTGTACTTTGATCACTATTTGTTAATTTGACCACACAGGATAAGGCAGTCCCGGCTGTATTAATTGCAGAATAACCAACGTTTTGAATAAACAATTTCATGAGAACTTCTATCAAATTTTTGACATCTGTGTGAAACGGATTAATTTCCCTTCTACTACAGTATATTTCCCATTGCTTAAAATAGCACTCGTATGATGTGCTTGGATGATAAGTTTGTTTGCTGTTTCCGAAAACCCATAACTTTCAATTCATCACCTGATATTAGACACATGAGTAGGTTCAATTTGTTCAAAATTTTGTGAACTGCATCTGACTCTGGTAATGTCAACGTTTCCGCTTCGTTATCAGTACTGGCGATTTGATTGCTATCCTAATTGTTGTAGCAAAAAATGTTTGTGTTGGCCAATTTGGTATCGCAACAATTCCCTCTGCTTTTTCCTGCTTTTTTTGTAGTACAACTGGTAGAACAATAAAGGGAGGGAAACAATAAAAATTTAGTTTTGCCCAAGAAATTGAAATGCATCAACTGCAAATGATTCCGGTTCAGGCTTCTAGATACATATTTCGAAAATTGAGTATTTAGCCTCGAGGCAAATAAACCTGGTGAAAATTCTAATAATCTTAAAACATTTTTGCAAATAGTTCCATCAAGTTACGATTCATTTTCTGTATCAAAATGTCTGCTCTCAAAATCTGCTCTGCAATATGAACAGCACTTAACCAAATATTTCTTTTGTATGTCCATAGCCATATTTTCCTTGCCACTTCATTAAATGCTAAAGACCTGCTGCCACCTTGTTCTCTTACATAAAATATTTGAATCCATTAGTAATTGGATATGAATATGTCCCATTTTAGAACACAAATTTCCAATGCTTTTTTCAATGCTTCAATTTTTTCATTCTCAAGTTGTCTATGATATAATTGTCCATAAAGCACTGCATGAAAACTTGCTACAAAATTTCCGATTATTTTACATAATTCTCGGATTGTTTTCTTTTTAACTGATATAAATTTTTTGCATATACTTAATATTTTGTTTACTATTCCTTTTGTTAGTGACACTATCATGTCAATAGAAATCAATATAAATCCTAAAATCTCAAGTTTTTGAGCTGCATGAAAAACAGACTTTTCTGTGTTTATTACAAATCCTAAATTAGACAGCAAATTAACAGTTTCTCCAACATTTTCGTCACATGATTCTATCGAATTCCCATGTAAGTATGTATCGTCAATGTAGATCACACAAACTGATAGCCTTTTTGCCTCAATGTAGCAAACACAGGTTTTAAAATTATTGTAAATATTCTTGAACTCGTGTATAATCCTACAGGTCATGTAGGAGATTGGAAATAATCTGTGATTTTCATCATATGACATCAACTTTCTGTGGTTGCGGGATTGTGTTGAACTAAATGGTTTATCTGTTATTTAGATCCTTCATAGCCCTAAGTGATTGGTCTTTGTTCTTGTTTCGTCGATGACTTTATTGCTTTACTTTATTGGTATGATGCCTTTTTAATTTGGGGGGGTTAACTATTCTAGGTTGGACTTTGGAGGTTTGGGGACTATTGTTGCGTTTGGGGCACATGGGGGTGGGGGGAGATGGGTTTTTGGGGGTGGTGCATTGGGAGCGTGCCTGGGATGGGGGTGCCGACATGGGGTGTTTGGGGGTATGGGGTGGTATGGGATGGGGGTGGGGGGATGATGACACATTTGGCTTGGGGATGGCCGATTAAGTGTGGAGTGGTTTTGATGTGTATGTCGTTACTTTTCGGGTGTTGTGGGTGTAGGTTATGCCAGATAAGTTTTTGGTGGTCTGTGTTCGTGTTTTGATGTGTAAGGGTGTTTTTTAGGTTGGTGTTTGTTTTGTTGTTCGGTTTTGTCGGGTAGGGGTGGTTAGTGTTGGGGTGGTTGTGTGTTCGGTTATGGCGAATTGTTTGTGTTTGGGGGGGGTTGATTTTGAGTTCTTGTTTTGTTGGAGGTATCTTCGAGTAGGGGTAGGTTTAGTGGTGGTTGTTAGTGTGGTGTTGGTTTCGGTCGTGCTGGCGTTGATGTGGGGTGGTTGTGGTGAAGATGTGGTGTCGGTGAGGTGTACGTTTTGTTTGAGATTGGGGTGAGGTTTGGGTGGTGTGTGGGAGGTGTAGTGGCGTTGGTTGGTTCAGTTTTTGTGTTGTTTGGTGGTTGTGATGGTTTTTTGTCTCGTTGGGTGCTGGCTAGAGTGGTTTTGGAGTGTAGTTTTTGGTGCCGGTTCGGTTGGTTGTTGGTGGTCGTAGGTGGTTTTAGTCGAGTAGGTTATGTAAAGGGTCGTGTGGATAATGGTGTAGTGATGTCTGGTTTTGTTGGTGGTGTGTATTTTGGGGTAGTTTTGGTGGGGTATGTGCTACGTGGTTTTCGGGGTGTGTGGAGTGTTTCGCGGTATGGATGGGTGTTCGTTGTGTTTGGATTGTAGGCGGGTTGGATTGGCTGTGGTGCGTGTTTTGGTTTGGTTTGTTTTTTGGGTTGCGGGCTCGAGAGTTGTTCCTTAGTTTGGGTGTGGGGATTTCTGAGTTAAGTCTATGTGTTGGGGTGTTTGGGGGTATCTTGTGTGTGGTTGGTATGGTGGGTGTGTTAGGGTTGGACGTGTTTGCTTGTTGGTGGGTTGTGGGGGTGTGGTGATGGATGGGTGGAATTTTTTGGCATTGTGTTAGGTGTTTTCTTGTTCGGGTGTGTTTGGTTGTGGTGGGGTGTGTTGTTATGTTTGGGAGGTGCGTGTTGTGGTGGGATGGATTTGTGGGTTGTGGTTATTAGGTGTGGGGTGTGATTTTTAGTTTTGAATTTGTTCTGGGGTTGTTGCTGTGTGTTTGGTGTTTGTGGTTTTGTTTTTATAGGTGTGGGTAGTGTTGTTGTTGTTTGGTTTGTGGTTTAGTGTTTTGGTGGTTTTTTGGGTGTGTGGTTTGTTGTGTGGGATGTGTTGTGGGTGTTGTGTGTGGGTGTTGTAGAGGGTTTGGGTGTGTTGTGGTTTTTGGGTATGAGCGAATTGTTTGGGTGGTTGCGGGGTGGCGTTAGGGTTTGGGTAATGTTGGTAGTGTGTGGGTTAGGTTGGTGTTTGTTAGAGGACTGGTGTGTGAAGTGGGTGGGATCGGTTGGTTGAGTCGTGGGGTTGTGGAGTGTCCGGTTAGGCTCGGTTGCGATTGTTGGTAGTGTTTGGGGTGGGTTAGTTGCTTATTGGTGTGGGGTGATTAGGTTGTTGCCTTGTAGGAAATGTGGGCGGTGGGGGGTTGTTTGGTTTTTGTTTATATATTTTACTGGTGTGGTGTGTTTGTTTGTGGCGGGTGTTGTCGTCGGTTGGTTTAGTTGTGGGATCTGGGGATAGGGTCGAGGGTTCGATGTCTTCGTTGTTTTTTGTGGGTGGTTTGGTGTGTGCGTGTGTGGTGTGTGGGTGGTTTGGAGGGGTGGGTTTGTGGGTTTTTGGGTTTTCGCGGTGGTGGTGGTGTACGGTTGTTCAGAGTTGTTTTCTTTAGGTGGCTGTGATTTTTGCTGTGGAGTGTGTGACTGTTTGTGGTGGGTTCAGTTGTTAGGGTGTTGTTTGGTAGTGGGCGATATGTGTGGAGGTTGGTGGTGTTTGGGTTTTTGTTTGTGTAGTCATGTGTTGTCTGGTGTGTGTGGGTTGTGTGCTTGTTTGCGGTTAGTTTTTGTTGGTTGTTGTAGGAGGATCGTGCTTGGTAGCTTTTTTGGGTGGGGTTGTGGGTGGGTGGTGTAGTGGTGTGTGAGAGGTTTTTTGGGTTCTTTTGGGGTTGTAGTTGTTGGTGTTGTGTGGTTGTTGGGCCTTGAATGGTGGTGGTGAGTTGTGTGTTTGTTTTTTCTCCTGTTAGTGTTGGGGGTTGGGTGTTTTGGTGTCGGTAATGGTGATTGTTTTGATGTGGTTGTGCTGTTTGCGGTTTTTATCATTAAGTTTGGGGGTGTTGAGTTTTGGTGGGTGAGATGTTTGGGTTTTTTTGTGAGTGGGGGATGTGGGATGTGTTTTGGGGTGTAGTTGTCTATTCGTGTGGAGTGTTTGTGTGTGTTCGGTGGTGGTGATGGGTTTGCGGTTCTGGTCGTTGTCTTTCAAGCGTTGGTTGGTTTTTGGAGTGTTGTTCTGTTATTGGGGTAGGTTTCTGTTGGGTAATCGGGTGGGGTGGGGGTTGTTGGGGTTTTGTGGGTGTGTGTTGTTTTGTTTCTTGTAGTGCCTTTTGGTTAGTGTGGTATGGTCCGTGGTTTGGTGGTAGTTTTGTGTGCGATGGAGTGTTCCTCCGTGGGGGGGGGGTTGTTTGTCGTAGTTGGCGGTGGTTGTAGTGGAGGTGTGGTTGGTGGAGTGAGTGTGGGGTTTGGTTGGGTTTTGAGTGGGTCGTTGTTCGAGTGGGGTGTTGTCTATGTGGTGCGGTGGGTGTGGTGGGGTTTTTTGTTGTTATGGTTGGCTTGTGGGTGAGGTTTGAGGTTAGTTGGTGTGTGTGTGAATTTATGGGGGTGTTTAGGGATGGATGCTTGGTTTGGTATTATTGTGTTTTTGTGGGGGGTGGTTTGTTAGTTGGGGTTGGGTCGCTGTTGTGTCGTGTAGCCTGGTGGTGTGGTTGGGTGGTAGGGTGTGGGTTTGTTTGTTGTTGTTTTAGTTGTGAGTGGTTGGGTTGTGATTGTTAGTGAGTAGTGGGTGTAGGCTGTAGTTTGGAAGTGGGGTTTTGGGTTAGTTGTCTGGGGGGGGGGGGGTGGCTTTGAGGTTGTTGGTTTTTTGTTTTTTTTTTGGTGATTGGGTGTGTTGTGGTGTACACATGCACGGTTAGTTCGTGGTCTTAAGTCGCAGTTGGTTACGCTGTTTTATCTACTTATGCAGGGAGGTGGGGTATGGGTTGTGCAGGGTTTCGGGTTGTTGGAGTTGTTCGCGTTTTGATGGTTTTGGTGTGGTGTTGAAGGGGGTTGGTTGTGTTGGGGGGGTGGGGTGGTGTGGTTGGTGGGATAGGATGATGGGTTATCTTTTGGGTGGGTGGTGTTGTTGTGTTGTAGTGTGGTTGGTGGGCGTTAGTTTTGGGTTTGTTTTAGATTTTTAGAGCGTGTGTTGGGGGTGTGGTTCGTTTTCATTTGTTCCTTGGGGTTTTAGATTTTTGGGTTGTTTGGTTGTGTATTGTGGTGTTGTGGGTAGGTTTGAGGTTTGCATTTGGGGTGTGTTGTGGGGTGGAGGTTTTTGTGTGTGGGTGGTGTGTTGGGATATGTTTGGTTAGGCGTTAGTGTGTCTTAGGGGTTGTGTTGCGGTTTTTCTGGTGTTGTGGGGGCTTTTTGTGGGGCTGGGTGCGGTGTGTCGGGTATGTTTGGTGGTGGGTGGTGTGTTTTGTGTAGGGAGTGGTTTTGTTTGCGGGTGTTGTGGAGGTTGGGTGTTTGGGTGTTTTTGGTGGGATTACGTGTGATGGGTTTTGGTTTGGGGTTGGATGTTGTGGGGCGGGGTGTGAAGTCTTGGTGGTTGTGTTAGGTGGTTGTGTGTTGGTGGGTTCTGGTGGATTGTTGTGTGAGTTTGGGTTTGTGAGTGTGTGGTTGTTGTGGTGTACGAACTGGTTCGCGTTTGGGTGTAGCGTGTGCGGCGGGGTCTGGGGAGGGTTAGCAGGGAGTGGTGGGGTTGGGTGGTAGAGGGGGGTAGATTATGGGTGTTGTGTTGTTGGTGACTGGGGGTTGTTGTAGTACGTGGGGGGGAGGTTTGGGTTGTGTGTGTGTCTGTTAGAGGGTTTGTTGGGTTAGGCGTGTCCTGTGTTTATTTTTGATGATTTTAGGTTTGGGGTGCGTTAGGTAGTATGGGCATTGTATGGTGGTTGATTTGTGGTTGGCTTGTTCCGAAGTAGTGGGGGGTCGCGTGTGTAGTGAAGGTGGAGTGTTGTGGGTTGGCGGTGTGTCTGGGTAGTTTGTGGGTGTGTGTTGATGTTGGGGAGGGGTCTGGTGTTGTTTGGGTGTATTGTGTGAGGGTCAGTGGATATCGTGATTGAGGTTGTGTGGTGGTGTTGTTCGTTGTGGTCGGTTCGGTTGTGTTTTGTGTCGGTGGGTGTGTGGGTGGGGGGTGCTGACGTGAGGGCGTTGGGTGTGATTGGGTAGGGGTCTTCAGGCTGGTTAGTGTTCGCGGACGGTTTGGTGCGTATTGATTTAGGGTTTGAGTAGGATCTGGGTGTGTGTTTGTGGGTGTTGGCCTTTTGTTTTGTGGGTGGGTAGGTTTGGCTTGGTTTATGTTAGAGGATTAGTTTAGTGTTTCGGGTGGTTGGTTTGTAGGGTGTGTTGTGGGGGTGTTGTGTCCGTGTTATTGTCTGGGTGTGGTGGGTTTGTGTGTTGGATTAGTTTTAGGTTTGGTGGTAGGGGCTGGTGGGGGGTGGACGGTTGAGTTGTTAAGGTGGCGTGCTAGACATCGGAATTAGGTGTGTGTCGTGTTGTGAGGATGGTTGAATGGCTTGAAGGCTGGTCGGTTGGGTTTTTGGGTGAGGGAAGTGGTAGTCGGGTTGGTTGTATGTAGGTGGGTGGTGGTTGTTTTTATGTGTGTTTGGTGGTGTGTAGTTTGGGCTAGTTTGGTTGGTGTGCTAGTCGGTTCGTGGTTTTGTGAGTGGTTGGTTATTCAAGTTTTTCTGTTGTTCAGGGGGTTGTGTGGTATTGAGTTAGTTGTCAAGGTTTTGGTGGGCTTTGTGTGGGAGTTGTGGGTGGGATGATTGGGTTGTTTGTCCGTTGTTGGTTGGTGTGGGTGTCATAGCGTTGTATGTGTGGATTTGTGTGTTGGCTTGTGGGGGTTGGGTGTTTGTGTGGGGTGTGGGGTGTGGTAATTGCTGGGCGTGGTGGTAAGGTTGTGTTGCTGTTTGGATATCGGTATTGCGATCTACGGTGGTAGGGTTTGGGTTTCGGGGGTAGGTGTTGTTGAGGTTGATTGGGTGGGTTGCTTGCATGGATTGTGTGGTGTATGAGTTGATGGGTTTTGTGTTCTTGGGGTGTGGGTAGTTGGGGTGTGTGTGGTCGGTGGTGTTCGTACTTTTCGGGTGTGTTTGGGTGTGTTGTATGTGTGTGGTGGTCTTTGTTTGTGTGTCGGGTGGAGGTTGTTGGTGGGGTAGTATTGTGGGATTAAGGGGGAGTGGTGGTAGTGGGTTTGTGTTGTTTTGTTTGGCGGTGTTCTCTGTGAATGTTTTGGCTTGTGCTGGTGTTAAGTATGGGTTGGTGTGTGGTGTGTGGTGACTGTGTGTGGTGTTGTTTCCTTTTGGAGGTTTGTGGTGGGAGTGGGCGCGGGCTCTTGTGTGTGGTGGGTAGTGTGTTTGGGTGGCGTGTGGTTTGTTGGTTTGGTGGGTTGTTCTTATGATGGGAGTTTGCATTGTGTTCGGTGGAAGAGTGTGTGTAGGATCGTGTATTTCTGTTTTGGTGTGAGGGTGGTGTGGGGTTTTGGTGTTGTGTGTTCTGGGGGGTTAGTTGGCAGTGAGCGTTTGGGGCTTTGGGTTGTATGGGGGGGTGTGTGGTTTGTTGAGTTGTTTGGTGGGTAGGTCTTTGGGAATTGTGGGTATTGTTGAGGGGTTGCTGTGGTGTTGGAGGGTGTGGGTGGTTGTGTCTGGTGATTGTCGGTGGTGGTGGGGTGGGGGTTGATTAGGTTGGGCGGGTGGGTATGTAGTGCGTTGTTGTGTAATATGTTGGGATGGTTGTAGTTAGTTTTGGATGTTGTTTTTGCGGCTTAGGTAGTTGAAAGTGTTGTGTAGCTTAGGTTGATGGGCGGGGTGTGGTATAGTGTGTGGTTGGAGTTGGGGGAGCGAATGTTTAGTGTTTGGGGGTGTAGGGGGGTGTTGTGTTTGGGGGGTTGTGTTTGTGGGGGGGCCGTTGGCGTGTGGGTCGTCGTGTGTGGTGTGCGAAGCGTTGTGGGGTAGTTTAGGGTTTTTGTGTGGGTGTGTTGTGTGGTGGGTGGCTGAGTGGGTAATGTGGTGGGGGATGGGTGGTTTTGGTCATTTTTGTGTGGTGTCTGTGATAGTTAGGTGGGGGGGTGTGTGTGTATTTTGTGGGGTTTCGGTGTGATATAGGGTGGTTGGGTGGTGTGGTGGGGTTTTGGAGGGTCGTTCGGGTTGTGTTTGTCGGCGTGTACTCGTGTTGATGTGGGGGCTAGTTGGTGTGCTGTGGAGGGAAGGTTGGTGGTTAGTTTAGTTTGGTGTTGCCATGGTGAGTTGGTGGTTTGTTAGTGGCTGGTGGTTGGGGGTTGGGAGTATATCTGTCTGGGGACTGTGTGGTTCGTGTCTATGCTTTGTTGTTGGGGTGTTGTGGGTACAGGACTTATAGTGGTGGGTGAGGGTGGTTGTGGTTGGTTTGATGCGGTGTTTGTTGAGGGTGGGGCGAGGGGGTGTGGGTGGATTGTAGTGTTTCGTTAGTGGTTAGGGTTGTGTTTGTGTGGTGTGTGGTTGTTTGTGTAGGTTGTTCTGGCGTTGTTGTTGGCGGGTTTGTCTGTGAGGTTGCGAATGTTGATGGTTCATTTTGTGTTAGGGGTGGTGTGTCGTGTTCGTTTATTAACGCGCTAGTTTAGGTTGGGTGGGTTGTTGTTGTGGGGGATGGGTGGCGTTTCCGTGTGGTGTGTGTATTGGAGGTGTGTTGGGTGTGGGTGGTGTGTAGTGGTGGTTTTGGGTTGCGGGAGTATTGTGTGGGTTGTTGGGGTGCTTTGGAATGGTTGCGTGGTGTGGGTATTTTTGGGGAGTGTGTGTTGCTGTTTTTTTTGTGGCTTGGGTTTGGTATCGTGAGGGGTGGTGGTGGAGGTGGTGGTTGGTTGTGTTTGGGTGTGGTATTGTGGTGTTGTTTGTTTTGTGTGTGTGGATGTTTTTGGTTGATCGGTGGTTTGGGTGGTTAATTTTGTTTGGCCTGGTTTAATGGGTCTGGTGTGGGAGTTGGTTGTCTGTCGGGAGCGTTTTGACTCGTGTGTTTAGCTTGTTGAGCTTGGTGTGTGGTTTTGGTCGTGGGGGGCTTGTCGTGGGGGTGTGTTTGGTTGGTAGGATCGGTGGTGAAGTTGCGTTGGGGTTGGGGGGTGGTTTGTTTGTGGTTGTGAGGGTGGTAGTGTTGTTGGTTGTGTTGTGGTAGTTGGTGGGAGTGGCGTGTTGTCTGTGGGGTGGGGGGGTTTGGGAGTTGTTCGTTATATGGTTGGGATGTGTTTGTATGTGTGTAGGAGGTTGTTGTTCTTTTTGTTGTTGCTATGCGTTTCCGGGTTTCGTTGATGGTGGGTGTTTGTGCGGTGGTTTGTAGGGGGAGTGTAGGTTTTGGTCTGTTGTGGGTAGGGGGGTTGTTGTGTTGGTTTTGAGTAGTTATTATGGTTGTTTAGGTTGGTGTTGGTGGGTGTTTTTGCTTGTGGTCGGCTTTAGGGTTTCTGTGATTGGTGTGCGTTCTATGGGAGTGGTTGTGGTTTAGGTGGTTGGTGTTATGTTTGATTTCGTTGTTTGGGGGATGGTTTCGACACAACTCGCGTAGTGGTTTGTGGTGGGGATGTTGTTCGGGAGGTTTGTGGTGTGTGCGCAACTGTTGATTTTTGGTTTTGTGGTGAGGTGTGGTGTGCCGTGTTTTTGTTGTCTGACGTAAGTTTGCTGGATTGGAAATGGTTGGGTGGTTGGATAGTGATTGTGTGTTTGTGTTTGTCTCCGGTGGGAGTTGGTTTTATTTGTGCTTTTGTGTGTGGGGTTTGTGTGGCAGGTGTGGTCTGTGTCGTGAGAGGTCTGTGTGTTGGAGGTTGTTTTTGTGTATGGGGTAAGGTATTTATTTGGTCTTTGTGTCTGTGTTTGGGTTGCGTTGGGTTTGGTGGTGGTGATTTGTGTATGGTTGTGTTTTGGTATATGGTGTATTTGCGGTTTTAGTGGTGGGTTTGGGGTTGTGTTGGGTGGTTGCTTGTGGGGTTGGTTGTGTTTTGGGGTAGGGGTGGTTGTGGGGGTGTTCGCGGTCTGTATTATGCGGGGTTACGGTTTTTAGTGTTTGGGTCTATGGGTTAGTTCTATGGGTTTGGTGTGGTGTTCGGTTGTGTGTATGTGGGGGTTTTTGTAGAGTGTGGGTTTTGTGTGTAGTCTGTTGCGTTTTTGGTGGATGGTTTTGGGTTGTGTTGATAGGGTGCGGTTGTGAGGGGGGTTGGATGTGTGGGAGTTGTTTTTCTTCGGGATGTCTGTATTTTGGTGTTTGTTCGTGTGTGGACCGGAGAGTTTAGTGTTGTGAAGGGAGGCCAGTTAGCAGTTGGGTTTGTTGGTGTGGTCGGTAGTCGGGTTCGTTGTGTTGTAGTTTTGTAGTTTGTGTTTGGGTTTGTCGGTGTTATGGTATGTTGGGAGTTGTTTGTTAGTGGTTACTGGTGTCAGCTGTAGTGGTCGCTCTTGTAGGGCTTCTGGTTTTGGTTTTGGTTTGCTTGGATACGGTGTTTTTTTGTGTAATGTTTGTGGTTGGAGGGGTTGGGCTTGTGATATGGTGTGTGGGGTGGGTTGTCTTTTGGTTGTATTTATGGTGTGGGTGGGTCGGTATTTTGGTTGGTCGGTGTGTGCTTGTGGAACAAGGTTTGGTTTTCGTTGTTGTTTAGTGGCGCTATTTTTGTGTGGTTCTTTGTTTGTGCCTTGGGTGCTATTGTTCGTATATGCGGTTTGGTTGTGGTTGTGTTTTGAGTTGAGTGGATGGGTGGGGTGGTATGTTTTTGTTTGATCGGTTGGTGTTGGGTACTGGGTGGGTGTGGTTGTGTTGGTTGGGATTATATTGCTAAAGGTGTTTCTGTGAGTGAGGTTTTTTGGGATGTGGTCGTGGTGGTTGTTTGGATTTTCGTGTATTTATGGTGGTATGGAGCAGGTTTTGTGTAGGTCGTGGTTGGGTGTTGGGGGTTTGCTTTTTAATAGGTGGTACGTGGGTTGGTTAGATTTGGGGTGTGCTTGTGGTTAAGTTTTTAGGTTGGGGTTGTGTTTGTGGCGTGTTTCAATTGGTGTGTGGGTTACTTGTGGTTGTTTTTGTAGGGTTGTTCGGGTGGGATTGGGAGTGGGTTCGAGCTGTTGCTTTTCGTTGATATCGTTGGTTATTGGTTGTAGTTGGTGGTTTTCTGTTTTTGTCTGGGAGGTGTTTGTGGCAAGCTGTTATGTGGTGTGTTTGGGGTGAGGGGATGTTTTTGGTGGGGCTGTTCATTTCCACCACTTTACCAAAAACAAAAAATGGTGGTAGTGTGAGTGTCTGTTGGTGACTATGGTTTGTGGGGGATGGGGCGTGGTGGGCATTCTGGAGTTATAGTGTGGTGGAGGGATTGTTGTGGGAATTTATGGAGGTGGCATTGTGGTTAACGGTTTTTGGTTGGACGTAGTATCGGTTGTGTTGTTGTGGTGGTTGGTGTCTTTGGATGTTGGTTTTGGGTTTGTATTGGGTGGGAAAGTTGGTGAGCTGGTTTTGGGGGGGTTTGATGTGTGTGTTTGCATTATTGTTATCTTGGTGTGGTGTGTTGTGATAGACGTTTTTGAGGGGGGCGGATGTTTGTGTGGTTGTGTTCGTGTGTGTTGTAATTAGTTAGTGTATTTTTTTATGATGTATGTAAGCTATTGTTTGATCTGGTTGGGGGGGGGAGGTTTGGTTTGGGGTCGGTTGGGTGGTGCTTCGATCGGCTGGTGGTCGGTTAGTGTGGCAGGTTGTGTTTGAGTGGGTTTCGTTTTAGCGGGGGTGTTCTGTTGTATAGTGTTTATTAGTGTGTTTGTGGGTTAAGTAGGTATTTGCGTGGGGCGTGGTGATGTGTGTTGCGGGTGGTGAAGTTTTGTTGTTCGGTGGGTAGGAGTAGTTTGGGGTGTTGGTGGGGGTGATGGGTGATGATTCGCGGGTGGTGGGTGGTAGGGTTGGGCAGTGTGGTTGTGGTGGGCTGTCGGTTTCGTCGTTGATGTTCGTGTCTAAGTTGGTTGTGTGGGTTGTGTTATGGGTGGGAGGTGAGTTATGAGTGGTTGGTTTGGTTTGGTTGTTGATTGTTGTTTGTGGGGTGTCCGGTGTTGTGGGGTATTTGTGGGAGTTGACGTGTCTAGGTGGTACCGCGGGGTGTGAGTAGGTGGTTCGGGTCGTTTTGTTGGGTTGGGGGGAGTCAGTGTGGTTGTTTGGGGGTATTTATTTTGAGGTCGAGGGAGGTATGGCAAGGAGAGGTGTAGGTGGTGTGTAGGGGGCTGGTCTGTCGCTATGTTCCGGGGGGGTGTTATGGGATGTTCGTAGTGAGGTGGGCTGTTTGTGTTTTTGAGGAGGTTGAGGGGGGGCTACCGGTGGTGTGTATTGGTGGTGGGTGTGGTTTTGGGCGTGTGTTTGAGTAGTGTGAGTGTGGTAGGTCTTTATGTTTAATTGGTGGTTTGAGGTTTGGTTGGTTTGGTGGAGTTGTGTTTTGGAGGATGGTTTTCGTGGAATTGTTGTGGGTGGGGTGGTATCATGGTGGTTTGTGAGTGATGAGTGTGTGGGGGGGCTGTTGCTGGGGGTGCAGGGCGGGGTTTGTGATGTGGTGTCTGTGGCTTTGTGGGGTTTAGGAGGTTGTTGTTGGTCGCGTTTGTTTAGGTGTGGGGGTGGTGTTTCGTGTGTGGGTGTGGGTGTTGGTATGGTCGGCTGGGTCGTGGATTGTATTTTTAGTCGGTCGGGAGGTGTGGGGTGTTGTGGGTTCTGTGGGGTTTGGTTTGGGTGTTTTGGTAGGCCGCAGCTTGTGGGTGGTTAGTGGTGGATTTTTGAGGGTTGGTGTGAAACGGGAGTCTGTTGGTCGGGTGGTTGGTGTGTGCTTGTTTGGTGACTTTGTGTGGGTGGGGGGGAATGTGGGGTTTGGTGGTTAATTTTGGGGCGGTTGGGGCTGTGGGGGTTTATGAGTCTCGAGGGGTTGCTTTTGTAGGGGAGGTGTGCGTGTGTCTGTCAGGGTTTGTGTGTTTATGTGGTGTTCTCGTCTGCGGTGCGAGGTTTTGTTCGTGGCTCGGGTTATTGTTTGTCGGTGTGTTCGGTGTTGGTCTGTGTTTGGTTTTGTTGTGGTTGGGTTGCATGTGGAGTCATGATGTTTAGCGTAAGGGTTTGGTTTGGGGTTGTCTTCGGGGTATGTTCTCTACTGTGTGTTGGGTCGTAGTTGGTTTTTGTGTTGGTTGTTTGTGGTTGTTTTTGGTGTGAGGTTTCTTGTGTGGTAGGGTTAGTTATGTAGGTTGGGGGGGAGTGTCGTGTGGTGGTAAACGGGTTCTTATGGTGTCAGATTGTTAGTCGGGGGATGTAATTGGTAGTTGGGTGTTGTTTGTTGGTTTTGTTAGATGTGATAGCGTTGTGTGGGATGGGTTGGTGTGGTAGTATTGAGTGGTGGATTGGCGATTGGGTGTCGAGTGGGCGTTTGGCGGTTTGGGTCGTGTGGGTGGTTGGGTTAGGAGGTTAGTTTGTGTCGTTGGGGTTTCTTTTAGTTCGGATGGGTTGGCGGTTGTTGTGTTCGTGTTGTGGTTAGGGTTGGTTGTGGGGGGTGGGATGTGTGTTAATATTGTCTGTTGGTGGATTGTTTCAGCATGGCGTGTTGAGGGTGATTTTAGGTTTGTAGTGGGTGGGTCGTGTGTGTGTGGTGTTTTGGGGTGTTTTCTGCGTTGGTGTGTGTCTGGGTGGTTTTGGGTTGGTGGGTTGGATGTAGATTGCGGGCTGATGTTGTTGGTGTGTGGTTGGGGGCTTTGTGGGTGGCTAGGTGTTCGGTTGTGGGGTTTGGTGGTATTGGTGGGGGGTCGGTGGCGGAGGGGGGTTGTTCGAGTTTGGAGAATTTTTTGTATATGGTGTGGTTTCTAGTATTTGTGTGGGTTGTGGGTTGGGTGTGGTTATGTAGTTAGTTGGGGTTTGTGTTTGTTGGGTTGAGTGGGGGTGGTAGTTTGTTTGTTCGGGTGTTTTGTGGGTCGTGTGTGTGTCTGGTTTCTGGTAGTGGTGGTTTTTTGTGGTTTGTTAAAGCTTGGGGGGTGGGGTTGTTGAATTATGTCCGTGGGTTAGACATGGTTGTTCTGTTCTTGGTGTGTGTAGGGTGTTCAGGTCGGTTCCAATGGAGGGGGTGGTGTGTGTTTGGGGGTGTTTGGCTGGTGGGTTTTGTGGTTTTTGTGTTGTGAGTGGGTGCTGGTTTGGTGTGTAGGTGGGGGGGTATTAGTTTGTGATTATAGTGTTGGTGAGTTTTGGATTCGGAGGTCTAGGTTGTGGGCGGGTGGGTGTTGTGTGTTTTTGTTTTGTTTGTGTATGTGTTGGGGGGTGTGTGCATTCGTAGTGGGCTTATGGAGTTTGTTTGGTCAGGAGCGTTGGACCTCGCCGTGAGTTGGTGGTGGGGGGTTGTTGTTATTATGATGGTGTTTGAACATGGAGGTTGGGGGGTTTCGTTGGTTGGTGTTGGGGGGTTGATTCTAGGGGTGGGTTGTGGGGGGGGGGGGGGGGGGGGGGGGGGAGATTTTTGATTTTGACTGTGGTGGTTTGGTTGGTCTGTGTGGTGCTGGGGGGTGGTGGTAGGTGTTGGGGGTTTGTTGGTTGTGTGGGGTTGGATGGTGTGGTCGGTTGTTTGTTTATGGTTTTCATCTTGTGGGGGTGTGTTGGTGTTTTTGGTGGTGCGTGTTTGTTTGGGTGTGTTATTTGGTTGGTGATTCGGTTTTTTGTTGGGGGTTGGTTGGGGTTTGGGTGGTGTGGGGGTGGTTGGGTTGTTGTGGTGGTGTCTATGTGTAGGTTTGTTGGTCGGTTTGTTGGGTTGGGGTATGGTAGTTGTTGGTATTGGGGTTTGGGGGGTAGGTTGAAATTAATTAAAACACAAAACGTTGGTGGTTGGGGTGTATGCATAGTTTCGGTTTGGGTGTTTGAGGGGGGGTGTGGGTGTGTTTTTTGGGTGGTTACGTATGATGGGTGTTTGTTTCGTTAGGGTGGGATGGGCTTCGTTGTGTTGGGTCTGTTGTTGTGTGGTGGTGTATGTAGGTTGTTGTGTGGGGGTGTGTTTGTTTTTTTAGTTTGCTTGCTTTTATAGTGGATGGTGCTGTTTGTGTTCTGGGTTTTTATGGTTGTGTGGCTAGTATCTGTCAGGTGGCCGTGTTGTGTTTTAGCGTGGTGGAGGGTGGGGTGTGTTGAAGTGGTTGTTGTTATATTGGGTGCTTGTTTTGTTTGGTGTGTTTGGGGTGTTTTCGCTAATGTTGTGTTAATGGTAGGTGGTATTGTTTCTTGTTGGAGTGGGTTGTGTTCAGTGGTTTGTTGTTTTGGGATGGTAGGTTTTGTAGTGGAGTTGAGTTGTTCGTTGGGATGTCCTGGTATGTGTCTGTGGTATTGTATGTTTATCTGGGTGTGGTGTTGTGCTTGTTTCTGTTGGTTGGTGGTTGAGGGGTTGGGTTAGTGGGAGGGTAGTGTAATTGTTGTGTGGCTGTGTGTGGTTGGTTGGAGTTGGTGCTATGTGGGTGTCGTTGTGTCTGTTGTGGATTGTGTTGGTTTGGTTTAGTGGAGTTGATGTGGTTGTTGTGTGTTAAGCGGATCCGTGGTAGTGTCGTTTTTAGTTGTGTTTTGGTGATAGGGTTTTATTGGTAGAGTCGGCTTGGTGTGTTGTGTTCGTGTGTTGTGTGTGTGGCTTGAAGTGTATGTTTGATGGATTTACAGTAGGGGTAGGTTTTTGTTGTTGTAGGGAGTTCACGTTGTGTTGCGGAACGTTAGGTTGCTGGCAGGGAGGAGTTTGTTTGTTGTTGTTTGGGGGGGGGGGGGGGTGAGGGGTGGGTGGTTGTGTTAGAGGCATTCAGTAATGGGTTGGGGTTGAATTTATATGGTTTTCGGGCGTCGCTTGCTGTATTAAGGTGTGTTTGTTTTGGTGTCTGAGTGGTGTTTACGTTGTGTGTTGTTTTTGTTTTTTTGAGTGCGGAAGTAGTTTGTTTTCTGGGGTTTTTGGGTCTAGTTGGCGCGGTTGTTGTGGTGTGGGAGGTCTTGGCGGGGTTGAGTGTGGGTAGACTCGTGAGTGGGGGGTGTCGTTTGTCGGGGGGTGGCGTTGTGGGAGTGTGGGGAGCTGTAGGGGTTTTGGGGGTGTGGTTGGGGGTGGGTCGTTGGTCGGTGGGTTGTTTATCGTGGGGGGTGTTATTTGTTTTGTGTGGGGGTTGTGTAGTAAGTCTTGATGTGTTCGGTTGTCGTCTTGAGGTGGGTTTGGTGATGCGGTGTTTGATTTGTTTGTTTTGTTTTGTGGGTGTTCTGTGTATCTTTGTGGTGTGGTTGGTTTTTTTAGGGTTAGTGGTTGTGTGGGTAGGTGTTCGTGGGTTGCGTTTTCGTGGTATGGGAATTGTTGTTTGTTTCGAGTGATATTTTATTCGTGGTTTGTGTGTTGGAGGGACTGGCGTGGATTAGGTGTTGTCGGAGTTGTTTGGCTGTAAGTGATTTAGTGGGTATGTGCTATGTGTGTCTGTTTGTGTCTTTTTACTGTCTGTGTGGGGTTTGTTGCGGGGTTTGTTGGTGGTTGTGTTTGGGGTGTTGGTATGTGTTTGTGATGAGTGGTGGGTTTGGTATGATTTGTGTTTTGGGTGTGTTCTTGGGTCTTGATGTTATTGCGTCGTGGCTGGGTTGTGATGTTTAGGTTGGATTTATATGGAGTTTTGTTTGTTTGGTTGGGGTTGGTATCGGGTGGGGTCTTTTTACGGGGGGTCGGGTATTAGTTGGGTAGTCTGAGTGGGTTTTTGTAGAGGGGGTGGTTTGTTGCAGTATTTTCGGGTTGGGGGGGTGTGGGCATTGTAAGCTGGGTGTGTTAGTTTTGGTGTTGGTTGAGGTTGTGTTGGTTGCTATTGTGGTGGTTGTCCTGGTGTTTCGGATCGGGGTGCGTGTATTGTGGGTGTGTCGGTTCGGTTTTGTTGGGGTGGTTGGAAGGGGTGTGTTGTGTATGTGTGATGGTTTTAGTGATTTTCATTGTGTGGGGTTGGTTGTGTGGGGTTTGGGTTGGCCGCGTTGGATGGTGGTGAATGGTAGTGACTATCTATATGTATATTCGGTGTGGATAGGTGTTGGGGGGTTGCCTCTTGTGGTGAGGTGGTGTAAGGTTCGGTTTGTGTTTGGTAAGTGGATTGTGGGTTGTAAGATTTAGCGTTAGGTGGATGTGTTTTTGTTAGTGGTTGTATTGGATGTTTGGTGGGTGTTTGTGGTCGGTTTACATGGTGGTGGTTTTGTTGGGTTTCTATTTTTGGTTTGTCGTGGTGTGTTGTTATGGGTCATGTCGGGGGGGTCATTGTTGCTGGTGTTCTTTTTAGGGGGTGGTCTGTTGGTGAAGTGTTTGTGTTTTATGTGATGGATTCCGTGTTGTGGGTTGTGTTCTCGTTGGGTTTACGGTGTGTTGTGGTGTGTGGTTGCTGGGTTGGTGTGTGGTTTGTGGGTGGAGTGTGTTGTAGGTTGTTAGGGTTGGTACGGGTGTGGTGGTGGGGTGTGTGTGTTGTGTTGGAGGTAGGTTGGTAGTCGTGTTGGGAAAGCGGGCTGGGGGTGTGGTTGTTGCGATGGGGTGGGCTATTTAGTGTGGTGTATGTGGTAGTAGTCGTGTGGGTGGATGAGGGGAGGTGTTAGTGTTGGTACTGGGGTGGGTCGGTTATGGGTGGTGTGTGTGGTGGGGCCCTTGTGGTTTTGGTCATGGCTTTGGTTTGTGTTGAGGATTGTGGCTAGTATAGTGTGGTGGTTTTCGGTGTCGCGTGGGGGTGGTGTTGTTGGGCTTGGGGGTTGGTTTGAGTTGGGTCGGTGGTGTTTTGGGTTGTTTTGGTGGTGTTGGGGGTTGGTGGGTTGTCTGTTTTTTTCTTGGGTGTGGAAGTGGGTTGTGGTTGTGTTTAGCGTGGGGGTCTTTGTCTTGGTTGTCTGTATTTAGATGGTTTTTGGTGTGGTTGTTGGAGTGTGGGGGTGTAATAGTGGTGACTAGTTCACTTTGGGTTGTTGGTGGTTGTGTTGTCGTGATGTTAGGAGTGGGTTTTTGTGGGGTTAGTGTGATAGTCTGATATATGGTGGTGGGGCTTTTATTTGTGGTGTTTTGTTGTTGTGCTTGGGTTGCGGTGGCGGTTTTAGAGCAGGGGGGGGAGACTTTTGGTTGGTCGTTGCGTGCGTGGAGGCTTTGGGGTTTGAGTATGGAGGGTGATGGTGTGGGGGGTGTTTGTGTGATGGTGGGTTTTTTGTGATGGGGTTGTGTTTTGAATTGTGGGTGTGTCAAATGTATGGCTTGTTTGTTTGGGGTTTTGTGTGGTGGTGTGTGTTGTTGGGGTTGTGAGTTTTAGGTAGTGGACTCTAATGTGTGGTTGGGTAGTTAAATGTTTTGTGGGCGGGTGTTGGGGTGGGACGGGTGAGTTGGTGTTTTTGTGGGGTGGGTGGGTTGTGCTGGTGGTGTTCGTGGGCGTGGTTGGAGTTTAAGTTGGGTTGTTTTTCGATGCGGTGTTTGAGTGGTGCTGGTTTTTGTGGTGGTTTGGTGTGGTTTGTATGTTAGTTTGATGGTGGGTGTCTATTTCGTATTGTGTGGTGTGTGTAGGATATTTAGGTTAGTGGTTTGTGGTGGGTGGTTGGATAGCGTGTGGTAGGTTGTGTTTAAGGGCTAGTGTTTTGTGTTTAGTTTGGTGGGTGTCGTGGGTATTTGTGGTGTGGATGGTGTTAGATCTGATGGGGTTTGTCTGCGGTGATGTGTGGTTTGTATTGTGTGTTGCTGAGGTTGGTTTTTTGTGTGTTATGGTTTTGTTAGGTGGGGTTGTACTGTCTTGGTGTGATGGGGGGTGGAGTTGATTAGGGTGGTGGTGTTGGCGATGTTTCGGTTCCTGTGGTCGATGGTTTGTCGGACTGGTTGGAGGGTGTATAGGGGGTGGTGGCTGCGGGTATAGTTTTTGGGGTTGACGTGAGATTTGGGTGTTCGGGGGGTTCTTGTGTCTCGTGTATAATCCTACAGGACATGACGTATATTGAAATAACTTTGATTTTCAACTAGACTTCACATACTTTTGATGGTGATTTGCAACTGGAATACAGTAATAAGCATCCTTCAAAGCAAGTGATGCCATATAACAATTACGTTCCATCATAAGCAAAACTAACTTTAATGATTCCATTTTAAAATGGTGATACTCAACACATGTATTCAAATGCTTTAAGTTGCAAATTAATCTATATTTTCCATTTTTATTTTGTCTCAGGAAAATTGGGGATTTTCAATTTCGCTATCCATTGCATGGTTTCCTCCTTGTTGAAATTTTTACATTTTATAATGGCATTTTGATTTGGTTCATCATCAAAGTCAATTTTCATTCCTCAACCCATGTCTTATAAATTTATTTAATTTTCATATTATTATATTTAATTATAAATTAATTTATAATAATTATAAAATAATAATTTTTTTAACTTTAATTATATATAATTAATATATATATTTATAATAAATAATATAATATCATAAATTTCTAACTTTTTTTCTTAATATTTAATATATTTTATAAATATATATTAATAATAAATATTGTAATATAAATAATATTAAATATTTTTATATATTTTAGAATTATCTAATAATATATTATTTTAAAATTTATTTATTAAATTATTTTTTAAATTAAATAATATAATTAATATTAATATTATTAATAATTTTTCTCTAATATTCATCCATCAGAAGTTATATCTTCCCATTCTTTAATAAAGTATTTTAACTGTCTGTATTTTTATGAATGAACTTTTCAATAAATTTTACAAAAGATTCTCCTACCTGAGCGTCAGCCACCTTTGGGCAATTTATTGTTTCTTTGACATTTTCATGTTTTTGGAACTTGGAAATCTATGAGTTTCCCGGGACCATTGGTTGTTGCTGGTCCCTGGTCTTTTCCATTTTTTTAACCATAAAAAACACTTGTAATTGTATCTCGACCAAGTCGATTTGCCTGTCTTGCATCCCTTAATGTTTTGGGTAAATCATCTCCAAAAAACCACGCTGTTATTGGCACTTTTGTGTCACACAACCCCATGTAGTCACTTTTTAGAACATGTTTTAATAGATCTCTTCGTTGCAATGGCAGCTGAGTATTAGAATGTCCCAGAAGGGACAGTGCATCTGTGCATGCCCTAATATCCTTTTGTCACGGTTCTTTGTAAACTTTAGGTATTATGACTTTGTCACAATTCTTTGGTCTTGCATAATTGTCCTCCTTTTTCTTTACTCTCTCAATTGAGGGCATCAAAGAAAATGTCTTCACCCCAACATTTTCATCACTTTCAAATGTAGCCTCAATGTCATCAAGGATGGAGTTTTCGTCATCCTTTTCACATGACATGCCTGTAGCATGGATAGATGATGTTCCTATGAAACTTTTTACGTCGTCATTATAATCATAGTTCAAATTTCTCTTCACTTCACTATCATCATTATAATCTACACCATCATCCGTTTCTTTCCCCTCTTCTGTATTCACATCAGCAAAACTACGATTATTGCCATGAGGGGTATTTTGACTTGCTAATGCAGCCCAAGCATCACTCATTTTAGCCATGCCTGTGGACATGCAGTCCATACTGTTTTGAAGTTTTGTTCATTATACGCCAGTAGGGTATCTTCATCGTGGCCCGTAACCATTATAAAATCAGTAGTGATACTGATTTGATCAAACACAGTACAACTCTTGAAAATGTTTCTGACTGATAAAATCATGTCTTATCTGATGCTTAGAAAACAGCACACTGATGTTTGGTCAGCATGTGCTGTCTCATGTGAATCCGAAATGACCTTGACAGTGATGAAGTAGAATCATAATCAATCATTAAGTTTGTTATTAGTAGACCTACATATATTTATCTCCCTGTTGCTATGAAGACAGATAATTTTTGACAATTTTACAGATTTGCTAAACATTTTGAAAGAGTTGATTGGTCATGACATAAACACACTATGGAATCCCAGTCAGGTGACCGACTTTTTTAAAAAAATGTTTGATTTCAGGTTTTATTCCCTAAATGATCACTGGACTTAAAAAACATTCAATTACGTGAAGCGTACTTTAAAATCTAAATTGTGATTATCTGTCATTGTTTGATGGTTGTCGATCACATAGACGTGTTGTCACAGGAAGATGTTGAAAAAGCTTAATCTATAGTTTCTTTTAAATATCTTTTATTTTCAAATCCAACTTTTCTGTATATTTATCAAATATAATTTTCAAATTTCACATTACCTTTTTTACTTTTCATTCTTCCTGTTACTTTTATAAACATGGTATAAAATAGTACAAGTAAATCACAGGTAGGTTCCCTTTAAAAGGCCACTTAATTACTTTACCTACCTATAAAATATAGGTACCTGTTGTTTTAGTCCAGTAGGTGGTCAGGGAAATCGTCAATTGCAGTTAGATCAACAGTAAAAAAAACCGACAAGTACAACTGGCAGTTTCCTTGGAGCTGTTAGCAATTTACAGAAGTGTATTGTGCATATGGTGTTTACGATTCTTGTGTGCATCTAATTATTGGATTTGTTAAATTACCAAACACATATGACCAATTACTCAACACACATTTGTACAAAAACACACATATACATGTGTGTCATATCTTTATACATTTGTATTGTATATGACTTCTCATGAGCCATTCCAATATCTGATGAAAATAAAATTCTGAAAATTGACATTTTGCTGTTATAACCACAAGATTTGTTTTTAACCTTTCATTTGTTTTTAAGTCCGATTAATGAACTGTTATCAGTTGATCTCTAGAGTAATGTTGTGCCATAACCAGATTATTTATCTCCCTTACAGTAAGGTGTTCAGTCACATCATGTTTATTGACAAGTTGTCTCCCCTACTACCCTATGTCCACTTAGCACATCACATGTCATCTCCTCAGGAACTGGCAATACATGTAGTCATAAAGCTGACTGGCTACTCATAATGTACAGGAGAAATAGTCGATACCTTAAAATATCTATTTATAACTTTGACTATGATACTTTTCCCCTGAAAAACCCATTACAAAGGGATCCTGCAGAGTGAATGAAAACAAACTTAGCAATCTGGATGTCAAATAATTTTAATTCAACAGACAAAATGCAGTTATACATGCTGGTATCTTGTCGACAATGACTCTCCGATACTTAAACAATAAACAACTACATGTATTCTTCACACTCTGGATATATATTTACATCTATACATTCTCGTATAACTGTACAACTCAACATACTCGAGGCTTCCTCTTACCCCATAATCTGGTACACAGTATTTGGAACGGAGTGATTGCAATTTAGCTTTACAACAAATTTAAATCTATCAAAACCAAAAACGGATCAATCAGAAATCATAATTTGCACAGTTGGTAGTTGGGGTTAAAAGGAAAAGAAGTTTTTAAGAATTCAGTTGAAAGACAGATCTTTTTCTAAAATAAAATTAAAATTATAAATAGAGTTGTTCTGACATATAATAAATTAAACCCCTTTAATTTTGTTGCCATAAAATTTTGTGATCTTTCAATTTTCACATTGTGCTGCCCTGAACTTTAACAATCTTATGTTTTTTTAATGGAAATGATTAACATATTTTCACTGCCTTTAAATTTGGCAATTTTTCACTGCTCATAAAAATTAAAGGGTTTACAGTAGATGATTTTCAGTATACTGGTTGCCCAATGTAGCATGGCAATTAACAATTTTCTTTGAATATATATAATCATGATTAATTTACGAGTTATGCAAAAGTTTGTTTAAACAAAACAGAAAGGTGTCTTTTGAAAAACAGCATCACTGCAATGATATGCTGCTAATTAATGATTTCCAAATAGATGACATGCACAAAGATTTCCAAAAATAAAAAACCTGCAATACAAAGGGACCTCTCGATATCGTGGGAACAGACTATACTGTAAGGAGACTAATAGAATTGTATATGGGTGTGTGGGGTGGATAAGGAAATCCCGACCTGAGTGGTAAGAATTTGGTTGTCCAACCCCAGAATTGGTCTTTCAGATTCTTACATGGGTTGAGATTTCCCTTTCCACTCAACACATCAATGTTTGATTATTTTTCTCCCATGATTCAAACACTTGTTGATGCAGGTAAATAAAACCTAACACACTGTACTCTCATTACATAGAAGTCCTACAGTATGAAAATATATTGTGATGTCATAGTGCATGTAGCTTGTCTACACCCTAGTGTGGACAGAGAAATTCTGGCTTGGCAAAATGGTAGATACACCTGTCTATGGTGGGAGAATGGAATATCTGTATAACATCAATATCTAACTTCTATCTTTCTTAACAATATGCAGTGGTACAAAAATGATCACTGATAAAAATGCTTTCACTGATGACAATGGTTTAGCACTATAACACCGAAAGGCAGCAATGATGACTTCATCATACGATATATATTTATTCACTATTTTTACAATATATACAAACAAGCACTTTAATACACAAATGTATCTTGCTGATCAATGATATATACAAACAGAATCTTGTTAATCTTTTTACATGCAGGAAATCTAAGAAAATTTTGTATTTTACAGAGCTAATCTACTTCAGCAAAATATTTACAAAACAACCCATTTCCTAATTTGCCTGCTGCTTTATGATTATCAAAATTCAATGCGATGTGAAAATCATTTAAACTAGGTACCTACGTATGAATGAAAGAATGCACCATAACTTGCACCACCTCTAAAAAGAAATCTTTTAGAGCAAGAAATTCCTGTTCACCAATTTTCCACTTCATACTGATTAGACACCATCAGCTGACAAATTTTAGCTTAGCAGTGCTTGACTGAAGGGCAATGCAACTGTAATTGATTAAGAAAAGCTAACTGTCAAAAAACTGCCACACTGCTGTCAAGACAGCTGGATATATCATATGACACCAAATTACTGGCTAAGATCATACAGAATCAATGAATTCTTGTTAGTTCTTCAATCATCTTCACAAGATCGTCCACAGTAGCCTCCCTTTTCATTCCACTACCATCATCAATCTGTAACAGTCAGATCAACAACTACATCAAAATTTCTTTCTTGATCAAATTTATTGTGCATGAAAAACAAATATATGAATACCAATTAGAACATTGAAAAAAATACATGATATGCACAAATGCTTATAAAATTACATGTACATAATTTATCTAATTAAGGTGCTGCCCTAATATAGGTAAGACCACTAACAAAATTGCATTTGTCCCTTTAAATGAAAGAGGCTCTTAAATAAATTTTTTTTAAATTCATGAATCAATTTTACTCTAACTTATCAACCCCTGAAGAACAATGGACTCTTCTGTAAACTTCCCAACTGTGTTTTTGGGGTGATTGAGTTAATTTATGCATGGACCAGACTCAATTTTCTAAAAAATGTTTTTTAAAAATCAAGATAGTGACCAGAAAGAATGATAGGCAAAGACAAGATGCCTTCAAATTTTTAATTTGGGCATCAAAAAAGATTAGCCTGCAATACAGGATAGAAGTACTGACCTGTAGACCTTGGACTGTTTCTTGCATTTTGTCTCGATTAAGGTCCAAGAAACTCTCTATCAAATCTCCATCTATAAATCCCTCACATGGCTCTGTTTTTCTCTCCGTATGAAATGACCGCCAACTTAGTAGTTGTCAAGGTTAATCAAATTACTCGCATGATAAAAACAACTTACATGTGATCAAATTTTAATTTTTCAAGATGACCCACAGGCAGAAAAAAGCATTGAAATACTTTTTATAACTTTATTTAGAATTTTTGTTTTATACCCTTCTAAGATAATAAAAAAATTCTGACCCATCCTATGCATTTATGCCCATGTAATGATCTAATGCAATTCTTTAAATTGTTCTTTCACCAACTTCTATTTGTTATTTTTTTCATTATCATTTAAGCATTGAGTCTATCGTTTTTCTGTGTCACTAGGAAATGACCTGAATGAAGACTGCACACTGTATAATTCGCAAATGGGCAAAGACAAGATTGACCACAAAAACAACTTTAGTCAGAGGCTTTGCCTGTCTTTGAATTTTGCATTTGGTTATATTTATAACACTGATTGATATTTACTGGTAAAAATATATTAGAACAGAGAATTCGGAAAAAGAAACAATAATGCTTACAAGTTACATACATGTATTTGTTTCTGACATTTAGGATATGCTGCAGCTATGAGGGAGAGGGTATATTTTACTGATAATTAATGTATTCTACTATCATATCAGCTATAAGCACAAGCTTGAACATGGACAAAGTTGTGCTACTGACTCAAAATTTAAGCAAAGAGCAATAAGTCTGTCATTATTTCAGTGCTCTGCAAATTGTCTTAGTGTGACAGATTTACACACCAGTCTTCATGATCCTAGCTTACATACGGGCAAGGTTGTGCAATGGACACAACATATAAATTGTTTAAGAATATGGACCCAGTTGAACAACAGATTGTTAAATTTAATGAGAAGTTAACCAATGTTAAACCGAAGGGCTAACTGTAGGTTAAATTTAACAATGTGTTGTGCAATTGGGTCCTGATATTTAAATTTCAGATTACCACAGATTTTCATTTAACTTAGACAAAGGATACAATGAGTGGTCAATTTTCCCCACACTCTTGATGACTTTGGCTAGTCGGCTTTGTACGTCCAACAAAAATGTGTAGAAGTCCTGCGGAAGTTGTGTTACTAAACCTGAAATGAAATGAGATAGGTTACAATACACACATACTAACTACCTGCTCAAAAGTTCCTTAACTAAGCCCATGATTGACCAGAAAGGCAACTCAAAATGATAAAATAGAAGCACAACTACAATAAAATAATATCTGACCTGAGTATTCAAGTAGGAATACATATCAACAATATAAAAAATCCAGAAAAAATGACATTAGAGAGAAAAATGGAAGACTGTAGAATAGAAATGAGTTAAAACAAGATTTCTTTGGAATTATTACATGTGGCTTGAAGCCCAACATTAGTGAAATACATCAATATGTATTTCAATTTTGTTTAAAATCTGGTGGGAAGAAAAGTATCGTTATTTTTTTTTACTAATATTTCCTATTTTGATATTTTCATAGACCAACAACTCCAGCAAAAAATAGGTCGATATTGGCCATTAAGGAACTCATACAAGATCTCATATATAGAAAGCAATACTTGTATAAAAAAATCCACTTTATAGAAAAACTTGCTACTTGACAAAATAATGCCAAAATATGCTACTTTTAACATTTTCAATGTCCCATAACTCTAGCAAATATTCGCCACTGTTGACCATCATTAATCTCATTCAAGATTTCATGGATGTAAAGAAATATACATTGTGTTCTGCAGGGGTTAAGTTATGTGATGGAAATCCAGAGTGTGGCTAATGTTGCCAACAACTGACATGAAACAAAGTGATTCTGTCATTTAGCTTCACAGATGAGTAGGAAATAAAGAACTGAATACCAAAGCAATTGATATGCTTACCCACAGCTCCATTAACTGTACCAAACAACACTGAACCCTGGGTTGGCATACTGCTCTCACTTGCATGCTGCATCACAAGAGAACCTGTTTCCAGAAGAATATCAGATAATCATTACATTACAGAAACATATACAACAACTGGGTTTGAATGAAATCTAGTTATATTTTGAGTTGACAACATCATGTTTTTTTTTATCTCCCATGGCATAGTCCAATACATTTAACTTGGCAGGTAAAGTCTTGTGAACCCTTTCTTCACCTGGATGAGTTTAAATCTCAGATAATATAACACAATTCCTGAAAAGCCTGTGTTAACTAAAAGGTGAGGAGAATAATCTGTATGATAATCAAAGGATACTCCACCTCGTTATGTTAATCATACAATAATTATGACACTATGGACTTACAGCAAAACATACCTTTAACTAATGTTCCTAAATTGCAATAAACTTTATGTACAGAGATTACAGGTACAATCAGCTGTCATTATCAATCAGGTACAATCAGCTGTCATTATCAATCAGGTACATTCAGCTGTCATTATCAATCAAGTTTGAAAAGGAATACTAAATTTATTCCCAAGATTTTGGTTGATGACCATCAGTGGACAGACAGATAGACAGACACAGACAGCAAGACAGATGAACAGACAGACCAGACATACAACTAAAGAGACTCAATAACATAATACCCCAATGCTATAATTACATACCATGTCTAAAAACGTTGACAAATTCTCCAAGGTGGAACATCCCAACTTCCTGTAAATTTTGTCTATCTTCATCTGTTGTTGAAGCACTACAATAGTTTTTGAAGATAATTAATGTTGTAGTAGAAACAAACACATTTTTCACAATGAAAGTCAAACTTCAGGTGATTATTACGGATAAATAATGTTGTAGTAGAACATACACATTTCTAACAATGAAAGTCAAACTTCAGGTGATTATAAAGGATAATTGATGTTGCAGTAAAACAAACACATTTCTAACAATGAAAGTCAAACTTCAGGTGATTTTTACGGATAATTAATGTTGTAGTAGAACAAACACATTTCTGACAATTGGTTTGTTACAGGTAAAAAACAAATATCAGGTCATAGTATGAACACATGTAATGCATACTGATCAAGTTGATAAAGGTTAACATGTACAAACGTGTTTGAGAAACAAAATGACCCTGTACTGAGAGCAGTCATTCATCCTTAAAAGTCCCATAACATATATTGGCCATAATCGAGCCATTCAGAGATTCCAGTGATATATAAAAAATAATATCTGAGGCATCAAAATAAATATTCAAAATCTAAAGTTATCTCTGAAACACTCAGAATACTAACAATCAATTTCAAAGAAGTTATTTGATCTTAAAGGCATTGATGATCACAAATCATTACCTGTCTTTCTGGCATGTAAAAAGATTGAATGAGTTCTCTGCTCCTAAGAAATTTTCATCATCCAGGATTTCCACAGCCGTCATCCAGTTTGGGTTACAGTCTCTTGCAATCTGTTAAGAAATCAACTATATCCCATGAAAAGAGTATATATAAACTTCAGAAAAAAAAACAATAAAAAGGAATATAAGAAACATCTATGAATATTTTGATTTACATTTTTAAACTTTGGTATAAGTTTTTTTTATTAACTTGAAACTTGTTTCTTCCTCAGCAAACATTTAAGTTGATGTAGTCATGTTCAACTGATCAAGTACCAAACACAGAGTAATCAAAGATTACAAAGCTCACCTCACAGCAACACTTTACACCCCCTTCTCCCCAATTCACCCGACCTAGATCAGTCTACTTAACCACAGCATTTACAACAGACTACGGTTAGTTTTGTCATATTCTGCATCTGATTTACTATGAATCACAAGACATCTATACCATGCAAGTTTGTGGTCAATCGTACAATTTTTAATTACACAATACCTGATAACCCTTTCAATACTGCATCATCACAGCTGCATAGTGACATTATACACTGTAGCAGTTTACATTTTCTGCAGTCTGCCCACCGTAGCACATTTTCATCATGATGTTGCTTTGCTCTGCAGTCTGATTTTTAATTTATGAGTGTGGAATGAACAAATTTGTGAGAGAAATTTTAATAATGTACAAATAGAACTTTTGAATGAAAAACTTGAATAAATCAATACATTCTAAATACATGCATATATTTTATTGTAGACACAATTTTCCTCTGTGCTTAAAAAAAATTGCATGTATACTCATAATGAAAGAATATGCTAACTCACTTGTGACTTGACAAAATATCCAAATTGTAAGTTGGACCAATATTTTCAGCTGTAAATGTGTTAAATTTAATGTTTTGATTTAAGTTACATGTTCTGCGAAGGAGGTTTCTGCATTGAAATTGTCCGTAAGATCATCGTCACCGCTAACATCTTATTCGGAATCCAAATCGATCTAGGATTCTGTTACATGTTGTTCAAGTGCAGAATCATCATTCAAATCAGATACTAAAAAGTCATTTTTAGAGCAGGAATCAAAGTTGAAAATATCTAATATATCTTGAGGAAATCTTGGATGCATAAGCAGCAGCCATTTTTCAACGACTTTCAGTCACCAATTTCAGAATAATAGCACTTAACTTGCTTATTTTCGCTGGCATCCAATTCATGTACATGTGATAATACAGACTAAAGTCTCATCTAACTCTCGTTATAATGGTGATATCCGGTCATAAAGTGAAATTTGGAAAAACCCAAATTGAAAGTGAAGCTACTGAAGGAGAAACACGACGCGGTTTACAACATTCTCGTAATCAGCGGTTGTATTTTTACTGGGCAGCCATGGACGTTATCATGAGTAAAGAACAATAAATTTAGCGGGCGTTATAGGACACTATCGTACTAAAAGGGTTAACAGACCTTGAATCCGAAATACCACAGAATCAACTACACTAGATTTAACACATCTATCCCTGGATGATTAGTGGACTCTACAACAAGAGGCCCAAGAGGGCCTCAATGGCTCACCTGAGAACCATCTACAAATGTAGAAAGAAGACCAAGAAGAATATTTACATGTAAGCTGATCTGGCCAAGAAACATAAATATTGCTGTTTTAAGAAATTCATAAAAAATTCTAGAGATTAAATTTCAGCAAAATTCTTGCACAAAAACATTGCTTCAGCTATATACAAGTAAACACATTAATGCATTACTGCCAATGCAAGGGGAGATTATTGGGGAAATCATGCAAAAATGAATGAAAATGACAGTCTGAAATGACCTCAATTCTATGAAAAATACAAACTTGAACCATAAATCCATGTAGATTACTCAGAAACAATCTGTTTTTCAATTCATGCAGTGGTTCTGGAGAAGAAAATTTTTAAAGGGGGGTACCTTCTGGGATCTATTCTGCTCCTCCCTGGATTCACCCCTGGGCCAATCTGATTGAACACTACAAACTTGGTAAAGGACCTTGAGCACTTGCTACCTGTCAAGTTAATCAAAATCCCTTCAGTGGTTTCAGCGAAGAAGTCGAAAATATGAAAAGTTTATGCACAGATGACAGACGGGGAGTGATCTCAATAGCTCGCTTGAGCCTTTGGCTCAGGTGAGCTAAAAATCAATGACATAAGCTGACCTAAATGTGCCTTCAGTTGTGAAAGGGTTAATATCATGACAATTGTTTTTTGTCTGGTGATGTCATACAGGTTTTATTGGCCTGTCAGACAAGTTTTAAGCAACTCATTTTCCTGACAGCAATATGTACTGTTACTGCTCAATATTAAGTGTTCAGCCCTGCATACATCATTGGTAGAATTATCTTCCAAAATATTCGTACAATTATCTTCCATAATAAAGAACATACCTCCTCAAATGTGCCTTCCATTGGTTTATACAAAAGAAGTGTGATAGACCTCATCAGATCGCCCACCAAGATGAAGTCACCTTTGATCTTCAAGTACAGAGCTATAATATTGTTGAAGTAATTACACTCCAGACGTAATTCCTTCTCTGCCGTCCATTCAAACAATCTTACCTAATGGTAAGAAATAAAAAAAAAAACATCACTCAAATGGCAATATAACCAAACCCTTTTCATTATCAATACATCATTTAATCAACCAATATTGGAGATGTCACAACTGTAAGGTGTCATGTTTAACTATGTTCTAAACTTTACTAATGAACTAAGCCATGTTGCCCGCTGACCCATCCAAAATTCTATTAATGATAGCAATCCCTACTATCCTACCATTGTAACCTTTGATATTGTTTTATATCTCACTGTAAATTCATGCCAACACATGGTGAAAAACACTTAATGCCTGTTTAGTCATATGCTTTGATTGAGCCATGTCAGGTAAAACTTACGAAAACCACATAAAAATCTTACCGTACTGTTGATACTGGCTAACAATTTGCCATTAAATTCTAACAATGTATACGCAGCTCCCTTTATTTCTTTTTCTGCAATTTGGTTTAATTTTCCTGAAAAAAAAGAAAAAGATTTTTACAAAAATTATCAGATTTCTCAAGTCTTTCAAAATAACAGGTGAATACACAAAAATTTTGAAGACACACATAACTGAATTCAAAATTTTACACATACTGCTTACTAAAAGTGAAAGTCATATAACAACCCCCTTTCTCCTATGATAAATCATAGTTTTAAGTCTTACCAACAATACCTACATGACTGTCACTTCTATTACAGAATGCACTGCAGACATTACTTGCTTTAAAGAAGTCACTTTGGACTGGGAATCAAAGCTTGCACATTCATTTGCATAATGAGCACTCTTACTTCTGAGAGTGGATATTAACATCAACCCACAGATAATTTGATATATTTGCTGGTTTGGAATAATGAAGATAATTACCATCATGAAAATGAAATATCACAATTCGCCCCTGTTTTGGTTCCGCTTCCTCCGGATGTACCAAAGCAGTCCCCACTATGTAGTATGTGTTGGGGTCATCACCAAGTCTGGCCGATATCAAGCTGGTGGCAAACTCATTAGCCATCAACTGATGAGCATGCAAGACTGAAAAGTAAACATGTAAAAGATCAGTTAAAATAAAATTGTCCCTGATTATCATTACCGAAGTCTAATAGGGACAGAACTGATATTTAAAAGTACAGTTACTGACTAACCCTACTTGGTCAGGGACCAGTAGCAGGATAGGACCAGTAGCCGGCTATGGTATGATTTCATCTTTATTATGTACCATGACAATATTTTTTTTCTTCTGTTTGAGAAAAATGTCCATCATCTCATGATTGATCTATAAATTCTCACAAAATCGTGTTCTATATAGCCGAAATAATGCAATAGCCAGCTACTGGTCCTAGCCGGTTACTGGACCTAGACCAGTAATTCCAATGCATAAGGAATTTAACATTTTAATCTATTTTTTTAAATTTAATAAGATACATAAGTGAGAACTTTATAAGAAATTATAAATCACAATCTCTCAAAGTATCCAGCAAAACATAGAAAATGTTATAAAGCAGAGCAACTTACTTTAGTTATATATCATAGAATTAAATGCTAGGTTAAATATTTATTAAAGGATACCTTTAGACAGGGAGATGAAATGTATTAGTGTGAACAAAATTTTTAACAAATATTAAGGGGCTCACTTCATCACACAGCTGCAGGTCTGAAGTTACAAGCAGTAAGTAAATTGACCTTTAAACCATAACCAAACTGAAGACATCAGTTATATTTGCACATTTTCAAATAAGACCAATACAACTTGTTACATTAACTATAATAGATTATAAAACTTACAACAATATCTTGGGTCTACAAAAAGCCTCTTACTGTTTGTAATTCAACATTGTTGAATGTAACAACCCCAAATATCTTTTCTTTGATTTTTTTATTTTGTTTTTGTTTTACGCCCACTCATCAATTTTTCAGTTATGTGGCGTTGGAGAGTTTTTAATGGTGGAGGAAAGAACCTGGTTACAATGTACCCAGGAAAAAGCCACCGGCCTTCCAGAAAGGAAACTGGCAAACTTTCTCACAAAAATCGGTTTAGGTGCCAGCGGGGCTTCAACCTGCACTGACCAGAAGTGAGAGACTTCAAAGCGTGATGCTCTAACCATTTGGCCATGGAGTCCCAAAGTTTCTTTTGTAAAATGGTGTGACATTTTGTAAAATGGTCCCCTGATTCAACATCTCTGAGTAAATATATTTACCTACATGTGCACATTTTTCATTCTGCTTCCAAAATGAATACTTTCTATTGACTCACCTTCAAATGTATGTTGATCAATCACTAATAAGGAATGAACTTCAACCTCATCGCCAAATGAGTGTTCTCCCATTGTACTAGTTCCTGTAGTAACCATTTTTCCACTAGAACTTGTGGTTGTCATAGCTGCATGGGTACTGGCACTTGGCCTTGTTGGGTTTGTACCATTGCTATCTTGTAAATCCATGCGCATGGAAATGATACCAAATGACTGCGATGATTCTTGGTAGGCGATTCTCCTGTTCAAAAGCAAGAAATGATAAAATTAGAACCTAACATGAGGACGAATGCAACAGAAGCAATAGTAGTAATAGAAATTTTCCTCAATAACTGCACTCCTATAGCAAGGATTTGGAAATGATACAAATTAGCAGAAAACTATTTAAAGTAGTGATTATTTCCCAAGATGTTTTGCCATCCCAAACTGTTGAAATCAATTAAATGTGAAGAAGTATTTTTACCCAATCTTTAAAAATGAAGTAGTGGTTACCTTGGTGACTCTCCCAGATTAATTGTTCGAATGTGGAGTTTCTGGATTTCATCTATAGTTCCTATTGTGAGTGTACTGTCATTGGCCAGAGCTAAACTGTAAATCAAAACTTCAAAATTTATTCAAACCGAAACTAAATGGCTGAACTGAAGTCAAATAAAAATTCCATAAACGAAGTCATCTCCTTTAACATTATTATGACGTCATATACATACATATATACACACAGATATGCATATCTGTTATTGTGTATGTGTATGATTTAATTGTAATTTAAACAAACTCTGATCTGCTATCAAAAATTTTGTTTAAAGTGTAGAAATTTTCCATGCAAATATGCTATATATGTAGTTTTGTTTAGTAAAAAACATTATGATCCAATTAACAAAATTAAAAACTGTTAATGTTGTATTATGACTGTAACTCACCTGTCTGGATAACCTTCCGAGTTCAGAGGACACATATGGTTGACTTCTTTTAGATTAACATTAGAAAACA
Organism: Atrina japonica; assembly: GCA_030159075.1. Classification (NCBI taxonomy): domain Eukaryota; kingdom Metazoa; phylum Mollusca; class Bivalvia; order Pterioida; family Pinnidae; genus Atrina; species Atrina japonica. The sequence goes on along the minus strand of BROG01000062.1, from coordinate 547,468 downwards.
CAAGTTTATGATTGCTAGAATAGATCACAGTGGGACGATCAGAACAAGCAAATACATTTGTCGTTGATAAAGATCTGAATGTTCGTAACACTGTTGGTTGTGTCCCTAGAGTCACTTTCCTTTTCTCACAGAAATATCCTACAAAAGATCAACTGACATTTTAAGGATACTGATTACATACAGGGATGCTGAAACTGATGGGGAGTTCTCTAATGTTCTCAGAGGTCAAATATTATACCCTTTCCTAACAAGAATAATCATTCTGTTAGCATTTATCAATCAATACATGTCCCCTATCTATCCAAAAAAATATAGGTTTTACAGTTATAAGTGAATCATAATAATGAAGATAAAATTCTTGTTTCTTCTCAATTTCCCAATAATTTCCAACATCTTATATCTAGATATAATTACAAATGAGGTTTTATCAATTTCTGATTACATTTAGAGACAACCTAACATGGATATAGAACCTCATGTGTTACAACACACAGTAGTAGCTGAAATTAACTATAAATAACTCACAAGTTGAAATTCTAAATATCACCACTTAAAATAAAAGGAAAGGTGGAGAATGGGGTCCTTAATCATGTACGTTGAAAGAGTTGAAAAAGCATTATATTGGTATATAAAATCTGAATCTTATTTCTGCAAACTCTACACACTAAATACCATACCTGTATCATAATTAAGATTAAAATAAAATAGGGATCCATCTCCTAGGGCACATAATAAGTAATTGATTCCTTCGAATGTAGTCATCAGTATTGACCTCGGTATTATTTCTGTAAAATGATACAAATTAAACATAGAGTACCAGTAATCAAACATTACAAAGCAAACTTCACACACCTACATATTTTACATTCCCAATAAACATGGCTCAAGCAATCTCTTTAGTCAAAATAGATTAAGTACAAAACTGGGTATGAGTTCAAAGGGGCACAATGGCCACTAGCAGGTGTGAATATAAATATTGAACACAGAAAATCACATACAAACACACTTCCCTTGACCTAAATATGTTACCATGTAAAGCTAGTATTCAAAGAGGCCTTTAGAGGGTATACTAAAATATATTTTCTTTACAATACTTGATAATGTATGAACACATCATTGATACCTAACTTCAGTAATATTTTTTTTACCAAAATATTTGCAAAATTGAACATTTGAAAATGGTGTCTAAAAACAATATCTCATATTCAGACGGTTGGTAATAGATGCTATTTCATGCCCTATAATGAAATTTTATGGTAATTCAACCAATTTATATTTAAAGAAGAAACTTAGATTGCTCACTTCTTACAAAACATGGGTGGAGCTACCTTATATTTCATGGCAAAGTATGATGTATAATCCGAGACATGATACCTACCTCCACCTAACATTTCTACATGTAAACTATCAAATGTGGGAAGCCTCAGAACTCGAGCAGATATATCTGTCCACAGGCCAACAGCACAGAGATCAGCTTTGTCCTCTCCATCTCTAAGTGGAGTTAAGTCCAAGCATGCTACTTCATGTTCCATTACACATGTACTACAAATTAAGTTAAACACAGATCAGTACTTTCAAGGATCCAAACTCTCCTTCCTTATACTCACTACTGTATGTATATCTGGTTATTTTTCCCCCCAGTTATTTTCGCCCCTTTACAACAGAAAACATATTCACCTCGTCTTAAATTTGCCCTAAATTACCACAGTCTCATGGATGGTGTATACATGTATGTCAAAGCTTCAATTATTTAACTTGAAAATTTCACTTTCATTTTAAATTCACACTCTCATCTAAGAATCAAAATGGCGAAAATATAACAGGAGCGAAAATTTTCTGGGATTAAGTACATGTTTTGTCACCCAGGAATAAATAGCAAATCCCAAAGAATAAATAAAACATTTGATAAGGGACTCCAAAGCTTCTAAAAACCCAAGTCACAAACAAGACCAATGCTGAAAGTTTGATTTACAATATGATGCTCATTTACCTTTTTTTACAAAATTGACATTTTGAAGCTGGGATCTGTTTAGAGATATACTCCAGTTAAACATCACATACTGGAGAATGAACATCCAGGAAATATCTTGAATATGTGATGTCTGATTATAGGGTGTCCAGAAAGCTAATTTGCTTCTCAACAAGGCATCTTGAATTTGATGCTAAGCTTGGGCTTGTTCATATACACAAGTACCCTTGCATTTTTAAAAGAGAAATTTGCACGCACTGAAATATATATATTTTCAGCAATAATGGGAAATCATACTTAAAGTTTGGGGAAATAAGACATTATGCTATGTGTTTTTAAGCAGCAGTAAAATCACTGCAACAGATCTGTATGTAACAAATTTAGCTTGCTTGTAAATTGTCAACAAATAAAGCAATAAACCAGTCTGTAGCAAAGAATATATGATTCAGGGAAACTTAATATGTATACATGTATAATAAAGATTACCAGACTTGCTGAACTTCTCCGGGTAACAGCTCTAGATAATAAAGTTCACTGCCAACTGCTGTAACAACTTGCATTGAGTTACAACCTGCCAAACTTATATTTTTTCCACCAGGATGCTTCCATTCACTGACCAATTTTTGTGTCTCACAGTTGATTAATCGGACTGATACAGGGGTGATCTGTATAACAGTTACATGAAGAGTTAGATAATATATGTTGTGTTCACTGCAGGATATGTACATAAACAAAACTACACATATATTTCTATTCATATCATCACACAGCACAATATTGTTGAAGCTACAGGATTAAATGAGAGCATACTAGTAGCTCACGTTGAATCCTTTTGCTACAACAATCAAGTGCAGTCTCCTGGTACAGGTAGAAATATTTCTGTGGTTTTGCATTTACTGTGGGTCTCTTATTTATCTAATTGTGAACACAAATTCAAAAATTTTGATTACAGCAGCAGCGCATTATATAGTGTCGTGTATTGCACAGGTGTATTGAACTCGGTATTATAACTGTATGATTACACATGCATGTAATATAATGATTTATAACATGACTGTCTTATCCATTAGTTGCTTGTTTTATACCATGGTTCATACAGCCAATGAAAAAGATTCTTCAAGCACTTTTCTGGGACTTTTCAAAGCGTTTTTCAAGAACTTTCAATAAGTATGTTTAAGCTATCAAGACCTTGCAAGCCAAAACAAACTAAAAATGAAACACTGACAGCAAAGTTCTTTCACAATTGAATTGCAGACTCCAAAATACTGCTTAAAGTTCCACTAACCTTTTAGAAGATCTAGCACTACAGCATCACAAAAACTCTTTACTCAAATTGGATTATAATAAGCTAAGCGTCTGTATGATCGGGCTAATTTTTCTTTATTTAAAAGTGATGAATAAACAATCAAGGAGTAGAATTCAAACAATAATGAAATAAATCATGCATTTTGCATTAAATTCGATCACTTTTCAAGAGTATTTTTATTTTTAAGTACATTTCAAGGAATAACTCAATATTCAAGCACTTTTCATGGTCTTTGCAAACCCTGTATACTTTCGTTTCTTGCTCAATCATTATATAAACCTCAATATCGCTTCGTAGGTTGATATAACAATCCGACATCTTGTAAAGGCCAGAACACTAATGAAAATAATAAACTGGTCAAAACAATAGAAGAGAACATTTTTAGATATTTAGGGGTGGAAGGATTAAACTGACCTGTAGTATCTGACCATGTGCTACATTAGCACAAAGAAATGTCTGTTGATCGGATTCAAATCCAGCCACTTCTGTTTCTTCAACTTCTTCTCCATTTAACATAAGAACTCTGGAAATAGGACACGTACATATAATACAGAAAATATGATGCTACAAACCGTCAGGTTATTTCAGTGTAATTTGTTATTTATAATGAATATGCTAATTACCACTAATCTACTGACTTTTCTATCAAAATGCTTGCTCATGGTAGATCAGTGGTTAGACCACTAGAATGCTAAATTGAAGTTCCCTTTCACGAGATCAAGGAGAATGTTTGTTTTGTTGTTTAATCTTCTACCAACAATTTTACACTTTAATAGAGAAGTCAGCTGGGCATGGCATCATAGAATTAAAAAATTATTATATTCTAAAATGTTTTACTTAACCATAGCTAGCTCTGAAATCTGATTGAGTATGCAGGCAAAGTAAAGGAATATTGTCAGGCCCAGCTAAAATTAAAGTGCCATAGATTTTGACCGGCTTTGTTTGTTTTATTTTATCATTGTTCTACGGTACATCCCTCAAGAATTTTCCAATTATATGGAGATCTTTAGGTAAAGCGCAACAAATTTTGACCTGTGCTATGGATTGGTGCCAATGCAGTGCAGTTTCTTTTATGTGACACAACTATCACCTATGTGCCACACCTATTACAACATGGGAGCTCAGTTTAACTGAAAAACCTGTGACTTTCACTTCTTATGTGGAACACTTTGCAAAGGAACAGTCACTACTTCTTTTAAATCTTAAATCTGAGGTATGACTCAGTGTCAAGAATCGGAACAGAAACTTTCTGCTTGCAAGTCGAACAGTCTACCACTGGTCCACCCCAAAGAGTGTACTGAGGGTCCTCCACATGCTTTGGATATTTGTTTTTACATCTTATCTATATGTCATGACTTTCAGTTCTACCAAGTACTGAGAAACAGCAACTGAGAGTGACAAAAAGTGTGAAGTCTGACTTGCATTCAATTTAAACCCTTAAGCTGTTTTGGACCATTCTAACACCAAAATAACAGCAGTAGTCACCAGGGAAATACAAATTTCTTACAAGGCGAACAAATACATTTTCAAATTCTTCAAGTATTGGCTTGGGGTGAAGAAATGACCAAAATCTTGTTTTTCAACTTACCTGGTCTGCCCCACAAAAGATAAAACTATCATATTGTCATATTCTGTAGAGTTTACTCTCAGAGACCAAATCCCTGAAAAAGAAAATAGAGTAAAAGTTGTAAAAATTTAATTTAGAGTTTTTAATGCACTATTTTCTAGATAATAACTTACTTGAATTCTACATGTTCTAATAAAGATATGAAAAATTGTGTCAATGCAATTCAATGAGGGTTCTTTAACATGAACACTTGATATTCTTGTATGTAATACAGATCCTGATGTATTTATTTTTTGTTCAAGGATTTACTTATTTCTGGATATATTTTTACATGTTAAATCTTTGTCAAATATTACAAAAAACTCTAAATCTATATAAATCAGCTTTTTCCCCAAATAATTTGAGAATTGTCTCCTATCACAGCTTGTCATACATTGACAACATACATTTAATATCAGACATTCACCAGAATTTTTTATAACTTGACAAGTCATGTGAAATTTTTGAACTTTGAAAAATGTTTAACAAATGGTATTTTAATTATCTATGGAATGTTGTCCTTATATTGATCTCACCTTTAATTCCAGGTAGATCAATACTTGCGTGCTCATGTATCCCAATACCATTTCTTATGATTCTAAGTGATCCTTCTTTATATGCTCCTGAACAAGTTACAAGCTACAATAAAAGACGCTTCCTAATTAATCTGATTAGCTGTTTTTTATCTTCTAATCTTTAATATTATCTATATCAATGTATCACTCACTTCACTTGTATACGTGTACCTATGTTCTATTTATAATGACAGCCACAATGCTTGATTGGCAAAGTGTGACAATCACACACTTGAATATACAAACCAATATTGTTCATTCATGCAAAGTTTGGTTACAAATAATTGAGCTGTCTCAGAGGGAAAGATACTGCTTAAGTCAAATGTCTATATGATAAAGTTTTTTTTTCAAAAGTTATTTTTCTTTCATGATGCAGACACAATTTAAAAGAAGAAATCAAGCAATCTGACAAAAAATCAAGCATCTATCATTTAAGCACTTTTCAAGGGTATTTTTGTTCATAAGCACTTTTCAAGGACTAATTCTGTGTTCAAGTATTTTTAAAGGTTTGTGCAAACCATGGCCAAGATAAAATGTAGGATCAGGATAAATTGTATACTTGGAATCTTTTCATTCCTGATTGTTTTTGTCTTTTTACACCATAAAAATATTTGCTACATATTAACTAAACCCAGGTCAAATTTTGCCACTAGTTAACATATATTCAATTTTTTTTCAATTTGATTTGTAATTCATCCTCACAATCTCAGATGAAAAATTATAAAATCAAATAGTGGTGAAAATTGAGTTGAATTTTTGAGGGGCAGATAATTTAAACATTTCTCTTACCACAACACTAGGCAGAAAACATGACATTCTTCCCACAGGAATACAACCAAGACATAGAAGATAAGGTCTGATAAGATTACACACATATACAGCAGAATTCAGTCAGGAATACTGTATGATTGGAATTTTTGCTCCAGGATATTTTTGTACTTATGATATGAAATATATCTGATACATGACAAATACATCAAAAATCAATTCCAAAGGTATTTATCATGTTTTTAATCTGTTTGCATCCATCTTAAATTCCCAATCTCATTCAAGGACTAAAAACACACACATTCTAGGGAGACAGTACCACAACAAAAGTTGTAAATATTCAGTAATTCTGGTATATTATTACCTGGCCTTGACCTTGGCGCTCTAAGTCTACAACACACATGTCTAAAATAGGACCTAAGTTGGTAAATCTCTCCATCTCTTGAACATATGAACCATTTTCATCTGGTTCAACATTCAGCTGAAAAAGAATGTAAAATTTAAGTGAGGAAGTAGTTGATTTAATACATATTCATATACAGTGGGCCTTCATTACAACGACCATGTTCTTCTCAAGATTTTGTCATATTCAATTTGCTTATTATAGGAAACACAACGTAAAAACATATCAAGTGACACAAGTCACACCAACATATTTTACATCCCCCCCCCCCAATTAACCAGACTTCACTACAACACTGGAAACAAATCAAGTCCAAAAAAAGGGTGCCAAAAATATACAGCATCGGAAGAATGACATGTACTTAGATAAGATGTATGTGCCAATTAAGGTTAGTTGATGTAAGACCAATAGAAGCGAGTAAACCTTACCTCTCCTTAACTGGACCTTTACTCCCATGGGGTAAAGGCGGGGTGAGGGTTATAAATTTGGGGGTTATCTTTCAATTGGTTTTTTTTTTTGAGATGTGAAATTTGAAGAAATGATAATAGACAAATATTGATGGCTAAGATTTATCATAGGCCATCAATTCAGATGACCCAAAAATCTTTGCAGAATTTCTACTGACAATATTGTTAACAATCTCATGTGTCAAATGAAGTTTCAAAAGAATCTGAAAAGTAAGAAATTGAAAAAGCAAAGGCATATACCCGTTTTCTCAAATAATTAATATTTTGACATTAAATGTGAACCCAATTTTAATTGCTGGTAAGATGTTCTACTATCATATTGTTTCAAACATTTCATCCATTTATCCCTAAAGACACATTTGGACTGTCTTAGACATTGATTTAGTCCATTGTTTTTCTGGGGTTGATGAGTTAAATTAATAGAAAAGAAGACATATATGTACACAGTGACAAAGTTGACTTACCTTCACTAGTTGAGAATCTCCTAATCTAGAACCAATATACACAACCCCATTGTCCAAGTATGTTATACACTCTGCTATAGTTGTCTGGAGATAAGAAACATTGGACAGTGAATAAAGAGGACTTTGTTATTGTATGGCACGAAGCAATACCAACAATAGTTATATATCATATAAACACTTGATCAGTCCTAGTAGGACGTGTGACAAGTTTCATTTAAGATTGTAACGTTGCTCATAAATGTAGGCGTGACTTTAGATTAGGGGTGCGACGGTTCGTTAAAAACCGAAGAAGTGAACCGTTGACGTCGAATCAAACGGTTTGGATCTAATATTTCGGATTTCGGTTCAGTTTGGTTAAAAAATTATAATTCAATAAGGTCCTTCTAATGACTCAAACAGCATGACATTTACTTGAAGCGGACACCAGTAAATCTAATAAAAAAAAACTGTAATACTCTTTATCAGAATATAAAATAATCTATAAATGATAAATACAGATATAATTTGAATGTAGATGTGATAATATATCCAGACTCTCAATAAGTTGCGACTATTTCGTAACATTGTGTCTGTTAGGTGTTTAGTGCTATCAGTATAAATTGTAAATGGCGGCTAATATGAAGTTATTCTTTCGTGTTGTTAAACAGTTGTTATATCTTGCTCACTACAATCACTTCTTTCCTCGAAAGAAGGGGGATCAGGAACTGAGAGGCTTGAGTAATTCGAGTTACTTTCATGTGGGATTATTTCCAACTGAAACCAGATGCCGATGACAAATATGGCAATGCATAGTCAAAAGTGAATAGGCAAGTCTTTCAAATAATAAACATGACAATTTGACCTGCAGCGATTACTCTGTAGTGTGTACAGTCATGTTCGACTGACATTTGTTGTAGAATGTGCTTATACTTCCGTGTTTGCACTTGGAGTTCAAGAGTCAGTTGTAAAATGAACCGAACCAAAAAAAACCGAGAGCCGAAACAGAAAAACGGAAAAAATCCTGAACTGTCCCACCCCTACTTTAGATACATCTTGAGTAATGATTTTATTTACATGTGCATAGTTTCATTTTCACTAAAGGTTGTAAAATGGCCCCAGAGTGGTTACTGCATCACCCTTTAAAGTTCTTTTACATCTTATTATCAAGGACAAAATTACCAAATTTTATAAGTTGCTTTATATCAATAAGATGGAGACCGAATTCCAAAATGGCCAACATATAAAACTAGAGCTATGGCACTATAAAATTTTTAAGAATGTGACTTAGTTATCAAGGGAAATGGTATTCCTCAAATATATCTGACCCTATTACTTCAAAATATCTGATATTCGAGAAAAACCAACATTTTTGCTCAACTTTGACATAACTAGAATTTTGACTCATCTGATTTCAACATAACTATATTCCACTGTATATTTATTTATAAACCAAATCCATGGCAACGAAAATACACTTTCTATTTCAAAGTATAATCTGAAGTAATCTGCAAAAACAATTGATATTTATGAAAACTGTGTAAAAAAAACTTGCCTCTCCCAGAAGTTCTACTTTCAAATCTTTGACAACAAAAGTGGAGTCCATCTTCTCCTCTTTCTCTAACAGTAACATAAAAAGACGACCCATCATATCACCAAGTAGATATCGGGAACCATTGGAGTCTACTTTCCCGTAACATGTTAAAGTACTTTGCTGAAAAAGAATACACAAATTCAGAAGGCTGTTTTAACATCTATTAGCAAATGTTATTCTAAACTAATTCATACATAATATTCTCTTTAAAATATGTACATGTTTGTAAAAGATAGAAAGGAGAGAGATACAACAGAAAAGTGGTGTAATACATAGGGAAAGTGAGAAAAAATAAATGTAAAATTTCTTGGTCTCTGCAGAATAGCTTTCAAATTGAAAAGTTAGCTGTGATGTTCATATACTTTTATTGATTTATGAATTCTCCACAACTTTTCCTTTTTCAGTGTAAAAATGTCTGAACATAATAATATGGATGAGAATATCTGACAGTGATAAAATCTTGAAATAAGACCTACTTTAATGGCTGGTGGAGCTATGGGAATAAAACTATCTCCCTTGTGATATGTGATGGATTCCTGGCCTATAATCAGTGAACCACAAAACGGCTCTGGCACTGAAACATACGAAATATTGTCTTAATACAATGAGTGGTTTATCAATTGTAGAAACAAATAAAAAACAAAACAAAAACTAACAAAAAACAGGGGTCCATTTTACAAAAAGTCCTAACTTTTAGTCCTAACTACCATGGCAACGCATCGCTGATTGGTCAGTTCCATGACGATTAAGACTTAAACTTAGGATTCAGGACTTACAGCCTTCCTCTTGCCAGTCAAATGACACATGAAATCAAGTTGACTCATAGTGATTGTGGTTGGTTTTCCAGTCAAATGACACTTACATGAAAATCCAGTTGACTCATAGTGATTGTGGTTGGTGTTCACCAAAATGTAGTAAGTTTTACATGAACTAACTACAAATAAAAATTAAAATACCTTAAACCTCCACTCTAAAATGCAAAAATACTGGTATTCACAAATACTCATCTACATTCTTTATGTCCTGTTTCAATTTTAACTGTTGAATCAATCACATTATTTTACAGAAGTACTTTACTCTCATTACTTATCTTTTTATCACATGATTTAAAGGTTTATTTTCTGTGGCCAAGTAGTTATAGTATCATGCTTTAAATCATGAAGTCTCTCACCTCAGTCAGGGTGGTTTTAAGTCCCCCTGGAACCTAAGCTGATTTTGTGAGAAAGTTTACCAGTTAACTTGAGGAGGGCCAGTGGTCTCTTCATGGGTACATTGTAACCAGGCTCCTCCAACAGTAAAAATTGGCCACTTCTATATAACTGAAAAATTGCCAAGCATGGTGTAAATCATTCAAACAAACAAAAAATTATTTCTTATCAGTTTTATTTTGTATCAGTTATTCCCCGTATGTGTTTACCTGCTATCACCATACAAGCCTCTGTCTCCACATTATCTTGCTTCCATGGCCCTTTCTGAAATTCTTTATCACGGAGAGAAATTTCATATGTCTTAACATGCCTTCCATGTTGATCCTAAAATAAATTAACATAAAAAGTGAACTGCAGAGCTTGATCATATAAAACAAATGTTTATTTTTAGACATTTGATCTCAAAGTTGCTGTGGCAATTCTCAAGAAGCTATATACTTTCTTATTTCTACAACAACAAAAAAAATCAAAGAAATTGTCAACATCACAATAGCAGAATCCCTTTATAAATTTCAGCAAATGACTTATCAGTGATTAAGAGAAAAAAAAAATCAATTGAGAATGCACTAAATATTTGGACCCCAATTTCAGCCAACTCTTATTCTCATTAATCTTAAACAGATTATCTATTTATCATTAGTCCATCATAACAAAACTTATGCGACCCTCATACTTTTTTATTTCAAAAAGATGTATCGATACTGCCACTGGTTTCATTCAAACACTGGAAGTTTGAGTTTATGGATACCAAAGAATACTGTCAACATAAAAAAACAAGAGGCCCAAGGGGCCGTACAGCGCTCTACAATGCGACCAAATCACTCGCAAATGCGACAATTTTTTAGATTTTGGCAAGTGTTTATCCTCATTCAGTCGCCACATTGCGATCAGTTTTTTCCCCGAGCCAGAAATCAAAAGTTTGTCCGTTTTTACTGTGAAATTACATTATCGAAATCATGGCCTGTTATGCGCTTTACAACAACCAATTTGGTTATTCAGTTTCGATAAACTAGAGCATCTAACTCACGTGGATTATTGTATAAAAACACGTTGTATTGCTCTGATGTTTTCGACTTGAAATTTTCCTAACAGAATTTTCTCGGTCGATTTCAACAGAAGCATCATTAGACACTACTAAGTTTAAACGATCTTGGTTAAAGGAATACTGGAACCGAGTTATGGCTAGTGTTCGACTAGACTGAACTTTCTGCCCCGATTTCGATTTTAATTTAAGCAATTTTTAAGTGGTAAAATCAGGCAGAAAGTTCGGCCTAGTGTTCGACGAGGAGGGCAGGCAGACCACGGCCAAATTCCTTTGGGGATTCTATCGTGGCCGTTTTATCGTGTGACAACACAATAAAACAGCCGCGACAGAATCCCCAAAGGGATTAACCACAGTCGGAACTGGAAATTTTATCTGTAAATTAAAATCGAGAGTCAAACACCCGATTGTCGGATAAACACCTATAAATTAAAGAAATTTATAGGTGTTTGTCTGACAATCAGGTCACAGGTGTTGGACTCTAGATTTTAACTTACAGACAACATTTACAATTCTTGTGGGCAGTCTCTGTTTTGTAAATCTGTCGAAAAGAAACTGGCGCTAAAAATTTAAAAACAAGTTTAAAAAGTTTAGGGTTGCCTCAATATTAGAGCAAGAAATATGAAAAATATAGGCATGTAAACACTCCTGGATTGATTAAAAAAAATGCACAAAAAGTTCAACATGCAGTTAATAACCTTGTTTTAAATGGATTGAAACAATAAAATGTTACATCAACTTAGAAAATTAATATTTTATTTCATTTCTTTATTTTCATCCAGTTGATTTTTTTAATTACACATGACCACATACACACACACACACACACATATATATATATATATATATATATATATTGGCGAGTAAAAGTTCCTGGCTGGCTAGTAAAATTTCTGGTTCACTGGCCAAATGAAGAGTGATTTTTTTAGTATTGTAGAGCCCTGCCGTAAGTCGCTCACCTGGCAAAATTGGTCAACATTGCAGAAAACATAAAAAATGTGTAAAGATAAAATCGCTAACAAACATGAAAAACAGTAGGCTCATTGGACCTTAAAAATCACCTGAGTGAAATGTATTTTACTAACAATATACTGAAAAGCAACCAAAAGCATCATGGTGATCACTGAACAATAGGGAAAAACAGCACAAAATATGAAAATATCCACTTAAAAGTGGAAATAACTCCCATAAGGATCAACCTGACAATTTAATTCCTGTTGACTTTTTCGTAGATCTTTGCGTAATGAACATTTTTGCTTCTTTCTCTTTCTATCTATTATTCTTTTCAAGATAATAGGACAAAACTGTCAAAAACATGAGAAATCAACTAAAAGGGGAAATAACTCCCAAAAGGGGCAACGTGACAATTTCGAACCTCTTGACTTTTTTGTAGATCTTTGCATGCTGAGCATTTTTGCTTATTTCACTTTCTTTCTATCTGTTATACTTTCCAAGATATTAAGACAAAACTGCCAAAAACATGAAAAATCCACTTAAAAGGGGAAATAACTCCCATAAAGGGCAACCTGACAATTTTGGCCCTATTGACTTTTTTGTAGATCTTTGCATGCTGAACATTTTCTCTTCTTTCACTCTACCTGTCATACTTTTCAAGATAATGTTCAAAAACATCCAAAAACATGAAAAATCCACTTAAAAGGGAAAAAACTCCCATAAGGGGCAACCTGACAATTTTGGCCTGTTGACATTTTTGTAGATCTTTGCATGCTGAATTGCTTCTTTCATTTTTACTCTGCCTATTATATTTTTCAAGATAATGTCAAAAAACACCCAAAAACATGAAAAATCCACTTAAAAGGGGAAATAACTCCCGTAAGGGGCAACCTGACAATTTCGGCCTTCTTGACTTTTTGGTAGATCTTTGTGTCCTGAACATTTTTGCTCTCACTTTTTCCCTAGCTATTATACTTTTCAAGATAATAGGACAAAACTGTCAAAAACAGGAAAAAGCCACTTAAAAGGGAAAAAACTCCCATAAGGGGCAACCTGACAATTTCGGCCCTCTTGGATTTTTGTAGATCTTTGCATGCTGAACACTTTTGCTTCTTTCACTTTTACTCTACCTATTATACTTTTCAAGATGTCAAAAAAACATCCAAAAACATGAAAAATCTACTTAAAAAGGGGAATAACTCACATAAGGGTCGACCCGACAATCTCCACCAAAATGAAATACAGTGGTCCCCCTATTTGCGACCACCCCCACAAGCAACCACCCCCCTTAAGCGACCAAATTTTCAAAACATAAGCCTTTTTTAATGATAAATTACCTCTTGTAAGAGACCATTCCCATAATGTTACCAGCAACCACTTTTCATCGGCCAAATCATGTTGATTCCATAGAAAACCCCCCTCACGAGCAACCGAGTGTTTTTTTTAAAAAGTATAACATTAAATACGAAAATTAAATTATTCGCTGGCTCTACCGCGTAACCAAAATGTGAGCGACCGATTTTTTTTATTTTAAACTCAAATAATTCTAGCCTGTACCGTTTCCGATTCTCTTCATCCTACTAGGTTAATGCAGTGGTCGTAGTGAACAGAATATAACGACTGAATAATTTGGGTTATTTAAAAAATAAAGTACGAAAACATCAAATACGAAACTCAATTACATGCTAGCTCTACCGGGTAACCAATGTTTTTATTATCTACAAAATTGCGTCTTAAATGTATTAAATCAAAAATATCTGCTGACTCATTATTCATAATCATCTATATTTAGCCATGGCAGCCATGTTTGGTCCTAGCCCCTTTTCATCCACAAACTTTATGCAGCTTTACATTTTTATACTTCCTGTCAAGTTTGGTTCAAATTAGTCCAATGGTTCTGGAGAAGTAGTCAAAAATGTTGAAAAGTTCACAAAAAAAAAAACATTTTCCATTTACTTAAGTGCCTGTGACCTTGACCTTTGAATCTATGACCTAGAAATTTTGTCAAAATGATCCTCAGGTAATTCCTAACAACTTTCTCATATATCTTTGTATACAAAAAGTTGATCAGTTTTGAGTTATTGAACAATTTGTAATACAAATATACCTTGTGTTACTGAAGTGCCCCCCAGTGGCTCGTTTATGGACAGATTTCATTTTCGTTTGCAAACTTTGTAGATATTGACTTTACAATCATGCATACAAAATTTGAAACTCATCTGATCATTGGTTCATAAGAAGAAGATTTTTAAAGATATACCAAGTTTTGGTCATTTTTGGCCCCTTTCAGGGCCCCTATTGGTCCTATCCCTTTTTCATTCACAAACTTTATGCGGCTTCACATAGGGATGCTATATGCCAAGTTTGGTTAAAATTGGCCTACTGGTTCTTGAGAAGAAGATGTTTGAATGCAAAAGTTAACAGACGGACAACGGACACCGGACCTTTGGCTTAAAGCAATAGCTCATTGGCCCTTTGGGCCAGGTGAACTAATAAAAAGAAAAAGAAAACAAAACCAAGATGTGCTTTACCCCCAAAAGCTTAGCCATTTTAAGTCAAAAAACTGATACGTACTGTATACCTAGAAATTTTCGCCACTGGTTATTTTCACCCCCTGGTTATTTTGCCTTTTGACGACAGAAAACATATTCATCCCATCTTAAATTCTCCCTGAATCACCATAATTTCATCAATGGCATGAATGTCTGTGCTTGAATTATCTAGATTGAGTTTTGCTTTCATTTTAAATTCGACTTCTCATCCAAGGGCAAAAAATAGTGAAAATTAAATGGGAACGAAAATTACCAGATAAACAGTAAACAGAATAAAATCTTACCTGATGAACTAGGATCAAAGTTGGTGTAGTACAGTTGTGAAGAAACTGCATGTCAATTACTGTAAGCTCCTCTAACCTGAAAGTTGTATTAAATCAATAAATACACATGAAAAATTCCTCTGAAAATTGAATTACATGACTCACATGAAAAAATGGATACCAAAGGGAACTTTCAAATTAGCCCCAATTACCGTTATGATCCTGCACTTATTCTCACATTTTCGATTTTGTTCCTCAATGCTCTCATATTAATCTTCGCAACGTCTGTAAGGTACATGGAATATCCTTGTGTTTTAATGCATTAACGTTGTTTTATGTAAAGAAATCCAAGATACTCTTAAAACATACCACAGTGGGGTTATTTTGTTGAACACCAAATAACTGAAATGTAGAAGGTGGGGAAAAATGTGCAGACAGACCGGGAATCGAATTCAAGACTGTCTAACACCACCAGGGTGCTCTTACCAACTGCGCAATCAGGGCTATCTGTGTTTTACCAAAACCGGAAATAATGTTGAGGAACATTTTACACAATTCATGTGACTAAATGTAGGATTATAACTGTAATCTGGGTTAACTCAATTCCCTTTTAATTGTCTTCTTAAAATTTTTACTTCTGACTAATATGGAGATGTCATCAGTTATAAATGAATTGCCACATATTTGACTTGAGCTATGGAATTATACCAAGGCACTTATTTAGTGAGGATAGTTTAACATAAAACTCCTACCATGATTTTGGGGACTTTTTATCAAAGTTTCATTTCAAAATTCATGACTTTCGCAACAAATCTCACACCACAGAATCTTAAAAGGAAGAACAATATAAAACTAAAAATATTGGAAAATCTAATCATTTGTATGACAAGCAAAATCAACTAAAATGCAAGTTAACAAAAAAGAAAGGAGATGGGAAGGAGTTGCCCTTTATGAAACCTAGGACAAGGCTTTTAACTATTTTTGAAAACGCCACTATTATATTTGGTATTTTCATTATCCAGAGTTACTACCTCTCATAGCGGGTATTGATTGTGATGTCATTTGTCTGTGCATAAAATGAGAAAAAGCTACCAATTGTGACCGCATATGTTTGTGTGAAAACGAAGTTGTTTTCTCATGTAAAGACATGACGTCACAATCACTACCTGCTGACATGGGGATTTAACTCGACTAACGAAAAGACAGAATATTCATTATTTCTTAACCTTAAATTGAAAGCCTTTAGTTCTTTATTATCTCTGTCAAGGGGGATAACTTTGAAGAGACCATCATAGAGTCGCAATCCTATCACACGACACAGTGGATCTATGATTCCAATGATCCCCGTCTCTGATGGTCTTCCAATTCTGTCCTGCAAAATTTAAGTGTTCAAATACAAAATAAAGCAATGATCACCATAACACAAAATACAAATCAATAACAACTATCAACAACAGATTAAACTGTCAAACATCAAATTAACAACTTCTGAGAATATTCTTCTTCAGGGTTCAAAATTAGCAGTAGTCCACCAGTCTGAGACTAGTAACTTTTGCACTGGTCTAGTCAAGGTAGTCTGGTTGACAAGTAGAAAATCTGTATAAATATTACAGTGTAAATATGAGAAATTATCAGTGAACCTATATATGTCCACTGAACACCAGAATTACCTGATTAGCCCCTTTACTTCTTCCTGTACTCAAACTAAGATAATCAGGAGTATATACATGTAAAAACACAAAAATAGATAACTTACTAAAACTACCAATTTGGTAATTCTGGTATCATGATATTCTAGGACTAGTGACTTTGCCATAGTAATTTTTTTCCCCAACTAATCAAATGGACTAGTGAGAAAAAAAATGCTAAATTTGACCCCTGTACTTACCAAATTAATTTTGCCCCTTGAACTAACGGCACATAAGAAGATATAACTTTGATATCTAGAGCACAAATTAAAACGGTGTCCTGTAATATCTTGTCTTGTACAATAATTGTTGATCTGACTTAACTAAAGTGATATTGCAACAATTCAGTACAAATTATATAGATTTGTATGTAGATAACACACAGAATTTACAAGTTTATTGACAGTCTATGCATCATTACCTGCAAGGTAGCTTACCTGTACATTACCATGGGCTCTTGTTATGATATCAATATTATCTTCCTCTTGATGACATTCAAGAATCATTGCATTGTAGCGTGATGTCAAAAGAAACATCAAATCCTTTGTTTCTCCCTAGAAAAAAAATAATACCATTATCATTATCCTACCATGCAGAGAAAAACCAGATACAGTGAAACTTTGCTATTAAGACCACCTAACTGACCAACTCAAAGTGGTCTGATTAATGAGGTGGTCTCTTAAGTGAGGGTCTGTCCTTAACAAATATCTACAGTGACACTTGTATATAAGGACCCTCCTTCGGGACACAACAAAATCAGTCTTTATGGGGAGGTGGTCTTTATATAGAGGTTGAATGTGCACAAACGGTAGAATTAGGGACAGTAAAAAACAGTCTTTAAAACCAGGTGGTCTTTAAACACCGGTGATCGCTAAAGCAGGTTTTACTGCATTTTTACCTTAAATGCAAGGTGTTATTCTAAGTGAGGTAGTATTTTGGCGAGGTTCCACTGTAGTCATAAAAATATAAATTCTAATGCATTTTTACATCAGTTACTAAAACTCAGAAAACACTTGTATTGGCCTGACCCAGTCTTAGTTATCAGTTTTTCACACACAATATTATGCCTTTACAAAGCTATAATACCAACCGGCGGCCTGAACAACTCCATCACTGCTATTCGACCATAGATTCCCACTTCCTTTACTGGACGGAGTCCTTCAGGTGTCACAACATAAATCTCCATTCGACTGTTTCGAGCAATGATTAGGTTCAAATCATTTGGAGATGTAAAATTTCCTACAATCAGAAAATGAATGCAATCAAGCAAGCCTTTTACTATAGATTCCACGGGACCGATATTCGGTCTCATTCCCAATCAAAAATACAGGGTCCCCCCCGCCCCTCAGTTTTATAAAACTGCAACCATAATGAAAAACAAAAGTTGTCAGAAAACAACAAAGTCCATCGAAATGGATGAAATTTATCGAGATAGGTATCTGACCCTCAGGTTAATTTTTTTTTGAAAAGTAGGTCAAAGTTCAAGGTCATTAGGTCAAAAGTCAAGGAACTAAATAAAAGCTATGGTCATAAGAAATCTATATGTGAAATATCATAGCCTTATCCCTCACGGTTTAAAAGCTATAGCCAAGGTTAAAGTAGGTCAAAGTCCAAGGTCAATGTCCCAAATGAAAGCTCTGATCATAAGAAATCTATATGTGAAATATCAAAGTCATGTATCTGTAATGTTTCATGGGATGACAATTTTGCATGTTATTCTTCAATTTTCAGGACATATATTGAATATTTGGGAGAAATTTTTAAAAATCAAAAGAAACAAAGAGCTTTTATTAAAAAATGATTTGGAGGTCGTGTGAAAACGGGTCATCTTTCGAATTCCCGGGTTATTTACTGACATGTCAAGTTATTAAAATATAGAGATTAAAAGATAAAATTTATGGGTGTCACCCGCAAAAAACAAACAGTTGACAGGTATGACACCAAATGATTTTCAACATTAAAAGATTAGTGACAATCATTTGATCTTCAGATATATAACTGCTCTTTTTGGCATATTCATGTCTTTATAATCGTCATGCAAGTGAACAACTTCTAAATCAAGTTCCATGGCTAGCTAGTTGACACAAGTGAAATAACTTGTGGTTGCGATTAAGTCTGCAAGATATACCTTTTCCTTTCAGATAAGATACCAAATCTGGCACATTCCATGTGCTGAAATTGTTGTCTATCTATATTTTATTTTTGGATCAATGTAAAGACACACAGTGAACCCGCTTTACAACGACATTCATTATAATGGAATATTCGGTATCCGACAAGAATTGCTCAGGAACAAACGTACATGTACATAAAAAGTACTCATTACAACGGAATATTCGGTATCTGACTCCAACATCAGATTAAGGGAACAAATGTACAAAACTCAATGTAAATAAACTCTTTACAACGGCATAACATCGCAGCAGATCTCACCTGCTAATCCGGCTATTGTTTTCAGTCTTGATTTTCTTCACGGTTGAGATCACAGGTAAAACTAACTGTGTCAATAAAACAATTACACCGTCAATTGTTCTTAATCTGCATTGATAGGTGATGGCCTAGGTGTCAACGATTAGCGTTTTAATCATCCTTACCTGTACAGTAGGCAGTAGGCCTAATGTTTATAGACAATCAGTAAGTTTTGTTAGAACTGAAGCGACAGGAAGAGAAATACAAGCTGTGTACAAATTAAACAAAACAAGATTAATAAATAAATAAAAAACATATTGTTGACAAGTTCCGTTACGCTACATGGCCGTGCCGATGTGGTTACAATGGCGAATCTTTAAAATACTTGAATACTTGCGATAGCCGTAGACATTTTAGTAAAACTTTATTTATGAACCGCATTTTTAAGAGAATTGTATCAGCAATCGGTGAGCTTTTTATTTAAGCAATAATGAATCTAACTCAGAATCAGGGGATATACTATTACCAGAGATGTTGAAAGTAACCGGTCCGACCGGCAAAACCGGTTGAAATCGACTATGACCGGTTGGAAACGCTAACTGATCGATCCGAATGACCGGTAAAATCTCTGTCTCAAATTGTTTTCTTTTTGAAACGTCCTTTTCACTCTAGGTCATTTAAATGCTTGAACGACTTTATTTTAATGGATAAAGCATCTCATTTCAAACATCCAACTGACATTGATATCAGTAAACCAACATGGCCTCATGAACAATTAAATACATCTCGGGCGCAACACCCGGCAAGAAACGTCCAATAGCGCAAGAGTTCTTCGGAAAAGAAGAAGAAAATGAAATTAAGGCCATAATAAAAAAAATCCTAGATTCTCATCCCCGCCCGCCCCGATTTTTTTTAATTTTTAAAATGACGTTTTTAAACGAATATAGTCGACCGGAAATATTCCGTGTCTTGTCCGATTCCGTAATGTTCAGTCTTTAGATAACTTTCGGTGGTTATTTTTATGTTAAAAAGCAGACAACATGGTCTTCGCCGTTATTTCATAAGAAAATCTAAGATGTTTGCTAATTGGTTGATTATAACGCAATAATGAATATGCATTTACGATCAACCAATCAACGGACGTCTTAGATTTTTTTCTGTTCAAAATGGAGACAGACAACGTGAAAACAAAAAACGATGGGTAGCTAGAATAAACATCTCATAGATATGGCATTATGTCATGTCATAACTTAATGACGATGGATTTATAAATCTAAAAGATCAAGTAAGCATATCAATAAATATCGGACGTCGGCGATAAGAAATAGGTGGTTGAAATGATCGCTAAACTGCTGTGAAAATGTCACAGCATATTGCTACGAAAAAAAATATATTGGAGGACTTCTGCCCCTGATTTTACCACTAAAATATCTCTTAAAATCAGGGCCGAAAGTTCGACCTAGTTTTTCAGGCAGATAAATACTGTTGGGAAAAAAAGACGGAACGTTCGTTTCATGTGACCCTGAATGCAAAGTTGGCGATATTGTCTTTTGGCAACTATATTCAGTTTTCCCAGAACTCGGATGGTTCTGAAAAACTAACAATGATCCTGTTCATGATGCATTCAGTATTCTTGTCTGCAGCATCAATGCAAACCATTTACCCGAGAAGCAAAGCAGCCCAGTTAATGACTAAATAAAACTACAGAATGACATTATTGAATGCCTACAAAAGCAAATTGTAGGATTTCTTAGTGCCAATGTTGACACTCTTGGTAAGTCATTTTTTCATACATTGGCTGTCTGTCTATGGTAGCCTACATTGATGAAAATCGTCATACATTAGAAGGAATGGGATGCCATATACCAGCACCTCTTGCTCATTTGAAGGGGTATCAACGACCTTCAAGCAAGAAAAAAAATGTAAGTAGGATTCCTCATTTTTGGAATCACATTGGTTACAATTTTGGTATCTAGTGATTTTAGTCATACATGTACATGATGTAGACATAAACATGGGATTTTGTTTAAATTTGTTGACTTTGTGATATTATATTTTGACAGAGTCAAATAAAACTGAAAGCTTAACAATGTTTTTTTTTTTTTCAAATTAGTCATATTCAGTGTCCAATTCCATTTCAATTCTATTTCAGAAAAAAATAAAAAAATAAAATTCGCCCCCGCCCCAAATCTTTTTAAAAAATGGATGAGAATCTAACAATTTTTTTATTATGGCCTAATAGGCCGACTCGAGAATTTAAGCCAGAATGGTTAAACGACAATAAATGGCGCAAACATGAAGATGAAAAGGGCATGACTAGTGAAATCTGCATTTCATCTTCATCGAAACACGGGTGAACCAGTACTTTTCATTCAGGTTCCAAAATTATTGTTTGTCTGCCATTATAGACCATGAGATATCCCCTTGCCATGTGCGTACTGTTGAAATTATAGTCTTGAAAGGCTGCATCAGCTCGAAAAAGTATTGCCCACCAGACAGTGATTGCGTTAAACGAGTCCATCAGAAAATCGTTAGAGTATAAGGTCCGTAATGTACATGCCCTAATCAAAAGCAATAGGCCTATTTCAGACATTGTTTGGCTGAATAAATTGGACGAATTTGAATAAATTCAAAGGGAAATTACAGTATTCATGTTCATTATAATTGATGTTGTTGCTTCTTCATTTTTGGGTACAAATATGAATGTTTAAATTAGTTGGATTAGTGTAAAAAAATTGCCGGACCGGTAAAAATTTGTTCGGACCAGTTGAGTCTGTTTAGTTACCGGTCCGAATGACCAGTTGGTTTGAAAAACTTTCAACATCTCTGTATTACATTCAGCATTTTGTACATGATACGTGCATTTCACAACATCACCGATTTACGATATGCGACCGATTGTGCATTGATGTTTACATTAGGTTGAGGTTGAAAATAGTATGAAATAAAATAATAATATTTGTTGTTGTAAGTTTATTTATTTACATGTACATATATGCGTAAATGATACTCAAGGGAGCTAACTATGAAATGCCCACTACATCAAATTCGTTACAGTGACAAATTTGATATAACGTCATTCCTACATGGGAACAAACATGGTCGTTGTAAAGAGGGTTTACTGTATACTGGGAAATGCTATGGTTAACCAAGTTGAATTTGGTGCACAAAAACTCTGGATCTGAAATGGATTATGTAAAAACCTGAAACTCCCCTATAGTCAATTTAATAAAAATTTATCAGATTTTTTAATCCATTGTTTCTGGACTCCAACAACTGTATTGGCCTGATTTTAATGAGGATGCAGTAGGCTAGCCAATCATTTTTTTTCACACATACTTGCAAACACTCCAAAATTTCCATGGGGTAGCTGGTCTGTGTTTGAACATGTTTTTCACAAAGTTTCAACTTAGATGGGCTCCAAGTTTTAAATACGATGTCTTCCTATATACTAAAAAACAAGGAAGAATGTTGATTGATGGAGAGGCAATTTTCCCTCTTCTTTGTTAAATTTTCATCATGTTGGGTTACAGAGGCATTATTTTAAACAATTTGGCAAAACATGATTCTTTTTAAGAATGAATGATCAGCAGGCTGAAAAACAAGGACAAAATTGGGAAAATCAAGAAAACTGATATTTTGCACGTAAGTTAATTAGCCTTTATTTCAACATGCTTACTTCATTCATATGTAGGTTACCTAAAATGTTGCTTAGAGTTAAAGGTAGTATTACTTCAGCTTTTAGTAGTTTTGTTTGTTAAGGCAGCAATGCCACATGATTTATCAAACTAGAACGATTCCCAATTTTTCTTATTGAAATTATATCATATACATTTCTATAACTTAAAAAAAATAAAATTTTCAAGATATTAATTTTAAAACAGGAATGAAGTTTTTTATGAGAGGGGATGGAGGTTGTAAAAATGGAGAAAAATCAAGAAATGAATGAATTTCCAAGGAGTTGTTGTTGTTCTTGTGAATCTCTACCCCCCCCCCCCCCCCCCCCCCCCCCCCCCCCCCCCCCCCCCCCCCCCCCCCCCCCCCCCCCCCCCCCCCCCCCCCCCCCCCCCCCCCCCCCCCCCCGATTGTTTGCTATTGATTTTTCCAAGTGATATGCCAATTTACTGTCTGATTCATCGTTTTGTTAACAAGACAAATATTTTATGTAAATCAAAATACTATTAATGTCCACATATTCAAACAAAGACAAGTTTTACACTATATTTTTGAAGTTCAGTAGAGGAATTTCCTTACTTTGCAAAAATTTTGAGGGGCACAAGGTTTTCAAATATGTCAAATATAAGGATTCCCCTACTACAAGTTATTCGGATGTCCTAGGACATTTTTCTATCCAAATTAACCATAAATGCAAGCAAGTCAAAGTGAAGTAAACTTTTCAGCCATACTTTGTTTACAGCACAGGGCTCTACAACACTAAAAGAATTCACTCTTCATTTGGCCAGTGAACCAGAAATTTTACTAGCCAGCCAGGAACTTTTACTTGCCAATATATGCGGGGAAAAAAAAACAGAAAACACTCAAATTTCCGGCCATTTGGCCTTTATCAAGTGAAAGACGACAATATATAATATGTATGTGTGTGTGTGTGTGTGTGTGTTCTTAAAAAAATACACTGGATGAAAATACAGAAATGAAATAAAGTATTAATTTTCTAAGTTGATGTAACATTTTATTGTTTCTATCCATTTAAAACAAAGTTATTAACTGCATGTTGACCTTTTGTGCATTTTTTTTATCAATCGAGGAGTGTTTATATGCCTATATTTTTCAAATTTGTTACTCTAATATTGAGGCAACCTTAAACTTTGTTTTTAAAATTTTAGCGCCAGTTTCTTTCCGACAGAATTTCCAAACAGAGACTGCTCACAAGAATTGTAAATTTTGTCTGTAAGTTAAAATGTAGAGTCCAACACCCGTGACCTGATCGTCAGACAAACACCTATAAAGTTCTTTAATTTATAGGTGTTTGTCCGACAATCGGGTGTTTGACTCTCGATTTTAATTTACAGATAAAATTTCAAGTTCCGACTATGGTTAATACCTTTGGGGATTCTGTCACGGCCGTTTTATTGTGTTGCCCCACGATAAAACGGCCACAATAGAATCCCCAAAGGAATTAGGCTGCCTGCCCTCCTCGTCGAACACTAGGCCGAACTTTCTGCCCTGATTTTACCAATTAAAAACCGCTTAAATTGAAATCGAATTCGGGACAGAAAGTTCGGCCTAGTCAAACACTAGCCATAACTCGGTTCCAGTATTCCTTTAACCAAGATCGTTTAAACTTAATAGTGTCTAATGATGCTTCTGTTGAAATTGACCGAGAAAAGAAAATGTCATTGTGTGCTGTTAGGAAAATTTCAAGTCGAAAACATGAGAGCGATACAACATGTTTTTATACAGTAATCCACGTGAGTTAGATGCTCTAGTTTATCGAAACTAAATAACCAAATTGGTTGTTGTAAAGCGCATAACAGACCATGATTTTCGATAATGTAATTTCATAGTGAAAACAGGCAAACTTTTGATTTCCGGCTCGGGGGAAAAAACTGGTCGCGATGTGGCGACTGAATGAGGATAAACACTCGCCAAAATCTAAAAAATTATCGCATTTGCGAGTGATTTGGTCGCATTGTAGAGCGCTGCAGCAGATAAATGCAAGCAAGTCAAAGTGAAGTCAACTTTTTAGCCATACTTTGTTTACAGCAGATAAATGCAAGCAAGTCAAAGTGAAGTCAACTTTTCAGCCATACTTTGTTTACAGCGGGTAGCACCACCTTGCAAGCTTTGGCATTGCTAGTTAAGGGGTACATCATGATGCCAAAGCAAAACTGTTGTGGAGGAAATTTCATCTGGATTTAGATTTCGCATTATTTCCCTGCTTTATCAAAGACCCAATCATAATTACAGTTCCCCCCTCAGAAAAGTGTATACTCCCGATGGATAAAGCTCATTGTCAATAGAGATGAGTATATTAATTACAAAAATTCTGCGATGTTTGTTTCCTTGTTCATGTAATGGTTATGTAACATTATATAAAATGCCTCTGACAATCATACCAGCAGCAGACAACTATTGAACTAGGCTAACAGAGAGAAGCAAGGTCTCGATACACAGGACTTGACAATGATTTAGATCAAAGCAAGCATACACAGATTCATAAATATAAATGTCATTGACCATAATTACCAGTAACACAGGCATTGACAGCAGTTGGTTTGTGAGCTGTTACAACGTAGTTGTGTGCCATTTTGTTTTTAGTTATCTCAGATTTTCAACAATATCTTCTCAGCTCTTTTCAGAGCTTTTACCACGCGCATGCCCCGCGCCAATGTTGAAGGAAGTAAATTATAATAATACGATTATATTTTTAACAAAACGAAAAAATATATAGAATGTTTTTACAGTTGCATCCGCTCCCTCGACAAAGAAAATTATCTTGTAGTATATTACTTGAAATAACCAATGAATAGAGAATACTCGAGCTCAACTTTAATTTCATTATTTTGACTATAAAATTGTTTATAAAACTTTTGGATTTTAGTGATTAGGAAACATATTATTATTTTTAATCATTTACATATACATTTTTGCGTCACACTTATGATCTTCGTTTAAAAAACGAATAAATACGTTGAGTACGATACTCAAGATTTGAGTACGTACTCAAGCATATTTTTTATTTTTCTGACGTTTTCTTTAAATGGGCAATAATTTTTATCATTTCTTACATTTGTATGCCATTAATATACAAACATGTCCAATTACAGAATAAAGTTTGCATGTTTTTACCTTAAAATCGCCAAAAGTTAGTTGAGCTTGAGTACTGAGTAAATTTGGTGACTTCGGGCCCTGGTGACCATTGGACGATCATGGCCCCGGGATATCTAGAGGTGGGATCAGGTGTCACGGAGGAGTAAACATCCCATGTTGACCAGTCACATCCGCAGTGAGTTCACAGTCAAAATGAAAATAGAAAGGAATAAATTCTCATCACTGTAACTCGAATAATTGCAGCGCCCTCTATCCACTATCGTTTCCTCGAGAAATGTAGTTATACATAATTCTTGAATAATTGATTTTCCGGAATCCGTACTTACTATTACCAAACAAAATTTTCGCGCATCGCTACGCTCGGTGAAATCAATTACATTGTATATACTCTTCCTTCCCTGTTGCCCATCATTTTAGTAAAGCAATTTTCTTTTCCTCAAGTTGTCATAATATGAAAAATTATTTGTAAACTTGGCAAATTTTGCATTATATCAAAATGTAAGATATATGTTAACAATTATTTGCACATCACATGTATGTAGGCGTAGGGACGCCCCCTTCCATACTTTCTCATATATATATATATATATATATATATATATATATATATATATATATATATATATATATATATATATATATTATATATATATGCGTCGGAACCGGGGGGGGCTAGGGGGTGCTTAGCCCCCCCCCACTTTTTTTGCAAAGATAGACATAGGTGTTGAAAATTGGGGCTTAGCCCCCAGACGTTTCTGGCGTGTGTGTGTTTTAAGTTGGTTTAGCCCCCCCCCCACTTTCAATTTGCTCCCGACGCCAATATATATATATATATATATATATATATATATATATATATATATATATATATATATATATATATATATATATATATATATATATATATATATATATATATATAAACATCATCAACACGTCTGGAATCGAGAAAAAAAAAAGCATCCCAGAACTGTTGATAATAAAAAAAATTCTGGACTCCCTCATCATGCTCTGCACGCATTTGTGTTTGCTGATACTCAATTTATTTTTGATAAATGATACGCATATCACTCTAATGCAATATCTGGCCAGAATAAAAACGAGTCGCAATGTGATAATTAATTCTCTGGGTTTTAATAACTGGACATTTCTGGGAACCATACCCAGGACCACGGGAAAGGCGATTTTGTGTCTGGAGGCAAGAGGATGCCTCATTGGGCTTCCGAATTAATCCATCAACGATATTTTTAACGATAAATAAGTCAGAATTCAATGTATGGACGATACTAGGCGAAAATTCTGTCCCGATTTTAGTAACTTTTTTGCTGAACCTACTATCTTTTGAGAAGGATAATCAAAGAAGTATATAAGCGGATAGCTATACATATTTTCGCGTCTGGAGTCAGAAACATGGATTCCAAATAATAATAAAAAAAACGATCTGAAAGATACGAAAAAACCTATCCATTATGAAATATTGCCCACAATTAATCCCACACTTAGAAATATGTGTATTGATGATGGAGAGAGTGCCGATTAAAGTTGATAAAATGAGGTGTAAAACCTTTCATTTTTATATAAAAAAAATTCCAAAAGATTTCGTGCCTCGCTCCGCTCGGTGACTTTAATTCATATTTACACTACACCATCTTGAAATCACAATTGATGAGGTATGCATTGCATTAACAGTTTTGATTTATACGAAAAAACAGTAAAACACTCAATATTCACAAATTTTCGGTCCCTTGGTCATTATTAAGTGAAAGACGACACTGTGTATATTAGTTACATAATATTAAGTCTGCACAATACAAAGCTGTATAACTACATGTAATATATATATATATATATATATATATATATATATATATATATATATATATATATATATATATATATATACATATATTGTCGTCTTTTATTTGATAAAGACCAAAGGGCTAAAAATTTGTGAATATTGAGTGTTTTACTGGTTTTTTTTTCGTACAACTATACTTCCCTTTGGAGGACATTGAATGTTATTTGTTTTAATTTTTATTTTAGTTTTTAAAATATAAACAAGTTCAATTAATGTCACCGTCCTCAAACCTTACCCATTTTAAAACCACATTTTGATTTGCTTCCTACACCATAGAAAAAAGTGTTACGCACCTCTTTGAAAATTCCTGGAACCGGGGCGGTCCATTCTCAAATGTTTTGAACGGTTCTACGTTAGACCTATTGATTATATTCGTTTTGAGTTTTTTGTGGAATTCCGTTAAATTACCGGCAAATCTGCGAGGCAAAACTGTTGGCAGTGTAAAGTAGCGAAGTAAGCAAAATGATGTTTACATATACACTTTTTTGTTGTCATTCCAATCTAACAAAATATAAAGTGCAAGTCAATAGTTATATATCATGTACATGCTGTAAAGTGTCGAAATATGTCGGTTAAATATGGATAGATATGTTTTGTTGAGTTGCGGTAAGGCGATTTACCGAAACGGACCAGGGCGGCTTACCATTCAGTGGAATAGGCCAGTTACAAATTGGTAACGTTTCCGACCGCGGCCACACTGGCACCTGCTCCGAGTTGGGTTCCTTCGCATGATTCAACAGTATTAACGTTACAGACACTGCCTAAAACTGAATTTACGACTTCGATTTTCTCAGGAAGCAACGTTTTCATGTGTTGGCTTAGTAACTGATCAGAAACAAAAAGTAACGAATTTTCAGGATAAAAAAATGAATATTTTATTAATGATGAAAATATTTTGCAACTTGTCAGTTATGTTTGTGTTCTACTTCTGTACCACTGGCAAAACGTGGTTAGTACCGACCAGGTCCTTGTGAATGGTAATCACCCTGAAATTGCTGCAACACACTTAAATCAGCGCACCAGGATACAAATGTCGTAATATATGTTGTGGAATATTTTTAAACTTTGTAACCTGATTTATGATTACTAAGGGATTAATTCTGAATAAATTTAATTTCAAAAGCAAGAGTCAAGACCGAAACACTACAGTTACCGAAACAAATAGAAACAATACCAAAACACACCACAAAGGCACATTGATGACCATAGCAAGTTATAAAATGTTTAAATAATTATTTAAACTGTATTTTGTAACATGACTTATGTATAATTATTGATTAAATGTAAGGAATAAATGCCTGAAACAAGCCTGAAACACACTACAATAATCAAAACAGGTCAGTCTTGTGAAACTTATTCAGAATTAAGCCATAATCATACCTGTCAACATTAGGAAATTTGTCTGGGGTAGAAAATGCGTACAACGGTCGAACTTTTTATGAATGTGTTGTCATTTTCATATATATGTGTGTAACTCTTGCGTCGAAATAAGTGAAATGGGGAGGGTACGGAAGTTGGTGTCCCCCTTCCGAAATAACAAGAAAAAAAATTGTAATTTTAAACTTCAATTTCTGCCATTTTATGCATCTAAAAGGGAATTATTGTCAATAATATATCAATCACATTTCTTTCAATTTTCTAGACGACTTTGAAATTTATAAAGAATAGATATAGACTTTATTTTGAAGTTTTAATACATGTAATATATACATGTACACACACAGCTTGGGAGACTCAAAATGATGTTATGGTCATTGTGTTATATTAGAATGTTTAAAATTTAGTATTTCTTAATTTGTTATAACAAATTTTAAAATATACTAAATTCGGAATATTCTAAGATAACAGTTGGATTTGGAATGCAGAAAATAAATAACTAGACTTACCTGGAAGAAATATAATCTCAGTTTGATTGCTAAATATTTGGAAGTATGATAATTCTTAAAGACAAAGGCTTGCTTTATTTATTTATTTTTTTTTTTTTTTTAGATTTGAACAATTATTACCAAAATATTTGCATACCTAAATATTTATGTGAAGGTTTTTATCTTCATATTGTACCTTTTTCATTAATTGATAAGATAAAACAACAAATGATAACTGAATAGTTCACTCAAAAAAAAAAAAGAGATTTGATACAGAAAAATCAAATCTGCTTTTAAAAAGAAGAAAAAATTATTGAGGTTATATAAATGTGTTTACTGTCATTACTGACATTTTATTTTATTCAATTCAATGTGTTACAAGAAGATATCATTATCTTTGTATAAAAAATTATGTAAATGAAATAAAACATCGTTTTTGTATTGAAATCATCACAAATTAAGATACATGTATAACACTGTATAGTATGTGGAGTGCGGACGTCATAGAAGACACCACAATCTTGCTTCGATATTTCTCAGTTAAATTTTTAAAGTAAAATCATTGAGGATTGATACAGAAGCTTCATGAAAGTAATATAACATCAATGATGTTAATCTTTGATAACTGTATATAGGACAGAACATATGGATAGTGATTATAGGTGTGGATGTTTAGATATACAGGTAATCAATCTGTCTATTGGGTACCTGTCCACAGTACAGTGCAATTACCGTTGGCACACATCCGATAAGGACACCTCTGTGTGGTCTAATGACATTAATTAATAAACAGGGTTATTAGTCCTTGTTCTTCATGACTATTTGGAAGATATAGGGGACTTATATAACCTAGAATAGATGTCTTCTTACTTCAATGATATGTCGCCAATTAAAAGACTGAAAATTACGATTTAGAACATTTAATGCTGACAAAAACGTCTACCGATTGCCGGAAAATGGACAAGAAGCAGTAGAAATATAGGGAAATGGGTTGTAAATTAGAAAATCGGTAGAAATCGGTAGATTTTTTCTCGGCGGTAGACAAGCGGTAGATGAATAAAAAAAATTGGTAGACTACCGCCAAAATCGGTAGACTTGGCAGGTATTCATAATTATACTTAAATTATGTTACAAAATACATTTCAAATCTATATACTACAACATTTGTATCTTGCTCCAGTAATTGTGGTGTGTTTTGGTAATTGTATTCTGTTTCGGTAAATGGTCCAACCTTGCAGTGTACCTAATGAGTGTCCAGCCAATATGGCAATATTTCATATTTGAGTGTCCTGACTCCAGTCGGTATTCAAGTGTCCAGTCGATATGTGAATGCCCAGCATTCTCTTTAGGCCCTAATAACCCTTTTGGGGAAATATTTCTGCTTTGCATTCTGCATAGCAATCCTCAATTAGCAATGTTATTAGCATGATACTTGGGTGAAAATTAGGGGTGCAATGATACACTTCTCTTTACAATGATATGTATCATTATATTTGGCTCTCGATACGTTATATTATACTATACTGGTACTGTAACAGTTTTCGGACAATTTCTTATAATTTCTCTTAAAATCTCCCTTATTTTATGTACATGTATGTATACAATAATTATATATTGAATTAAGGGAACTATGAGGGTTCAAGAACAAATCAGGAAATTACGATGGTGCTACAGTAATGTATAAAAATATTCGCTGATGTTTTGTTTCACATATGAGTGTGTGAAAAATTACTCACTCATTACTCCTCATTTGAAAATCCCAGGGAAACCCTGGCCCTCTGTAAACTTATTTGTCTCGTACCTCGTCGTCTGGTAGCGTGTATTGGGACCTGTTTCTTCTTTTGAGCGCAAGCAGTTATCGAGTAACACCTATGCCTAGTATATGTGACATCATTTTGAGTGAGTGACCATGTTCGATGTGTTGCCAGATTTATTTTACAATTGACCTATCACCAAGTGTCTGCCACATGGCTGTCTACATGTGTTTTTGTCATAATCATACAAGTGTTTGACGGGCATTTAATTGTGATGTCATAATGGAAAAGTTTGCCAAAAGGTGGCTTGTCGGGCATTTGGCGATAGGTCAATTCAACGTAACAATGGTACAGACGAACAGTATGATTTTATCTGTAACATTTTGTCGTCTTTTTCTTCCACTCTTAAAGCAATAATACTTTCAGTTTATTGACTTAAACATCAAGGGAGGACCACGCTTAAGAGCGGCAGCCATTTTTGTTTAGAGCCAAACTCTAAGTTTCAAAAAGATAACGGATAATTAATCCGGAATATGACAAAATCTGGAACATATCGTTGGTGTATTGTGAACACGGGAAAAAAGAACCTTGAACCGAACCGTGTCAAATATACCGCAATATAGTCTGTTCCATGGTATATCATTGCACCACAAATAAAAATGGCAACCATTACAGACATGTAAGATTAATAACACTGAAGCATGTGTGACTGCTGTGTATGGTCCCACCACTCTTGTTTTCTGATATGTCACATAGATGACCTAAAAATCCCTATATTGGGGTATTGCGTAAATGATCTCGTAAGTGTCTAATGTTTGAGCAATAAAAATGCAACTTGTGTGATCATGTTTATCAAATGGCAAAAAGATGTAAACATTTTTTAAAACATGATAAATAACACTGAATACACAGAATGCAGAAGTCAAGATTTCTTTTCATAATCTTGTATAGGATCAAATCACAAAAGATACTCCAAATGAAATAGAGCATGGTTGGTATTGTATTTACTCATGTCAATGTTCATGTTGTGTCTCTTGTCTAAGTGATGTAAGGTTGTCGTATGATGGTTCAGTACATGGCAAAACATTCAGGGGTCACAGGACAAAAATTATTTCCTGTAACTAAATTACAAGTACAGTAATGATACTATGTAACTTGTAAGGTGTTACCAGAAACCTTAACCATTTTATTGAAATACAGAATATATATAAATTATGCAAAAATTTGTTCATAAAACAAAGCAATTAACATGAATGTTTGACATTATCTGATTATCCATGAACATGACACTGATCACGCTTTAATCCCAGTCCTTTTACTTCCGATAGGTCAGAGATCTCACATTGATAATGTTTTGATCACATTTAATCAAGCTTGTCTTATGTCGTAGCTACTCAGCTAATAAGCAACAGTTTATGTTTATGTATCATTGCAAAAAAACAACCCTGCCTTCCCTACTGGCCCAAGGAGCCTGTATGGCTCTGTCAGTAGCATGTTCGACTCTTGATTGTGAGGTCGTGAGTTTGAGTCCAGTCAGTGGCAGGTTGGTTTCTTGTCCCTCGGATGATACAGTAAAACCAGGGTCCTGTGTCACAATATGTTAAAGAGCCCTCACTGCTCAATATATCCGTAAATGCCGAGCATAAGCCAAAATTTGAAGCCCTTAACCGGCCTTTGTTGATGTCTTCATATGAGTGAAAGATTCTTGAGTGGGACATTAAACAGAAATAAAAGCCCAAGTCAATTGTGCCACAGTTACCAGTTTCGGTTTATTGTACTTTCATATATATGATTCCTGAATATTATTATCTTGTGCTATCTATAAATGTATACTAAATACTTCAGACATGGCAGACTTTGGATTTGCACGTTTTGGGGATGAAGACGAAGAAGAAGATGCTGAGTTTGATCCACAGGTGTGTAGTTCTGAGTCATTAGCCAAATAGCTGTTTTATTTTAGATTTAACATCATTTATATAATACTGAGACAGTAAAAACCGAGGTCCCGTGTCACAGTAGGTGTCGGCACATTAAAGAACCCTCACTGCTCAATGGCCGTAAGTGCCGAGCATAGGCCAAAATTTGAAGCTCTTCACCAGCATTTGGTGACATCTCCATATGAGTGAAAGATTCCTGAGTGGACGTTTAACAACAATAAACAATAAATCATTTAAATAATTCATCTTATGATAAGGTCTTCCAACTGAAGTTGTAGGACACTACTGACACTGTTATTATAATAATTGTCAAATAATATTCAACTTCAAAATACATATATTAAAGAATTTTTATATTAAGATAAAGTTTTATTGATGATTAAAATGATGTTGAAAGAAAAGAAACACCTAATAAGTAAACCCAAGGGAAGTAATACTGAGAGCTGTAATGAAATAAAAAAATGAAATTATAAACAAATCCAGGGCATTCCTATCAACTTTTCTGTTTATTATGTTGTTGACTGAAATAAAAAAGAAACAGTTTGTGTGAAAAGATTAAAATTGCCTGAGTTATAGATAATTTGTGCAATTTATTTTAGATCGGTGACATTTTTAGCTCACCTGGACTAAAAGGCCATGTGAGCTTTTGCCATCACTTGGCGTCCGTCGTCCGTCCGTCGTTAAAGATCAACTCCTCTGAAACCGCTGGGCCATTTGCAACCAAACTTTGTCACAACAGTCCTTGGGTGGTCTACTTTAAAAATTGTGTCCGGCATGTCCGCACCTAATCCAAGATGGCCACCAGTGGGGATCATAGATTAACATTGGACCCTATGGGAAAATATATTCAAAGATATTTTTCTCTGAAACTACTGAGCCAATTAGAACCAAACTTGGTCATAGTAGTTCTTAGATGGTACCTTCTGAAACTGGTGTTTTTTTAAATCTGCACCTAATCCAAGATGGCCGCCAGCGCGGGAACATAGGTTAACATTGGACCCTATGGGAACAATATCAAAGATCTTTTTCTCTCGTTAAAGATCAACATCCTTAGAAACCGCTGGGCCATTTGCAACCAAACTTTGTCACAACAGTCCTTGGGTGGTCTACTTTAAAAATTGTGTCCGGCATGTCCGCACCTAATCCAAGATGGCCGCCAGTGGGGATCATAGATTAACATTGGACCCTATGGGGAAAATATATTCAAAGATATTTTTCTCTGAAACTACTGAGCCAATTAGAACCAAACTTGGTCATAGAAGTTCTTAGATGGTACCTTCTGAAACTGGTGTTTTTTTAAATCTGCACCTAATCCAAGATGGCCACCTCAGGGGGAACATAGGTTAACATTGGGCCCTATGGGAACAATATCAAAGATCTTTTTCTCTAAAACCCTTTAGCCAATGGGAACCAAAACCTGGCCACAATAGTTTTTGGATGGCCCCCTACAATTTTTTGGTTTTTGAGGGCCACATCAAATCCAAGATGGCCGCCAGCGGAGAACATATTTTAACATTGGACCTTATGGGAAAAATACGTTCAAAGATATTTTTCTCTGAAACTACTGAGCCAATTGGAACCAAACTTGGTCACAGTAGTCCTTAGATGATATCTTCTGAAACCGGTGTTTATTTAAGTCTGCACCTAATCCAAGATGGCCACCAGCGGGGAACATAGGTTAATATTGGACCCTATGGGAACAATATCAAAGATCTTTTTCTCTAAAACCTTTAGCCAATGGGAACCAAACTTGGCCACAATAGTCTTTGGATGCCCCCTTCAACATTGGGGTTTTTGAGTGCTACACCGAATCCAAGATGGCCACCAGTGTAAAACATTATTTTAACATGGACCTTATGGGAAAATACGTTCAAAGATATTTTTCTCTGAAACTAGTGAGCCAATTGGAACCAAACTTGGTTATAGTAGTCCTTAGATGGTACCTTCTGAAACTGGTGTTTTTTTAAGTCTGCAGCTGATCCAAGATGGCCGCCAACGGGGAACATAGGTTAACATTGGACCCTATGGGAACAATTTCAAAGATCTTTTTCTTTAAAACCCCCAAAGCCAATTGGAACCAAACTTGGCCGACAACAGTCTTTGGGGTGGCCCCCTACAACATTGGTGTTTTTGAGGGCCACACAAAATCCAAGATGGCCGTCAGTGGAGAAGATATTTTAACATTGGACCCTATGGGAATTGGTTCAAATTTAATTTACATATAAACAAAAATGATTAAGTTAATTTAACAGTTGCTGTACAAAAGTATGAATGCCCTCAGTATGATAGTGGTATGACAGTATTATAATATCCTGTATGGGTTTTAAGAGATAGTCGATGATACTTGGTATGTATTGTCTCAAAATTTTGAAATATGGTTTAGTTTTGAAAGGAAATATTGAAATTTTGTGATAGAAATAAATATTGTGTATTAAATTTCAAGCATTTATTTAAACATTAGACAATCTGTTGATTTTCATTCTGCAACAACTCTACCTAGGTGAGCTATACAGGCTCCTGGGAGCCTCTAGTTATCTTTCTTACTTCTTTCTATCGTAGAACCGTTTTACCACTCGCGATGGATTGATATTGCTGATCGACTGTTCAAAGTCAATGTTTGACAAAGAGGACCAAGATGATGAAGATGAAGAAAGTCACTTTCAAGTTTGCATTCAGGTAAGCGATCATTTTACTCATATTTGTGAACATGCCTATGAAGTTGTCAGTGATTTTCTGTTTACAGTTGAATTTCAGTTTTGAGAAAATCCAACATATTGCAATGTTTTATAAGTTTTGTCATATTTTAGAAGATGTTGATTTTATGATATTTAATTTACCTAGGTCACTTTTGACTTCATTAGTTTTTCATATATACAGTTTTTATACCCTTGCCTTTTGTACAGCGTCTTCATCAGACCCTAACTTTTCCAGGATGTAAGTGGACATTTTGTTTTAGATCCTGCTCAGACTTTACAAAGTAGGTCAAAGCTGAAAGTCAGTCATTTTGTAATAAATCCTGTGTAAAAAAATTTTTTTTATACCCTCATTTTTTTATTTATTATTCTTGATCATTTTTTTTGTTAAAATGCAATGTTATGAGATACCATAATAGATTTATAGAAGTCCTCCAAATTATTCCCCAGGAGGAGTGCCAGGAGCCATTTGATAGAGGAAAGAATAAAAGCACAGTAGAGACAGAGAATGGACAGAGAAAATGCTCACTTTATTACTATGTTTCTGTCAATGTTTACTTGAGTATTTTTATTGTATATGTGTAAAATATCTAATTCATTATTATCATTTTTTTTATTTATATCCTTTTTTTAATGAATTGGGTTATTTTTGTTTTATTTCTGTTTTAGTGTGCAAAGACTGTGCTTCAGAACAAAATCATCAGTAGTGACAAAGATTTAGTGGGAATTGTGTTTTTTGGAACAGTAAGTTAGAAAGAATTAGTGGCTCAAATACTCTCCCACTTCGGGCTATCTGCTGTGTAATTTATCTGAAATGTTTCCACTAAAACAGAAGAAAAATTGTAAATAGTGGGACCTGGCCTAAAGACCACCTTGCTTCGGAGACCACCTCACAGTTCACACCGAATTTTCAGTTTCTTGATAAATGATTTATAAGGACAGAACCTCACTTAAGATACCACCTCAGTAACCAGACCACTTTGAGTCAGTCAGTTAGGTGGTCTTAATTGTGAAGTGTCACTGTGTTTGTTTTAAAGTGACATGCTCATAAATTTAGTACACACATTTTAGCATTTTAGAAGAAAGTAATGTGCATGTTAAGATTCTTAGTATGATCTGAATTTAACTTAAATAAAGGACAAAACTAATTAATTGTCTGTTGTTAAAGGCATATTTTTTCTCAGTAATGACAATGATTCTTAGTTTTTTTACAATATTATTTACAGGACAAATCAGAAAATCCCAGTGATTTCAAGCATATCTACATATTTCAAGTAAGTGATACCTGTTTCACAAATTTCCTTGTATTATGTTGCAGTTCATTTGTACTTATTTTACATACAACAGACTCGACAGTTATAAAAAAAATTTACTTATTCTCAGACATGTAAACCTCTGATGACCAAAACGAGGTAGATTCACACCTCCAAAGCGGTAGCATTGCACGCGGCATTTTTAGTGGCATTTTGGTGACTATATATCTTCAAAAGATTTATGGTCAAACAATGTTAGTCCTGAAATAAACTCAGAAAATTACTTTGCATTGGTTAATTGGTAGAAATGTAAAGAAATCGGAAGTTTTGGACATAAAAGTGGTAGGCGAAAGATCTGTCTAAAAAGCGGTAAACTACCGCTGATATCGGTAGAGTTAACATGTCTGTATTCTGCAGGACAAGTAGTCTACTAATCTATTTGTCTGAATGCATTCACCACTTGTCAGAACATGCATGTTGTGGTATGTTATTGTTTTTCAGTAAAGATTC
Source organism: Atrina japonica (assembly GCA_030159075.1). Classification (NCBI taxonomy): domain Eukaryota; kingdom Metazoa; phylum Mollusca; class Bivalvia; order Pterioida; family Pinnidae; genus Atrina; species Atrina japonica. The sequence goes on along the minus strand of BROG01000062.1, from coordinate 509,562 downwards.
TAATCTTATGTAAAAACCCTGAGTCAATACAAATGAATTATGTTAAAAGAGTAATACAAAAATATTTCTTCTGTAAAATTTGTTTTTCATTATTGGATTTTTTCACTCTACAAAAGTTTTCTTTTTTGAAATTCTGTCTTGTGACTTTAACTTGTCTGATTGGACATGTGCTAATTACCTTCCACTTATCCAACTACAAAATAGACTGGTACTACACAACCAAACAAGTTACATTGTTGAGCTGGTACAGTTGTGGGCATCACATATTTTATCATGTCAGATGTTTTGAAATCCAACCTTGATTGAGGTCATTTGTCAGAATGTTTGAAAATATAAAAACAGTACTTTATATTGATAATAATTTTCCTCAAGGAAATTATTTGAATGTCAAATTGAGCTGCAGTGTTTCAGTCATTTTGTCATTGTAGGCTCTGGATCAACCTGGAGCATCCAGAATCATAGAATTAGAGGAAATGCTGGAAGGTATTATAGACTTGTACTTATGTGGTCACTCATACTTGTGTGTAACTGTCACTTGTACTTGTGTGTAACTGTCACTTGTACTTGTGTGTAACTGTCACTTGTACTTGTGTGTAACTGCCACTCATACTTGTGTGTAACTGCCACTTGTACTTGTGTGTAACTGTCACTCGTACTTGTGTGTAACTGTCACTCATACTTGTGTGTAACTGTCACTTGTACTTGTGTGTAACTGTCACTCGTACTTATGTGTAACTGTCACTTGTACTTGTGTGTAACTGTCACTTGTACTTGTGTGTAACTGTCACTTGTACTTGTGTGTAACTGTCACTTGTACTTGTGTGTAACTGTCACTTGTACTTGTGTGAAACTGCACTCATACTTGTGTGTAACTGTCACTTGTACTTGTGTGAAACTGCACTCATACTTGTGTGTAACTGTCACTTGTACTTGTGTGTAACTGTCACTTGTACTTGTATGTAACTGCCATTTGTACTTGTGTGTAACTGTCACTTGTACTTGTATGTAACTGTCACTTGTACTTGTGTGTAACAGTCACTTGTACTTGTATGTAACTGTCACTTGTACTTGTGTGTAACTGTCACTTGTACTTGTGTGTAACTGCCATTTGTACTTGTGTGTAACTGTCACTTGTACTTGTGTGTAACTGTCATTTGTACTAGTGTGTAACTGTCACTTACACTTGTGTGTAACTGGCATTTGTACTTGTGTGGAACTGTCACTTGTACTTGTATGTAACTGTCACTTGTACTTGTGTGTAACTGTCACTTGTACCTGTGTGTAACTGTCACTTGTACTTGTGTGTAACTGTCACTTGTACTTGTGTGTAACTGTCACTTGTACTTGTGTGTAACTGCCATTTGTACTTGTGTGAAACTGTCACTTGTACTTGTATGTAACTGTCACTTGTACTTGTGTGTAACTGTCACTTGCACTTGTATGTAACTGTCACTTGTACTTGTGTGTAACTGTCACTTGTACTTGTATGTAACTCATTCATACCTCTGTATATCTCACTTTTACTTGTATGTAACTCTCACTCATACTTGTGTGTAATGGTCCCTAGTACTTATATGTAACTGTCACTTATACTTCTATAAATGTCAGTTGTACTTATATGTAACTGTCACTTATACCTCTGTAACTGTCACTTGTACTTATATGTAACTGTCACTTATACCTCTGTAACTGTCAGTTGTACTTATATGTAACTGTAACTTACACTTCTATAAATGTCAGTTGTACTTATATGTAACTGTCACTTATACCTCTGTAACTGTCAGTTGTACTTGTATGTAACTGTCATTTTAAAAACACCTGATAAATTGTAAGGTTTATGTCACTGCTTTCTGAAAAAAAATAAGATCACGGTAACTTGATGATAAATGTTATCTCTTTAAAACATTCAACATCATTTTGATGTTAAAACTCTCTGAATGACACTGATTAGAGGGAAAATTTAGTTTTGACCTGTTGTATGATTCATTGTTTGTTTTGTGAAGAAAAGAACTTGAGTCATTTGATATTATCAATTGTTATAACATGCTAATAGTAAATGTAGCTTTAAAACTGGCTTTGTTATTGTCGCTGACTTATATCAACTGAGAAGTAATGTTTGTATTGATACTTTTGGCATGTTTGTTTATGAAAATTTATTAAAGTATTTTATGGTGGATTGAATGACTGTAGGGAAGGAGCAGATAAATTAAAGTGATACCTCTTAGTGGAAATAAAAATTTGATTAGTGTACAGTCACTGATTTTTTATGTAATGCAATATCATGTCATTAACCATGTAAACATTTGGTTTTAATTTATTTGTGAAAGACAAAAATTTTTGTATCAATTCAGATGGCTACAAGGATTTTGAGAAGACGCATGGACACAACCATGGCTTTTCACTCAGTGATGCTTTGTGGACCTGTCAAAATTTGTTCTCGAACAGGTAAGGTTTCATTTAGTTATTACCAGGTTCCTTTTTTGGCAGAGGTTAGAACATCATGCTTTAAATCACACACTGTCTGAAGTAAGCACAGTTAGAGCTGGAACCTAAGCTGATTATATAGGATGTTGGCAGTTTAATGTCAGAATGACAGTTGTCTATTCCTGGGTGTATTATAATCTGGATTTCTCTTCCATCATTAGGGACCGACCACCTCCGTATAACTGAAGGAGTGTTGAGGATGGTGTAAAACTACATTAAAACGAACAAACAAACCAAAAATTAATGGATCTTTCTCATATTGTCCAACACTGGATAATATGAAAGCAGGTGATACATTTATTTCATTAAGCTTGAGTGACTTGATGCAATCAGTGGTTATGCAGGTGTGTATGTCTGTCTTTATCTGTGTCTCTGTGTCAGACACAAACTTTTGAACATTTCAGACTTCTTGAGAATAACAGGCATCTTTACAGAATGCTTAACAAAATTGATGACTTTCATGAACTTGTTAAGAAGTTCTGTAGATAGGCCAGGGACTCTGTAGATTGGCAAGTGACTGTTCCAATGACAACTGTCAACTATGTTATGTCATGTGGCATGATTTGTAATTTGTAATTTTAATCTGTTGCAGCACACAGAAAGTCAGCTCCAAGAGAATCATGCTCTTTACAAACAATGACCACCCACATGCTGCTTCCCAACAGCTGCAGGTAAAGTTAGTTCACCTAGCTCATCTCATTATCTCGTGTTTTTTTTTATAAAATAAGCAAACATGTTTCCTTGATTAAGACATGAATTTGTGTTTTCATTCAGAGACAAGCTAAAACAAAGGCCAGTGATTTAAATGAGACAGGGATAGATCTGGAGCTGATGCATCTTCAGAAGTCTGGTGAACATTTTGATGTTGCTAAATTTTACAAGGTAAAATTCTGTTTTAGTCATAGCAAGTAGTATTTATTCTGACAAAGAAAAGAAGTCTCTCTCTGAAACAATGTGGCAAGCCAATGACCAACAAATCCATGTCACACAGTTGGCCTTCTGACATTGTGCCTTTAAGTTTCAGTGCTGGGCTATGCTTTCCTCCCTTGGAAACAATCACAAGACCAGATGAGGTTTAACAACCAAATTATGACATTCTGTCATACCTGGCGCATTCAAGATGCATGTCCTTGTTGACAAATTCAACATTTCACAAGTACACATTTAACTTCGCTAGCAAGTGAACAACATGATGACAATGGTACACGTTGATACCCTGTAAAAATGGTGTTCAGTCGGTCCACATCCCATCCAAGTAAGGTTTCCAATGGGTAACATAGTTTTACACTGGATTCTATGGGAAATACTTCTGAAACTGCTTTGCAAATTGAAACTAAACTTGGTCATTGTAGTCCATGTGAGCTATACAGGCTCCTGGAAGCCTCTAGTTTAAATTTTGGATCATCTAATTTTTAGGGGATACATAGATTTAAGTATGATTTAAATTTTTTTTTTGTCATTGAATCATATATTGCTGTATAAGGTGGATACTTACTTTTCTGGTTCTGAATCTTCTTTCAGGATTTGTTATACACAGCAGACGATGAAATGACAGATTTAGCTGACCCAGCAGAGAAGATAGAAGAACTTCTTACACGGTATATTTCAAGTTTTTCTAATTTTTCTTGCTTTCTTCAAAAGCAAAATCTAAGCTAAATTTGAGTTTATTTACATCTTGGGCAAAACTACCAATTTTTACTTGTGTCTTCTTTTGGAGTATACATCATTTAGTGAAATCTTTTATTTAAGCTATGAATGTATTTGTTATTTTTGTCTACAGTAACGTAATCGGCCGTGTATAATAGGCACTCTTTTCACTCTAAAATTTGTCTCAGGGGTGGGGTGGGGATAATACAATACAACAGGTTCTTCGGACTTTTTTCTATGGAACTATAGTAAAAAAAATCATAATCCAATGCTACGAGCACCGATGATTTTACTCTTTTGATTGAGATGGTTACTTGCTAATCAAGTGATGTGATAATATAAGATGTAAGACAATTACCCCATTGCATTCCAGAATACGAGTAAACAATTCATCAGTCATTCAGTGATGATATTTAAATGCTCCTGCTTGTAAAAACACCTTGTCATAAAATTTGTCCTTTCTGAATTTTTTTCTTTTTCATCTTAATCTTTCCCCGATTAAGTAATCATCACCAGAAACTTAGGTCATTAATTGATGATCGAAAACAATCAATCAGTCAGCGATGATTGTTAGTTCCTGGTTGTAAAAACACCCTGTCATAAAGCACATCTGAGTGCCTAATTACTACCTCTATACGCAAGTAGGACAACTACCGACGGACTAAATATAGTGGTCACTGGTCGCATAAGGCAGGTGGTCACTATATAAAGGGTAAATATATAGTAATTCTCAAGGGGCGGTCCAAGTACGGTCGTTATGGACAGGAAGTCGTTATATGAGGGGGGTTGCTAAGGCAAGTTAGGCTGTATATCGTAATCATGATGATCGAGTCAATTTATTTCTTTATTGCTTTCTGTATATGTGTAATGTGTTTATTGTCTACGGTGATGGTGAATAAATGTTTGCTAAATGAATTTTGTCTTCAGTGTTTGTGCGTGTGTATTTCAGTTTACAAATCACCTATAAATACTAGCTCAGTGCAAAGTTGGTCAGCGAGTGACACTCAGACTGTCACGTTCTAAAAATCACGTGATAAATATTTATCTATTTCTGTCAAATACCAATCTAAGGATTGGTATTTAAAATAAGTCTGATTTTCAGTCATACTAATGCCCCAGTGATGGCCTTGTTAAAAATAACCAGATGCAGGTTAGGCTAAAAGAATAAACACCTTTTTTTCTCTGAGATCTGATGCTGAAATGGGGAGTGCGGATAATACATGAATGCAGATTATACACGGCCGATTACGGTATTTATATTGATCTCTTAAGAATGCCACTTTGCTATGATATTGTCTATGAAATTAAATGTAAAATTTCAATGGTTTCATCACTCCATCACCTTGTTATATCAATTCAGTCACTTATGTGACCTAATATGACCTATTGGTCTTTGTTGTTATACCTAAACTTTCACAACTTGTTTTGAAAAATCAAAGGGGAACAAATAAATTCAAATTCAGAATATACCATCACTAGGGTAGGTTTAGAAGCAATTAATTTTATGATCCCTAGGTTAGGGATTCTGTAGATTGAAAAGAGACTTAGGTGACCTTTTGGGTCAGGGGGTTCCTTAGGTAGAAAGGGGGATTTGAGTGACCTTTAGGTCAGGGATTGTTTAGGTAGAAAGGTGACTCAGGTTACCATTTGGTGTGGGGTTCTATAGACAGAAAGATGACTCAGATCACCTTTAGGTCAGTGATTCCTCAGATACAAAGGGGACTCGGGTGGCCTCTGTCCTTTTAAAGTTAAAAGACTATATAACTATATGCATGTGTCATAATACTGTCGACATTAAGAAAAATAAAAGAATAAAGAAAATTGTATGAAATTCTGTGAAATAGAGTTTTTTATGTTGATCTTTATATAAAATCAGAGTCAGATCCAAAGATCACAAGAAGAGAGCACAGAGAAGAATCCCATTGTCTTTAGGGCCTGGACTTGATCTTGGAGTTGGTGTGTAAGTACATGTACCCTTGTTAAAATGCTCAACATAATGAAGGGCTTTAGCAGGAATAAAGGGGCCATGTCCCCATATTTTCATTTCTGAAATAAATTATACTCTGCTTATAATTTTATCATGGATATAGTTAATTGATTTTTAATGAATTAAACAAAATGTCAAATTTTTTGAGTCTGTATTCTGCTTCTCCTTGTCAATGAGGATATTGCATGGCAGATTCTCTCATTTCTAGTCAGAACAGGGTCAAGCCCTGCTGAAATCTAATCTGGTTCTAATATTAGGTGGTATTCTGTATTACAGGTACACTTTAGTGAGGCCCTGTTATAAACCAACTACAGTCAAGTTACATAGGAAAACCAACGAAGAAGTAAAACCTAACACTAAAACTTATTTAACAGTAAGTAAAACTTCTATGTAATAGTAGGTAAACTATTCCTTTGTTTCTTGTTTTTGATACAGCAACATATCGGTATGCTCTGTTTTAAGTTGGTGGCTAAAGCATATGCCACCCATATATGAGGCCTTGGTTTGACTGGCCAGAGGCCTTGGTTTGACTGGCCAGAGGCCTTGGTTTGACTGGCCAGAGGCCTTGGTTTGACTGGCCAGCGGAAGGTTCCAGGTTTCTTTTCCAGTACCGGGTCATTACAATAACTTTGAAAAGTGGTAATGATTCTTCCTTTACCAAGTGCTTGACATACAAAGTGAAAATGACAGACTTTAAACAGAGCTGTTGAAAACTTCAATATCGTGTCAGACATTTTGACTAACAAACTTTTACAATTTGTCAGTCCGAATGAAAATCTGTCAGTCCGAAAAAGTAAGTTCAAAAATTTTGTTTGAAATTGCGATTAAGACTAATAATATAGATCCAACTGTTTTTTCATCTCTATTCCAAACAAAATCTCACTCATCACTCTCTCATTCTCACTCTCATCTTGCTCACACTTGTGTACCAAATTGTTTATGTATCAAAACGTCTGTACCCAAAACTATATCTGCATCTTAAAAAACACTTTGATGATTACATTTAGATACTTGCCATGGATTAACACACAGGTGATGCTGATCAGACTCAATTATAGTTTACGCTTAGACACTCAGTGGGGGCCTGAAACTGTTAGTAACACTAAAACACAAATGGCATTGATTGGACGCATTTTCAAGGTTACCTTTCACTACTGCAACATATTATCAGCAATATATACATCAACTGTTACACTTTATATATCGCTGTTTTTTAGAAACTTTATTTACAGTGCAATTGATGCATGCAAAGACAAAGAAATAATCAACAATTAACATTTTATTTTAACTGGTTTTGAAGAAAAAACTGATACATGTAGATCTATCAACTGGAATTGGAAACAAATATATTGATCTGCTGTTTTATTTACTGTCTTTATTCTATATATTTTCCACATTTCATCTTATGTAAATGACATCCTTTCATGATCATTTTTATTGCATATTTTCATATCATTTGTGGCAGAATCATTTGTAAATTGACGATATGGTCCCATTAATTCTCAGTCATTACACTCTGAATCAATAGGCTACAGTTCTTTATCTTTAAATGTGGCGGAATAATCCGCTCTGCTTTGCCGAAATATTCGTGAAAAACCAAGTTTTGTATCAGATTAATTCACAACCCAGGATCGCAAAATTAAAACAAAATTCATAGGACTAGCCTACTTCAATACTTCATTACTATCATTTTGTTCAAAGTTGGTAAATAGTGAAACACTGATCATGCTGATCAACATCAAGTTTAAAGTCATTTTCTGCGTCCATATCTACGTAAAAGAATCCTCTGAAATACTCTAAGTAATCCTTCATGTACCACACAGCCATTATGGCAAAGTGTCATTGAGTGAGACAATCAAATTACTTCATTTCAGTTCATATTTTCCCTCTTAATTGACATGGATTTTCATTGTAATCAGCCATGTTTTTCATAACAGGATATCACGTTGTAGTCTCGTATACTGCGAGACTTTTGTTCTCAGAAAATGAAAGTACAATCGGGCAATTTTGGACGCTACAATATTACAGCATCGGAATATGAGCAGGCGATTTGGGCACTACTGTCACAATAATGAGAGGTTTTTTAGCGAGCAGTTTTGGATGTTTCAGAAGTGAACGGTTTAAAAAATACAACATGTCAACAATGCGTCGCTGTTGGACATTTTGTCTGACACAAGCAGCACTTTCGTCGGACATAGACAATTTTGGCTGTCTTGCCAGCAAGACCGACGATTTCAACAGCTCTGCTTTAAACCAAGGTCCAGTGTCATTGCAGGCATGGCAACTAATAGCGTTGGTCTAATTCCACAGCACATTTTAAAATTTTTGACTTTTTACCTGAAGCTGGTGACATCTCAATATAAGTTAACAATTAACAAACAGAATCAATATCTGATCGCATCCATACCCGAGACTTCATTTAAACAAGTGCTGAAAATTATTTACGGTGGATTTGTTTTGAAAAGTGATAGTTATGGGTCTTTAAGATGAATTTTATAGGATATAATACTTTCTGAAGTCACCAGACAAAGATTATTGTTTGAATGAAGGAAGGAATATCAGAATTCCATGTTAGATGTTCAGGTTAGTATTTGAGGGTTTGATTTGAATTCTCATGGATGTTAGGTGTTTGACAATAAATTTTTTGTCTCATCCAGATTTTGATGATTAAAATAAGACTTTTTAATGTGTGAAAAAATATGATATTTATGAACTTGTTTAATTGAGATATTTTGTAACCTAGGAAACAGGAGAAGTATTAATGCCACAGGATCTCAAGAAAGCCCAAACTTATGGTGGACGACAAATTTGTTTTGAAAATGATGAGGTTACAGAAATCAAGAGATTTGGAGAAACAGGTAAATATTTGTAAAACATTTTGTTGTCTTTCACAAATAATTTTTCATCTATATAGAGTCTTTAAAAAGATGTAAGTAGCTGTAAGTGAAATGCCACAGATTTTCACCTGTGGTTCATCATGCTTACATCTCATCTGTGGTTCACTATGCTTACATTTCATCTGTGGTTCACTATGCTTACATCTCATCTGTGGTTCATCATGCTTACATCTCACCTGCTGTTCATTATGCTTACATCTCATCTGTGGTCCATAATGCTTACATCTCATCTGTGGTTCATTATGTTTTCATCTCATCTGTGGTTCACCATGCTTACATCTCACCTGCTGTTCATTATGCTTACATCTCACCTATGGTCCATTATGCTTACATCTCACCTGTGGGTCATTATGTTTACATCTCACCTGCTGTTCATTATGCTTAATCTCACCTATGGTTCATTATGCTCACATCTCATCTGTGGTTCATTATGTTTACATCTCAACTGTGGTTCACTATGCTTATATCTCATCTGTGGGTCATTATGCTTACATCACATCTGTGGTTCACTATACTTATATCTCATCTGTGGTTCATTATGCTTGCATCTTTTCAGTCTTATACCAAAGACTGATGATTTCTACTTCCTGTGCCAAGTTCTTGGTGAAATTAGTAAATTCCTGTATCAAATATGTCTTGTTATAACTGATTTGGTCCATCCTATTTACTTGATTTTGTAATTAACATCTTGAGTTTTGCCTACATTATCTGTGCATCAATAATTTCAGACACCTGGTAAGACACAATTTTTATGGATTTCAACAGCTAGCTTGTTTAATCCTTGTCAATATTTCAATAACAATCCAAATAATTCTTTACTGGTATCACCTATTCATCTACCTGTAATGATAAGACAGTTTGCTCTGGTCTAGTGGTAGAGTGTTTGACTCACAAATGGAAGGTCCCAGGTTCACATCCTGGTACTAGGTCATACCAAAGACTTTAAAAATGTTAGTGACTATTCCTTCATCAAGCTCTTGGCATTTGAAATGAAAGTCACTTGTCTTCCTGATGCAACTTTAAACTGCTGTTCCGTGTCTCTGAAGGTGTGGCATGTAAAACAACCCTCACTTCACTGGCCTCAGTCCATAGCACAGGTAAAAAATTGTGGCAATTCACCTTAAAACTAAAAAAAAATTATTGGCTGGATGTAAAAGAACAAACAAACAAAATGTATTGATAAGTGTCAAAAATGATAAGTGGTAGTGAGTTTGTACAATCACCTCATTACGATCCAAGTACACAGGTATGCAAATTAGAAAATTGCTGTCTCAATTTAAGGTCATTGTTGAAAGCCAAATGGATGTTAGTGTTAAACTCCACTTTACTGTGGTGTAACATTTCTTAAGCATTTTAAAAATGTTATTTAGAATCATTTACATTGCAAAATGAGTGGGGTAAAATGTAAGAGAAATAGCAATGAGGCCTGTTATAAACAAAATACTGTGGAATATACTGAAAAACTTGGTAATCATACAGCACAGAAAGAAATTGAGGCATCTGAAAAGTTAATACATACCTGGCATAAAAAGAAAAGAGAAGGGAAATGTGCCCGTCGGTTCAATTTAACACAACACATAGAGCTAGAAAAAGATCTATTATCTTGGGTGTCAGATTTAAGAGAAAGTGGGTTTATTGTTTCCAGAATGTTAATCAAAAGCACTAACATTATCTACAGAGAAGTAAAAATATAGCCGTTTTCGAGCTTGTGTGCGAGGTTTATGAATTGCAAAGGTTTGTCATTACGAGCAAAGAATTCATTGCACGAAAATTGCTGAAAGATGTGTACAACAAAGTCAGTGACTTCCACAAGTTTATAATTGATGAGAGGAAAATGTGTGTATACAATTTAAATTCATTTGGAAATATGGACAAAACCCCTTTGTTTTTGACATGCCTGGTGACTCACCAGGTGATATAAATGGAGCTATGACGATACCTGTTAAGACAACTCACCACAAAGAAAAGCATTCTTCTTTGGTATTATGGCATCTTGTAGATGGTACTAAACTTAAGCCTCTAGTGATCTTCAAAAGAAAACCTATGCCCAACAAGAAATTTCCTAAAGGTGTCTTTATATGCAAGTCTGGATGGAGGAGGAACTGACACATTTTTGGCTAGACCAGGTGTGGTTTAAAATACCTGGGGACTTGCTTAACCCACAATCACTTTTAGTGTGATATTTGTTTTCAGCACATTTATGTGAATCAGTTAAAAGGAAATTGTAGCACTACAAATGCAGACAGGCTGTGATACCAGGTGGTTGCACATTGGTCCTGCAACCCTTAAATATGCCATTTAAAACTCACATCCGAAAAAAGTGGAATGACTAGAATAGATGATTAATGGACCTAAGAAGCTGGCAAAGGGAGGGCCACAAATTCCCAGGGTTTGATCAATCTGATTTATATGATTGATACAGTATAAAATGGCCTACGTATGTCTTCAAGTGTACATTCATCTTTATTATTATGTGAAAACAAAAGTTTTATTCAGCTGGATATGCAAAACTTTGATTAGAATGACATACAGTGCATTTGAATTATGAATTATTTGGTTTACGCAATCTTGTAAGTTTATCAAATGGTTCAGGGAACACACATAATCTGAAAGTAGAAAATTCTTTTCATAATCGTGGACAGTATGGAATATGCAAAGATCCTCCTTGCTCCGAATGAATTCTGCAGGCTGATGATTTCTTTGTTTCAAATAAAAATTTGATCAGGAGACAGATGATAGTTGAAATATTTTGATGGTATTTTTTTATATTATTAATATAAATTTGTAGGTTTCCAGTTAATGGGATTCAAGCCAACGTCGTGTTTAAAAAAGTATTACCATGTCAAACCAGGCCAGTTTATATACCCAGATGAAACAGTAAGTTTAACGCACATACACCTGGATACATTAAGAATAGACTTTTAATTAGAATTCTGGAATCTAGTTGTGACTTAAAGACTTTTAATTAATACTAATTGTAAAATAAAATTTGAAAAGATAAAAGTTTTAAATTCTTTGTCCATTTATGAACAATACAACATCAATGAACTCATATTAATGAGTTACTTGAGTGTAAGTCAAAAAGTAGCCCTTTACATATTTCTTTAATTCCATTTTCAATCAATTAAAGAACTGAAATAAATTACAAATATACAGTTTTGTGACAAATTTGACATTTTCCCTATTTTTACATTTCAGACAATCTCAGGCAGCACAACCTTGTTTACAGCTTTGTTGACAAAATGTTTAGAAAGGGAGGTAACTCCAATCTGTAAATATGTTCCAGGAAAGAATTTTGCTCCACGGTTTGTTGCACTTTTTCCACAGGTATGTTTATTTTATCTTTCTCAGGTAAGTTTTCTGTAATGAACTCTCAGTGAATCCCCTCTTGTCTGTTTTCTTGATTGGTTTACTGTTGTGTTTTTGCCTCTTTTAACAATTTTTTGGTCATATACTTTTCTGTAGTTTTCCATAAGCTTAACTTTAAACTTTATTTATTTTACAATGATTGACAATGACTAACAAGTTATGTCTCTTGTTGGCCCTAATTTTGGCGTGTGGGGATTCTTGATGTGGGAGGAAACCAGATTACCCAGAGAAAACCTGCGTATCCACCACACCATCTCACATACTCCCCTGTCCAATCCAAGGATCAAACCCGGGTCGCATTGGTTAGAAGCGAGCGGGCTTACCTCTGCGCTACCTGGACACCCATAAGTTAACTGGCAACTTTCCTCTCATGGTCAGCTAAATACTCAGCTTGGACAAAACCATGGCTGATGAGAGGTGAGAGAAGTCATGATTTAAAGAATAATGCTCTGTCCACTTAGCTACAGTCTTTTTCAATATAGACAGCCTAGAACCAAGCTAAACTTTAAACATTTTGAACTAGATGTGAGAAATGCTCTTGTGTAATTTGTGATTTTCTATTCAGAAAAGATGGTTTTTGCTTTCAGGAATTTTCCACACTTTTGGAAATTGGGTCTGGGCCTTTTGAATTGGGAATTTTAGCAACTTTGAATTTGAAATTGGGAAATAAAAAATACACAAGAGTGATTGAAAATACAAGAATCTCATAAAATTCAATGTCATTTGAATTCAATTAAGAATTTTGACAATTTGGGGGAAAATGCTTTTCCTTTTGCTCCTTATTTCAGCCCCTATGATAGGTTGTGAAATCCCTGGCTTTTGTAATGTCTTGACCAAAGTGAAGTCATTATGTAAACTGAAGAATCTGAATGATTTGCCTCTTCACTTTACCTGTACTTTATTTGAACAGGCAGAAGAATTAGATGAACATAAAGTTCAGATGACACCACCAGGGTTCCATGTTATAATTCTTCCATTTGCTGATGATTTTAGAAAAGTCAAATTTGATGAACCAATAAAAGGTCAGACATTGTTTACTTATTTCATTTTTATACCTTTCCTCATATTACTGTTGAATCACTTTCTTGTATAACTGTGATGTTATCGCACTAACAAATCACATCACACTTTAACGTGCATTTGATTGGTCATTATTTATACCTATTCACTTCCATTGGTTGGAAATGTTACGTCAGGTTACTATGACATTTGATATAGCACTGCAAACAACTTTTCCATAGCCAGGATATATACATTTGAACTTTCATGTTTGTTTAGAGATAGATATGGCTTTGTCCAGTCAAACGCTTAAGTGTGTTATTAGAGGCATAAAAAATTAACAGACACTTTATCTGGCAATCAAATTTGTTAAGAATATCGTAGTCCATGTAAAATATTTAGCTGCTTGAATTGGTAGTAATAGCCTACATGACAAATATAGCCACATCATTGCTTTTGGATATATGCCAGTGTATGAATGCATATTAAACAACTGCTTTAAAAAAACTTGACTGGCAGAATCTGTGTCATGACTGAGTCACATTGTAGCCTACTTGGTTTGTTAACTCCTGTATAAATGCCAAATGGTAACAGTAAAGTTTCAGGATTTGTATATGATTGAACTTAAGACAACAGATTATTTCAATTCCATTTTCTGTCACATGTATGACTTTTACATCAATGTATGGCCTGGCTCAGTTGGTAGTGCGCTTGATCATGAGGTCGTGAGTTTGAGTCCAGCATGTGGCAGGTTGGTTTCCTGTCCTTCGGATGAGACAGTAAAACTCGAGGTCCCGTGTGTCAGTAGTTGTTGCACTTTAAAGAACCCTCACTGCTCAATGGCCGTAAGTATCGAGCATAGGCCAAAATTTGAAGCCCTTCACCAGCATTTGGTAACGTCTCCATATGAGTGAAAGATTCTTGAGTTGGACATTCAACAACAATAAACAAACAATTAATACTATTTAACATCAGACTCTTTTAATGGGTATACAGACAACATATTAACTTGAGTCTGAGGACCGAACACATGTCTACGTACAATATACAACACTTTGATGCATTTACAGAAATTTACAATTATTTCAAAATGCTCTGTGTTCTGCGAGAAATCGTTTCTCACACTCATGTTTGATAAGCTATGGTAAATAACACACTAGTTAATTATTTGATATATTTTATTTGGCAAGCCTCGTAAAATTATTTGATAAATTGATTGTTTGTTTATTGTTGTTTAACGTCCCACTCAAGAATATTTCACTCATGTGGAGACATCACCAATGCCGGTGAAGGGCTTCAAATCTTGACCTATGCTCGGCACTTACAGCCATTGAGCAGTGAGGGTTCTTTAACATGCCGACACCTACTGTGACACAGGACCTCCAGTTTTTACTGTCTCATCCGAAAGACAGGAAACCAACCTGCCACTGGTGGGACTCGAACTCACGACCTCACGATCCAGAGTCGAGTGCGCTACCGACTGAGCCAGGCCAGCTCTGATAAATTGATCATCTCCTGTGTTATTTATCGTATCTTATCAAATCTTGTGTGAGAACTTCTATGTCTGCAATGCATAGTTTTCATCTTAAATTTCCATAATAACTTGTGGTTTAATGGTTCTACAATGACATAATCAACGGAAGCAATTTTTTTCATCTTTCAGCCACTGCTTAAATAGAAAGGACATATGCAGAATTAAGTAGAATTCTTTATTCATACATTTGGAATAACATTTTATTTGGATATATGTTAAAATCAGAAAAAAATTATCTTTTTGTATTTTAGTCAACATGTTCATTTGACTATTACTGTATTCTTTTAGCTAATGAGGAACAGATAGAGAAAGCAGAAGAGGTGGTCTGTAAACTGAAGTTCACATTCAACAGTGATGCATTTGAGAATCCCGTTTTACAAAAACACTGGAGAAATATAGAGGCATTGGCACTGGATCGTGATGCACCTGAGGAATTCACAGATTATACCAGTAAGTGTGCTACTTGAGGTCTATTTCACATTGTGTTATGTTTTTGTTCGTCTAAGGGATGGGGAAATAGAATTTGAAATTAAGTCTATATAGTTACTAGTATTCTAGATGTGATTTCTGAAAAATGACTTTGGTGTCCTTACTTTGATTTTAATAACGATGCAAGAGGACATTTTGTAGCTCTCGGACACAAAACTAGGACCTGTTCATCAATGGTTTCCTCTCAAAAGTATCATGTCTTTAATTTATCATTCCCAGCAATAAAGGAAAATTAATATATACTTGTGTAGTTTTGGGGTCTGGAAGATTTATGAATTTTGAAAGCTATGCGAGGCCAATTTCTGACTGTCAAACACAAAACTTCAAACTTATTTTCTCTCTGATTCACCATATCACAGATTTTATTCTACATTAAAGGAAATTATAAGTCTCTTACTCTCTCTTTTTACTACTATAGATTTTAATGAGCTGCAACACCTTTAAACAATCAATTTAAAACATTAATAATGAGCGATTCATTTTTGTTTGACACTTTTTTTATATTGATATTTTTATCCTTTTCAAGACTGAATAAATACTCACTGGTTGCATTAGTTGCAGGAAAATCCAGAATTAGTTTCTTGTTTTCAATAACTCCATGGTTTAGTTAAGGGTTCTCAAACAAAATTATGGGTCAAAAATCATAAGAATTTCCACTTGTCCTGCAGGAAGTATTGAAATCTACTTGTCCAAATGCAAAAATTATTAAATTATTTCCGAAGAATTGGGTGTTACATTTGTTTTGTGTTTAAACAAGTAAATTTTATTTAATTAATTTTTGTCTTCAACAATTTATTCACTAGTCCGACGGTGAGCTGGCCTGAGAGAGTAAAAACTGAGGTCTTGTGTCACAGTAGGTGTTGGCTTGTTAAAGAACCCTCACTGCTCAATGGCCGTAAGTGCTTAGCATAGGCCAAAATTTGAAGCCCTTCACTGGCATTTGATGATGTCCCCATATGAGTGAAAGATTCTTGAGTGGGACGTTAAACAACAGTAAACAAACAAATAAACTTGTCTGACTACAAAATGGACTTGTTCCGGGACAATCAGACAAATGTTATTGTTGAACCATGAAAGATGAAAAACTTCAGGAAATGTCTAAGAGTAAATTTGTACAGATAATTCTGAGCTGACAAGAGGAGGTCAGCCGACTTCAAGTCAGTGTTGTACAACTCAATGACTGACCTAACAGAGGAGGTCAGCCAACTTAAAATCTGTGTTGTACAACTCAATGACAGACCTAACAGAGGAGGTCAGCCGACTTCAAGTCGGTGTTGTACAACTCAATGACAGACCTAACAGAGGAGGTCAGCCGACTTCAAGTCGGTGTTGTACAACTCAATGACAGACCTAACAGAGGAGATCAGCCGACTTCAAGTCAGTGTTGTACAACTCAATGACAGATCTGGACTCATTTTCCTAAGATTCCCCTTCGTAACATTTCAGACCTGTTTACTTGTACATATCTCCATATTTTTTACAAAATCAGATGGTAAGTTTGGATGGTTGGAATATGTTTTATAAGTCTGTAACCCAGGCTGATCAAACCACAGGGGCTTGAGGCCTCAAGCCTTTACAGTAACAATGGGCCCTATACTATCATAAAATCTAGTTTTGTATGGTAGTATTTTGATAGGTCTGTGAACATGTGTCTGGAACAAGTCCAATTTTGTAGCTAGTGGCATCTCCATATACAATGAAACTTGTATATAACGACCTCCTTAGGGACACAAGAAACTAGTCTTTAGACAGAGGTGGTCTTTAAATAGGGGTTGATTTGTACACAAATGGTACTATTGGGGACAGCAAAAAACAGTCTTTGTGACCAGGTGGTCTTTATACACAGATAGTCGCTAAAGCAGGTTTTACTGTAAGTAGAAATTTCTTGTTGGCACTTGAAGCCCCATGACTGCCTATTTACACTCAGACTTAAAACAAAGGTAAAAGAAACAAGACAGACACAGTGTAAGCATTTAACCAATTCACACCTAAAGACACATTTGGACTGGTCTAAGTCATCGATTTACAGAAGAGTCTAATATTTATTTACCGACTGCAATTCCCTTCATTGCAAGTATATAGAGCGATATATTGTATATTATGTAAATGCAGTCGTGTGCCCCGAGTATTAACCGCTTTACTTTTCAGCGTAAGAATACATGAACGAATCAATAAAGAATAGAATATCACATGTTTATTTCTTTTATATATTTAATCTTAAAAGCCATACATTAGGCCTACCACAAAACAAATAAAAATCACAGAAAGAAATTGGAAACACGAGACTACATCTGTAGCACATTGTACAGCCTACAGGCCCATATCGCGATATATCTAGGTCATGTTATGACCAGAACCACAGACCACAGTCTGGCACAGAAATGAAAGTTCGCTTCGTAGTTACAACAGAAAAAAAGAGAGTAAGGCCTAGTGCAACTTTGTCAAGCATCTCTTGATAAACAAGTGGATTTGTTTGCCTTCACTGGATATTCCTATCAGAAACAATTCATCACCCACATCATGTGAAATCAGGTCATGTGAAATGGGCCTACTTATGTATGTTAATTACCAATCAGTCATCATGGTTCCCAGCTGATTGGCAAAAAAAAAATGTCAAATAAAATGGCTACTTTCAGTTGTCATGAATGAATATTAGCTGTCTCACTTCTTGTAAGTCACACTCAAACTTTCTATAGTATATCCCGTTTATAATATATCAGAATTCAAATGCAAATTCATTGTAAACACATTATATAGCATACTCATGGGCATGGCCATTTGCATTTTCAATTCTATTCTGACACATTTAACCTTACCAAGCTGACGAATATTCTAAAATAACTTTAAAAAAAATCTGACACTTATTCAAAATTTTCCATATCACCAGTCTTTTTCAAAATGATGTAAAAATAAGAAAATAAATCTTAATTACATTTAGTATTTCCGGACAGAAAAGGGGAACTACTTCTCGTCTCACACAGCTGTTTAGCTGTTACATCATATGAAAAACTCCTACTGCAAAGCCAATTACATAGAATTAATTTCGTAACCAGCTGACTACAGATTCACAGATATGGTAATATATATATAAATATAAGGATTGTTTTTCATTTTTTGGAATGCATCGAGTAACAATGCAATGGGTTATGGGGAAAAATTCAATGTGCAGCACAGAATGTTATTCCGTAATCCATTGCATTTATACTCGATGCATTCCAAAATATGAAAAACAATCCTTAATTGTTTTTCAGGGATTTATGAGTTAATTATATCATTATTTCCTCATATAGTTAAATGATAGAATAGAAACAGAATAAATGATTTTGCATGATTTTTTTTTTTTATTTCAGTGCCAAATGAAGAACAAATGACAAAAAAAGCTGGAAGACTTATAGAAGAGTTCAAAGATTTGGTATTCCCTGCTGGTTATGAACCTGGTGCAAAGAAAAGGGTGCGTCTGTGTTACACTTATTGATTTCCATTGATTTTGTTGTCATTGTTCTAATGCTTTTATATGCCATACTTAACACTTTCCAGTTACACAATGGTACACAGCTTTACTGTGCCAGCCACTTTTAAATGGTGGAGGAGAAAACCTGATTACAATGTAGACAGGAACAGAACACTTACCTTCCGCAGGTTAATTGGCAAATTTCCTCATATAGTCATTGCCTCAAATTTTATGCTGACTAGAGATGAGAGACTTTGTGATATAAAGCATAAAACTCTAACCACTTGGCCCTAGAGGCCCCTTCTTTTTCTTGCCACCATATAATGTTACCTCTCTCTGTCTGTCCCGCTCATTATTCAGGTCTTTATTTGAAATTGTTTATGGTACACATGTTGATGTTGTTTGTGGTTCATATTTTGAGTTATGTACACATGTTGATGTTGTTTGTGGTTCATATGTTGATATTGTTTATGGTACATATGTTGATATTGTTTATGGTACACATATTGATGTTGTTTATGATACTCATATTGATGTTGTTTGTGGTTCATATTTTGAGTTATGTACACATGTTGATGTTGTTTGTGGTTCATATGTTGATATTGTTTGTGGTTCATATGTTGATGTTGTTTATGGTACACATGTTGATGTTGTTTATGGTACACATTTTGATGTTGTTTATGGTACACATGTTGATGTTGTTTATGGTACACATGTTGATGTTGTTTGCGGTTCATATTTTGAGTTATGTACACATGTTGATGTTGTTTATGATACTCATGTCGATGTTGTTTTTGGTACACATATTGATGTTGTTTATGATACACATGTTGATGTTGTTTATGATACTCATGATGTGGTTTTACATTGACCTCTCACAGAAAGCACCAGCATCAGACACTGCAGCCAAGAGGGCCAAAAAAGAAGATGCATTGGTCACACTGGATGTGAAAAAAGAGGCAGAAGCAGGAAATGTGAGTGTTTTAGGATGTTACAGTATAAACAGGATTTTCCAAGTTTTCATATTTTGACTGGATTGCAAAACAGATATCAGTCTATGAATGACTGTCTGCATCAACAATTTGGTTTAGTTGTTACATTCAGCTGTTGTAGGAAAACTGTTTATATCAATATCATATTTTAACTTAACATGGTGATAGAACATGATGAATAGACCTGAAAATTCTAGCCAGTGAATTTTCCATTACGCCAGTCAATTTCTCATCTGAACTGGTCCTGTTGTCCAGTAGAAATTTAGAAAAGAAAAATTTATCTGCATGCTTACCATAATCGGCCGTGTATAATCCGCATTTACGTATTATCCGCACCCCCCCATTTCAGCATCAGATCTCGGAGAAAAAAGGACTTCGTGCGTATAATCCGCGTTGACTTTTTTCCACGGCCATATGGCCGAAAATTGTCAGCGAGATTGATTATTATTGTGTATAAGTGCAGTATGACGATCGGAAATATTTTCAAAATTCGCAGATCGGTATTTGGAAGAAATAGATAAACATTTATTATAGATATATATACCGTATTCGGCCGTGTATAATCCGCATTTACGTATTATCCGCACCCCCCATTTCAGCATCAGAACTCGGAGAAAAAAGGACTTCGTGCGTATAATCCGCGTTGACTATTTTCCACGGCCGTATGGCCGAAAATCGTCGGCGAGATTGATTATTATTGTGTATAAGTGCAGTATGACGATCGGAAATATTTTCAAAATTCGCAGATCGGTATTTGGAAGAAATAGATAAATATTTATTATAGATATATATATTCGAGATATTAGATAAGGGATATGATAAGCAAAATTAATGATTTGAAATAAATAACAAAAGAAATATCTAAACATCAGTCGAAGTCTTTGTAAAATTACATTCCGTTAATTACAGCGCAATCATTTGCTTTTGCTGACGTGGTAGCCTATATATTTAATTAATAGTATGTATTAGAACAACATTTGAAATAGATATTATATTTGCGGAAATCGGCGACATAAAAGTTTGTAACAATTTTAATTAGCGAGAGCACTTGTACACAAGCGATCTATATATCCAGAATACGCGTGTATAGCGTAATTATTGAAACAAAGGGATATATATATACAGATCCAAGTATACTGTTGTCTGTTACACGCATCATTGATTATGAATGGAGACATATACTACAAACATTAATTACCTTGGTGTGGCATTGTGTTATTTTACACCTTTTATCATATTTTCAATTTAAAATTAACTCATCGTACTTACCTGTATAAATTAGCATGTTCCATAACTTAGTACTACACTGTAGATGTACGGTAGTAAGAGAGTTACTGGTATATACCTTTTGTACGAAATGTGTAAAATAACATTCCTCCACAGAACAAAACACCCCAAAAACATTGTTTTATTTATTAATGTATAGTCATCGTCTCAAAACAAACAACGCAAAACTACATAAAATACGAAACTACAAGATACTACATATTTGCTCTTCCATTTAGCCCCCCTCATTTACAGTTACAACATGGCTGTTCGCTTCGTCGTTCACCAGCGTGAATAATTATTAGAATTCTTGTTGAGATTGTTTTATTTTTCAATAATAACAAAACTTCATGATGAAGATAAGCAACAGGTACTGTACTATTCTGTTTCCTCGCCAAACATCGCAACTAGGCTAGCCTTGCACAGGCACTTGCGTTATGCAATCCACCGATCACAACACCCTCAATCAAGGGATTGCATTACACAAGTGCCTGTGTAGTCTAGCCTATTTGTAAACTGAAACACACAAAAATAAAAGACAACAAGATTCATTTATTGATTTATTCACCGTCACTGTAGACATAAATGATGATATACATTGACTCGTACATCGTTATTACGAAAAAACTTTGTCAGGCTTACCACCCACATCGAATCTCATGCAGTAGTTCCTGCGGAAAAAATGTCCTAAGATTCTTTAGTACTGTATTATCCGCACCCCCATGCCTGAGACAAATTTTAGAGTGAAAAGAGTGCGGATTATACACGGCCGAATACGGTATTCGAGATATTAGATAAGTGATATGATAAGCAAATTAATGATTTGAAATAAATAACAAAAGAAATATCAAAACATCAGTCAAAGTCTTTGTAAAATTACATTCCGTTAATTACAGCGCAATCATTTGCTTTTGCTGGCGTGGTTGCCTATATATTTAATTAATAGTATGTATTAGAACAACATTTGAAATAGATATTATATTTGCTGAAATCGGCGACATAAAAGTTTGTAACAATTTTAATTAGCGGAGAGCACTTGTACACAAGCGATCTATATATCCAGAATACGCGTGTATAGCGTAATTATTGAAACAAAGGGATATATATACAGATCCAAGTATACTGTTGTCTGTTACACGCATCACTGATTATGAATGGAGACATATACTACAAACATTAATTACCTTGGTGTGGCATTGTGTTATTTTACACCTTTTATCATGCTTTCAATTTAAAATTAAATCATCATACTTACCTGTATAATTGGCATGTTCCGTAACTTAGTACTACACTGTAGATGTACTGTAGTAAGAGAGTTACTGGTATATACCTTTTGTACGAAATGTGTAACAGAACAAAACACCCAGAAAACATTGTTTTATTTATTAATGTATAGTCATCGTCTCAAAACAAACAACGCAAAACTACATAATATGATATAAATGGGAAAATACGAAACTACAAGATACTACATATTTGCTCTTCCATTTAGCCCCCTCATTTACAGTTACAACATGGCTGTTCGCTTCGTCGTTCACCAGCATGAAATAATTATTAGAATTCTTGTTGAGATTGTTTTATTTTTCAATAATAACAAAACTTCATGATGAAGATAAGCAACAGGTACTGTACTATTCTGTTTCCTCGCCAAACATCGCAACTAGGCTAGCCTTGCACAGGCACTTGCGTTATGCAATCCACCGATCACAACACCCTCAATCAAGGGATTGCATTACACAAGTGCCTGTGTAGTCTAGCCTATTTGTAAACTGAAACACACAAAAATAAAAGACAACAAGATTCATTTATTGATTTATTCACCGTCACTGTAGACATGAATGATGATATACATTGACTCGTACATCGTTATTACGAAAAAACTTTGTCAGGCTTACCACCCACATCGAATCTCATGCAGTAGTTCCTGTGGAAAAAATGTCCTAAGATTCTGTAGTACTGTATTATCCACACCCCCCTGCCTGAGACAAATTTTAGAGTGAAAAGAGTGCGGATTATACACGGCCGATTACGGTAATTATCGAAATATTCTATCCCACAGACTGCATATGGTTATTTTTATTTTCATTTCATTACTGCTTAGGGGTATAAATGAAATTGATAATGTTTTTGTCTCAATACTTCCAAGAAGCTACACAAGAATTGGACACATCACTCGCAATGACAGTTGAGTCACACAAATGTTTTCACTTACGATAATACAAGCAGATGCAAACACAATTCTTAATTAATGATCTTGAATGTTGACAGAGTAAATGTTACAAAGCAAAATGTTGTGTTTTCTCAAGGGGGTCGATAAATCATGTAAAATAAAAAAACTGATGAAAAAGAAATACTTTACATGGGCCAGTAAATTTGTTATGGTTACAGTTAATTTTTTGTCCTGTGGGCCACCTAGGAAAGAGAGTTCAAATTTCAAGCACTAAAGATATAAGACTAAAAAGTGTAAGAGAACTGACTTTATTCGTAAAACCATTCAATTATTTGCTGATGAGATACTTAGCTGATGCCAGTTTCTGACCACTATTCCATTTTAATTGTAGCTTGGGAAGTTAACAGTAGCTGTGTTGAAGGAGGTTATGAAGAAGGAAGGTATTCCGCAGAAAGGCACAAAGAAAGCAGAGCTCATTGATGCCATAAATGAACATTTTGGACTCTAGGCAAGGAACAGTACAGAAATGTGTCGCATTGGATTTGACTGAAAACCAATATTCAACAGGATTCATTGTTAGAGAAAAAATAGTTGCCATGTTTATGATGCTGTATTGAGATGGCATTGTCATAAAGGCAAACCTTGAGAATGATGAGTGGCATATTTGATAAAACCAGTTTTTGGTACATCATTGTTTAAGAAAGTGACCTTGAGAATTAAAGACTTTGACAGTGGTGGTATTTTAGTTCAAATAATTTATCCAGTAAACCATTAGTATTTCTAAAACGACTAAATCTTTTTACATAATAATGTTGGTTTATGACGCTTTATGGAGATGTCACAATATATTGATACATATGGAAGGAATTGTCTTGTCACAATATGTTGATACATAAGGAAGGAATTCAAGTATATGACCTTGAACCATTCAGATTTTGGTCGCAATATGTATGTCATACATTTTGGAAGATTTGAATAATGTTTTTATATTATTGTTATTTTATACCTGCTGATATAGAAATCAGCAATACATGTGTAAAGAACTAGATAGAAATTTGTGTATGTCAAAACAAAATGTGCTCTCTGCTAAAAGATAAACTGATGAATAATGTACAATTATGTAAATTTACCAACATGATTTATTGAAATTTTCTAAATTCTATAGTCATGTAAGATTGTTAAAATACAGAGAGGTATAGCATATTTTCTCAGTCTTTTGTTGTTTTTGTGTTTTCTGATAAACAAGACTTTATGCATTTATAGAAAATGCTTTTTACTGAAATAATTTTCTAATATAGCATAGTCAGTATTTAGTATTTGACATTGGAAATTTATGTCAAAATTTAAGTTCAGCACTTTAATCACAAGTGGCTTTTATGGGTTCTGCGAAGTGGTACAAAATATGGCCGTAATAGGTCGATTGAGCAGTTTGTCACATAGGGACATAACTGCATAAATTTTAGGTTGATAATATTGGTTTCTAAGCTCGGAGAAGTTTGATAATCAAGATGATCTGCTGGGGTTCTACAAAGTTTGGCTGTTTGTGTAGTAGTGTTTACTCAGTAACTTGACTAATTGTGAACAGATTAACACAGTGATTCAAAGCAAGGTTTATTGAAATGAAATGTGGGACCAGTTCGATAAAATTAAGAGTATTAGCTTGGAATTTATGTAGTAATTATCATTTGTAGAATTTAAGAAGTAGTGTATGCAAGCAAGTTAGTGCAGAGGATAATTAGGGGAAAGAGTTTATTGTCACTCTACAAAGGCCTATTACTCTGTAATATACAAGTAATTTTGGTTATCAAACTTGTCCAAGCTTTCATGGTAATAAACATTGCTGTGAAGTTTGGAATGAAAATTACCCAAGTTATTGAGCGAAAACTATTTTGGTGATTCCACAAGAGGCCATAACTCTTTAAAGCGATATAAGCTGTCAAAATGATGATTTTTGTTCCATGACATATAGTCGAGAATATGATAAAATGTGTGTTCAAATATATTATCAAACACCAGAAACGTTGTAAAAGATCTTCTTTAGGAAGTTATATGTTTTATTAGAATTTAAGTTTTCCCGTACCTTAAAATATTTAGCTTTATTTCCATATGCAATGACCTTTCAGATAAACTCTTTTGCCATATCAAATGTGCTTTGTAATTCGGTCAGGGTCGGTCAGGGTCTCGGTCGGCCTTTATGGCACTTATATATTTACTTTTAAAGTTTCATGACAGGTTCTATAAGATGTATAATGACTGCGATTCGTTCAAAACCTGAAAAATTTAAGACTTTGACATGATGGTAACTGAGTCATGTTTTTATGTTCTATAATATATGACTGCTTCGAAACCATTTAAGACATTTACGGTCATTATGATTAATAATGAGTACTAAATTTAACTAAATTTTAATGAAATTAAAACATTGAGTGTTTATGTGAAGGTTAAAAATTATTATGGGTCAATTTCGTTCACATCCAAATTCTGACTTCGAATTATATGTAGGAATTTTCATTGTTTTTATAGAAATGGGCCCAAAAATTAATTCGAAACATCGAGAAATTCGACTCATATAAATTCGAATTATAAAATTTTTATAAGTAGCATTAAATAACAAAGTTATTCGGGACTTTGTGAATAGTTTGAAACATCAAGAAATTCGACTCATTGAAGTTCGACTCATCGAAGTTCTACTGTACTTGAAGAAAATCAGATGAATATATGAATAAAAATATCAGGTCACTAGAAGAAATTCCTCCAATCTTTAATGTTACCCCAAATGCTGACATTGCCAAAATCCAAACAATATAACTATGAAAACTATGCATACATGTACCTCATGTTTTACAATCATGTTGCCATGTCTAGTGGAGTTGGACAGTTCATGATCATATGTGTCAAGAATGATAAAATGAGTTGAGATCACCCAATATACCTGGCACGTGGACAATTTCAAAAAGAATGTTTTGAAACGATGGAAAAGACCAACTTTGCCTGATTTGAGCATGAAATGATGATGTACGAAAATAAACGCAAAGGGTATAAATTAAATGCAAATAGCATGTGCTTATTGGACACTCAGTAATTTTCGTAAAAAATTACCTAAATTTAATTTGCAATGCTCAAAGTAATGGCGGACAAACAATAACTAATATTACGGGTTAAGTTTGGCAAGATTGTTGCAATTATACACATGCATTTTTTATTCTAACCACCAGATGGTCTCTTACGGATATATATATGAGATAAAATATCACGTGAAATGGGCATGAAAATTTTTCACCAATGACAGTTCACATTGCTTTGAATAACAGGCATATAATTTTGGTTATCAAATCCAATTAACCTTCCTGTGAAATTTCGAATTAATCCATTAATAATTACTCAAGTTATTAAACGGAAACTGATATTTGCTTTTTTTATGATTTTGCAATTTTTAGTTCACACAAAAATTAAGTGTAGGCCCTATTTATGATTTTGCCAATTTTAGTTCACACAAAAATCAAGTATAGGCCCTATTTATGATTTTGCCAATTTTAGTTCACACAAAAATCAAGTGTAGGCCCTATTTATGATTTTGCCAATTTTTAGTTCACACAAAAATTAAGTGTAGGCCCTATTTATGATTTTGCCAATTTTTAGTTCACACAAAAATTAAGTGTAGACCCTATTTATGATTTTGCATGAACATTAGTTTAGATACAGTTTAGTGAACAGTTGCAGGACTAATTAAATTGTCTGTAATAGAGAGTTGTCCGTTGAATGAAGGATGACCATTCACTGCTAAAACATTCATACATATAATTAATGCAAATCGTTCTTGAAATCAACTGTTACAATGCAATGCAAGGAAATAAATATTAAGCAAAAATACAAGATTGTAGGAGTTAGATACAAGTTCGGACATATAGCTTAGTGAGAAATTACAATTAGTGGCAATGGAAGTCAATCATAGGAAGACTGTATGCTAGTTCAAGGTTAAATATACAGAAATTCTGCATATTTGCATAGGCGTCAGAAGCAAATTGAAAGTGGGGGGGGGGGCTAAACACAACTTAAAACACACACACACGCCAGAAACATCTGGGGGCTAAGCCCCAATTTTCAACACCTATATCTATCTTTGCAAAAAAAGTGGGGGGGGCTAAGCCCCCCTAGCCCCCGGTTCCGACGCCTATGTATTTGGGCCAACAACTGTATCCGTTGCCTGGGTAAGGGCAGTGTCTGTTTATTTAAATAAGACACAATTTTATACAACAATTTTAATTGGGACCAAGAGATTTTGATTAAAGTATACATGACACCTGGGCCTGGCACCATAAAACTTTAGAATTACTTAAGTCTAAAAATTTTACTCAACTTTGGCTAATCCTGAAATCTGATGGCTGAGCAGGCCAAATTATGAATAATCTCAGACTTCAGTATATTTTCAATTTTTATGGTGCCGGGGCCAGGTGTCTGAGCAACTGCTCTTAAGCAAATTGAAAACTGGCATCCCTGACTATATGATGGTAAATGCATTTTGAACCTGTACACATGAAAGAAATGTCTCCAGAGTGAGGGATGACCACCCAGTATTCTGAAGGTCTGATAGTCCAGAGCCCGATAGTTCGATACTCTGAAGGTCCATTAGTTAAAAGATCTGATTGACCGAGGGCCTGATAGTGTTCCAGAAAGGAAATCATAACCATCAAAATTGGAGAGGGTGGATCCAAAATGCAGGGGGTACTGGGAATCCAGACCCCTATAGGTTGTCCAAAAATGACTTTTTGAATGGGCGGAAGCTCCTGCAATGTCTAAGGATTGCAGAAATCCACTTCAAATCACCGTCTTTGCGATGATATTACGTTGAATGATCAGTCAGTTATCACCTTGAACTATAAAGGCTGAATCCGGAGGTTGAGGGGCGTACGTAAATTCAAGTTGTCAGGTTCACAATTAAAGTTAAGTCGCTTTCTTTCTTTTTTCCTTTCTATTCCCCTTTTTCTCCTTTTGCCTTCCTTTGATTTTTCCACTTTTTAGGGAAGGGTGAGAGCGTTAAATCACCTTTATGAATCCGCCTCTGTTAACTGTATTTTTGTTATCTAATGGGCACTGGAACTCTTAGTCCTTCGGACTATTAGACCTTCGTATCATTTGACCTTCTAACCAATGGACCTTTTAACCTTAGATCCATCAGACCTTCGAACTATTGAGGCATCGGACTTACGGAACCTCTGGTATATTGGTATGCAGGACCTTCAGGCTATCGGACTTTCGGAATACCGGGCGGACTCCGAGTGAGGTCATATGTATCTTCTGCAAATGATTGATAGAAGAGATTCATTCAACATTTTGTTAATATGTGTAAGAACGAGTGATATTAAACACGTTTTGATAATGGTGTACAGTAGGCCTACCGTGTAATCGACAATTTAACGGTTATAAACAAATAGCGAATAAGTTCAGGTATAGAAGTTGTACTTGCCATATAAAATTCAAGGGTTGACTTTTTAACACACGTGTATATTAATAAGTATACAGTATGCTAAAGTAAACATTACAAATCAGATTTCCAAGATATTGGTACAATATATACAACTTTATAAACCAGACACATTTGTCATATTTAAATATTTTTGTTAACGCATTTGGGAACATAAATTTTAAAATCAGAATAATAAATTTTGATTGATAGATTATATCTACAAACGTAGTTCATTTTTGATAGAACGGTACTATTTCATGCATGATAGGGAAAAGCCATATCGCACCGCTTCTAACAGTTTACTTGTCGTAACAATAAAACATCAAGATCATATACGTTTATTTGGAGAGTTCTTTACAAAAGAGAACAAATGTCAAGCGCATTCTGACTGATGCAGAGTGATGATACTTCTACGTATTCAGCGGTAGAAAATGGTGAATCTGAAAAAGCAAACAGTTCCCTAGTTCTATAATATAAGTCTTCTTTGGTTCAAATCGTTTGCTTTCAACGTTTTTTTTTATTGGATACATGTATTTATTTTTACCATCAATGCCGATCTACGTGGTTCAGCGTCCGATAAAAAAATCGTTGTTCAAGCAAACAGTTTGAACCAACGAAGGCTTATATTATAGGACTAACAGCTCTCTCACGGGAAAATGACTAACAGTGATACACCAGTGATTTGTAGATAGCATTATAATAGATGGTAGATTTCCAATGGAAGTATTTGTGCGACAAGTATTGAACCTCTTGAAATGTTAAAATTATCTGCACAATGGAACCCCAAACAACTTGGAAATTCAGAATTACTTCCAAAGGTCCCATTCCAGTAATTGTATTTAAAGTGACTCCCTATGGGGCTTACATACACGCTCATTGAATCATGGATCTATGATTGTAAACATAAAATAAAAATGAATGTAACAATATTACAAATTGTTTTGTTATTTGAGTATAAAAAAAAACGTTTTGTAAGATTTATATCATAACTTTATGGTTCTACTGGCACTTTCTTGGTGATAATTTGAACAGGGATTTAGCATGTTTTTTTTTTTTACCCTTTTGGGAATTTTATTATTCATGAGACATGTATACCCTGGGTAGCACCGAGTGTGCTTTTAGAGCAATATTCGAATAGCCTCCAATTTAAGAATAAGATTTGTCTTTAAATCAAGTGGAAAAACTTCCAGATTCGTTCACAAAACATGAGTTTTTGATTGGATTGTGTTGGATTGTATATATTGATAGGCTTACTCCCAGAAGTCGCTAAAAAGATATAAAATATTTCATGTTTTCTATTCGTATCTCAAAAGCAATTTTTTTTTCATGTGTTCAAGCCAATATTTCTGGATTATTAACACACTATACAAGTCAAAACATTGTTATCACAATATCTTAAGTTAATTTTCACAGACTGAAAAATACACATCTTGTCTGGGGCCCGACATACCACCAGATAATGGATGTAACATATCGTTACTTGAATTTTTTAACACCACGCTGTAATGTTTGTCTTGTGACGAGAACTTTAAGAGCTGTATCTGATCAAGGTAAGGTAACTTCACACAAAGATAAAATCGCGTGTAAAACTAACATTTTTGCTCCATTTCTCTATTATTTTTAATATTCAAAACACATTTAATGTTATGCCGTTACTGAGTGGCAGCTGAGGTCAAAATAACACAGACTGTCGATCAGTATTCATTAATATCCTTGCCTGGGAGATCGTAATCAATGTTGTTTACGTTTAAAAGTTCACTGACACTAAATTGGGTCGGTTCATTTATTTTCACGGTCATCAGTCAAAATTCTCTACCGTGTTCGTGGTCATCATGATCTGAATAATAACCTCGTCACATGCCTGACATGGAAAGTTTTACAGACGTCGGACTTTTAATCGTCATTAAACTTGTTTTTTAAAATAGCTGTCGATGATCGATTGTCAGAAATGTAAAGTTGAATAAATACAGTGCATGGGTAGTAGTAGCAGCAGTACTAATGCTAGTAATAGCAGAAGTAGCAGCAGCAGTAGTAGTAGTAGTAGTAGGGCCTAGTAGTTGTAACAGCAGCAGTAGTAGTAAAGGTTTTTACTTTCAAAAAGTATTTCAAAGCACAAACTACAAAATAAAGAATACATTACTGGGCGTAAATGGTAATTCATATCCGTGTTTTCCTCATGGACACCAACTGTGCATACAACCAACCCATTTATTCATATAAAGCAGATTTTATACAGAAGCTTATGATTCAATAATAAAAAAAAAACCATGATGTCAATGTTTTACAATATATTGTAAAATAAAATACATGTATATATTTAATTGTAGATAGATTTATATGCCTTTATCATCTGTGATAAACTGGAAAATCCAGTATGTGGGTATCATGGTGCTTATTTGAGGTGCTATCTAGAGACTACGCAGTGAACCGACGTTTCATGTATATGTAGGGAAAAATCACACGAGAATTTCGTTTAAATAAAACATTTCAATTCTGATTGATTTATTATAGTTCTTGTTTGATATCTCTATCCTGTTTTACCATGATATTTTCATGACAAATACTGCCGTCATTCCATGTACAAGACGCCCCATGGGACAACTAATATATACAATGTATATGGTCAAAAGCTGACTCCCTTACCCTCATCCGGTATTACCAAGGAGCTGAAGGAAAACACTGGCAGACTTCAAGAAGAACACCGGAATTCACATCAGTCCCATTTAACAGTCTAAGGAACGACATTTTTTTTTAAATCTACATGTACTACAGCCATCAACAACAAATTACCATCAAAACATTACGTACATCCACATAGACATAGACAACCCTGGTGCAACAGGAACATCTAGAGGCACAACAGGCTCATCAGAAGGTATGGTGGTTGATTCGGGACATCGTAATATCGCTTCGTTTAATACAACGATATTACCATATCAAGATACGATATCACCAGCTTCAAGAGGAGAGTAGGGATTCATGTCAATCGGCACACAACGTCTACACCAACAACATGATCAATGACGACGAAGTTAGAATGACGACCAAGTAGTTATACACTTACAAAAAGAGTAAGAATTCGGATAAATCAGATGTTTCCCCACTTTGTGAAGATGCCAATATTCATTCAACACCAACTGATAAAGCCGGCATCCTGAACAAATGGTTTTCTAAAGCTTTTACCACAGAGCAGCACCCCACTTCGCGCCATACATTGCAGCCACGGAGATCATCATCACTGTCAGCGGAGTGAAGAAACTACTGAACAACTTGAATTCGCACAATGTCAGTTGACCAGACCAGATTCCCACAATGTTCCTCAAGTCCATGTCATTTATACTGGCTCCAGAGCTTATTATCATTTTTCAAGCATCGCTCGACCAGGTCCAAGTTCCAGACGACTGGATATTACATTAAGTCAAACCACTATTCAAGAAGGGAGCAAAGCCAATGTATCAAATTACAGACCAGTGGCATCGGTATGCTGCAAGTAGGAGCCAATTCACATCTAATTCATTAACCACCTAGAGGCTAACAACACCCTTGTCGACGAACAGCATGGCTTTAAGGAGCGATCATGTGAGAGTCAACTGATTACCACCTCAACAACCTAGCGAAGGGACTAGACAATGAACTGCAGATTGATGTCATCATCCTGGACTTCAGGAAGGCCCTCGACAAGGTACTAATCACAGACTTGCCATTATACTATCATAATGATGTGAGGGGACACGTTGTAGTGGATAGAGAACGTCCCTGCCGATCGCAGCCAACAGGTTGTCGTAGATAAAAAGTCGCCAAAGCCAGTCGGGACCATTAACATCAGAGACCCTCAGATAATGGCACTTGGATTATTCCTTTTTCCTCGTTAATATATCGTTTAAATCGTTGACTATACTTGAAGTGATTTCCTTAGGATTCCTCGTTACCCAATGAAGTCACTTCATTATCAAGACTTCGCAGACGACTGCTTACTATACAAGGTCATCAGGAGCAAGACAGACCTTGACATTCTCCAGCAGTGGGAAAGGTTGATGAGTTTTGACCCCAACAACTATGAGGCCATCAGAATATCCAGTAAGCGGGAAATTATTAGTGCCTCCTATACCATTCAGGAACAAATCCTGAAGATTACCAACAAACAAAACGAAGTACTGACAGATCATTTGGGGACCAGACATCAGTACTAATATTACGAAGAAGGCAAACAACACCTTGACCTTTCTGTGAAAGAACAGCTCAGCCTGTCCCAGGAACAACAAAGAGACGAGCTACAAGTCATTGGTCCGACAGCTGTAGAGGTGATCCAGCGTAGAGCAGCACGTTACATCACGGGAGACTACAGTAGAGAGCAGTGTCACAGTAATACAACTGCTTGATCTTGACAGTCTCTAGACTCCATACCCAAGCAGCCATGGTATATGTAGACTCCATTGGGTAGTCAACAACCAGATCGTGTTGCCATCAACTCCTCTCCAGCCATGAGTACACATCTTTACCAGAGGAGACACAAAGCGATACATCCAACCAGCAGGTAACATCAGATGCTACCAGAATGTCGTCTTCCAAACTGGAATATCGACATGGAATGCACTTCCGCAGTCATTCTTCGATACCAATTCCATAGACGCATTCAAAAAAGGATCAGCATACACAGGAAATAAATGGAGGGATCTTGTTTTTATCCGGTTTAAATGTACAGTTTATTTGGGAATTTCTCCCCTTACTCCAAAGGGTTAGATGTAAGCAAAACATAAGACAAGAAATGAAATCAGAAAAAAAGCTTTGTATAATTAAACGATAACTACACAAAGTTACAGTTCGGCACCGTACTTAAGAGGAAGAGGGGTAATAGGTTTTGCTATTGATCACTATGAATTGTGATTAGGGAGGTATTTTCACGGTATTGATATAAATTTTACTGCGTTTTCAAGACACAATGTTTTTCCAAAATTTACCATTTATATTGTCTCATGAAATTCCTTAATTCTATCGCCCAAATTTATGATATTTTGAAAATTTCTGCTCGATTGACTTTGCCGGTTCT
The DNA here is from genome assembly GCA_030159075.1 of Atrina japonica. Taxonomy (NCBI): domain Eukaryota; kingdom Metazoa; phylum Mollusca; class Bivalvia; order Pterioida; family Pinnidae; genus Atrina; species Atrina japonica. The sequence continues at coordinate 475,766 of BROG01000062.1, read as the reverse complement.
CAGACCTCCAATACCATTGTAGTATTTACTTTTTAGTTCACCGGGCTCGAACGTCCAAGTGAGCTATTGCTATGGCGAAATGCCCGTTGTCCGTCCGTTAACCGTTCCATTTTTACGACTTCTTCTCAAGAACCACGGGGCAGATTTCAACCGGCAGTGACCCTTTTTAGGGGGGAAGGGCTTCGAGTTTGCTAAAAGAAAAGGGCTAGGACTTATAAGGACTCCAAAAAGGTGTCAAAAAGTCGAATCTTGGTACATCTTTAAACACTTGTCATGAACCAATGTTCAGAGGACTTTCAATTTTTGTATACATGATTGTTATGTCAGTAGTAATAGGCAGCTCCATGACGGGCCATTTGAATTTAACCGCCACTGATGACGTCATCAGAATGCTGGCTTCTGATTGGTCAATTCAAATGGCCCGCCATGGAGCCGCCTGTGACGTCACAACCGGAAGTGCGTCATACCGGAAGTGAGGTCAGACCGGAAGTGCGTCATACCGGAAGTGAGGTCATGTTGTCATGGCAATAAGGAGAAAGAGCCAATCGTTGAGCTTGGAGGCGTGTCTATGACCGGAAGTAGAAGGTTGTGGGGGCGGCCATCTTGGCTAAGGAGCCAATGAGAGCCTTCGTTACAAGAGGTTGGGGTCACGAGAGGTCGCGAGAGTTCACGAGAGAGGTCACGTGAGTTTGCGAGAAGTCAACGGGAAGAGAGAGAAGATGGGTTTTTCCAGTTTTGAGCTGAGAGTGAATCTATTTTTAGAACCGAAAGTTTGGGTTTTTCCAGTTTTGAGCTGAGAGTGAATCTATTTTTAGAACCGAAACTTTGGGTTTTTCCAGTTTTGAGCTGAGAGTGAATCTATTTTTAGAACCGAAACTTTGGGGTTTTCCAGGTTTGTGAAACTAGCAGTTGGTGGCGCCACCGTCGGTGAAACTAGTAGTTGGTGGCGCCACCGTCGTTGAGAGTTGTGTATCATGCGCATGTGCGAGAAGCGGTAGGCCGAGCCCGTATCTGTGAGTTAGTCGTCAAGAGTCCTGTTTCAAGTGCGCAAGCGCGAGAAGTGGTAGGCCGAGCTCGACTCAAGCTTGTACTAAGACTTGTAGAGTCTGTACAAAGGGAGATCACTCTGTATAGACTTTACAGGTGAAACAAAGGGAGATTACTCTGTATAGACTCTATAGGTTATACATCACTCTGTATAGCCTGTATAGGTGAAACAAAGGGAGATTACTCTGTATAGACTATAGAGATGGGGCAAAGGGAGATCACTCTGTATAGACTGTATAGATGAAACAAAGGGCGATTACTCTGTATAGACTATAGGTGTGGAACAAAAGGGGTGATGACTCTATATGGGGCGTAGGCATTAAACCAGAGGGGTGGGTGGGTAGCGCAACAGGAAGGTTAGGAAGGGTAGCCATCTTGGGTATGGAATCATGGGATATCTAGTTTTTCAGGGGCTGACTAATCTCACGGCAGGAGTGAGAACTATAGAACATGAAAGTGTGTAACGTACTCAAAGTTTGTCAAAATGATCAAGTGTGTGTGCGTGTTGTTCTCAAAGTTTGTCAAAGTGATCAAGTGTGTACCGTTCTCATGTTTCCAAGTTTGTCAAAGTGATCAAGTGTGTGTGTGTGTGTGTGTGTGTGTGTGTCGTTCTCAAAGTTTGCAACGTGTGTACCGTTCTCAAAGTTTGCAACGTGTGCAACGTTCTAAGTTATGAAGTCTCAAAGTGACAAAGTGACAAAGTGACACAAGTAGTAAAGTGTAAAGTATGAAGTTGTTCACTTACGTCGTTTCAACAAGTATCAAAGTTCAGATAGTGAAAATAGTATCTGTATTATTTTATATTATTTCTTGTACTACTGTATATATAATAAAAAATTAACACTCACCCAGAGAGAGTTTTTTCTGACGATGTTGACTCTTCGAGCTTCGGCTGCCAAATGAGCTCTCAGCGGTCTAACTGAACCTATACTCTAGTCATGTGACATTTTTTGAGATAATTCTATTTTTAGTGCATGGAAAATAAAAAAACCCTATACCGATAGCAGTGGATTTTTCTTATGATGTTAACACCTCGAGGTTCAGATCTCAAATGAGTTTTCACAGGCTGAACTGAACCTCTCTCTAGTCACATGACTTACTATATTTAGATTTTTATCTTATGAAGTGAATACAACAAAAACACAACAATTAACAAACACAAATAAAAATTTAATGTTGAATATACGCGATTAAATAGTGTGTAGTCACTACGAATTAACACAAACACAAAACCTGCATACCTTTAGTGAAGGTTTCTTTTCGAATAAGTTGGGTGGCCCTTAAAAGGGCGTTGGTTTTCGGGTTAAAAACCCTGTGCTTTACAAGCACCGACAAAACACAAATCTTCAGCCTTAGGGCCTCAGCTCAGCTACACGTAGTGACGTACCATCTTAATAATCCAGTCTTCTGTTGATCATAGAACTCACACTCCTGGGACGCAATCTTTTAGTTTCTTTAGGGTGTACCAGGGTTTCAGCCTCCAGGAAAGTACTACGTTCATCACATTTGTTAAATTTTGTGTCTTCTGAAACGAATTGCGGGCGATGAAAAACAGACGCGCACAGCTTTTTATATGACCAGTACAGCGCACGCGACGTTCTCCGTCTCATCAACTTTGACCTCTCTGATGATTGGCTATAGAGAGCTGAGTGAATCTATTTTTAGAACCGAAAGTTTAGGTATTTAGGGTATTCCCCTAATGGCATGATTCAGCTAAATAGACGTTGTTTGAAACTCTTATGTTTTTAATTAGATCTTGAAATTTACTGTCTGTACATGTTTCATAAGGTAAAAACTAGACCTATGTAATAAAAATTCAAACACTCACCCATGCTGGCAGTGGTTTTCTATTAATTCTAATGATGTTGACACCTCGAGCTTCTGATCTCAAATGAGTACTCAGAGGCCTAATTGAGACTATTCTAGTTTTTTGTTCTAGTCATATGACTTACTTTTTACTTCTGAAATATTTTATATTTTAATGCAAGCACAATTATCTAGACCCTATCTAATAAAAAATAAAACACTCATTCATACTGCCTACTAGTAGTGGTTTTCTTATCATTATGATGTTAACACCTCGAGGTTCAGATCTCAAATTAGTTTTCACGGACTTAACTGGACCTCTCTCTTGTCACATGACTTACTATACTTAGACTTTAATCAAGTGAATACTTCAGTCATTACAAAAGCACAGATGAAATAAAAACGTTCAACGTTGAAACGAATATACACTGATACAGTAGCGAGTAGCATCCTAACGATTGTCATTCTATTTTACCTAAGTAAACACACACCCGAGTCGTTCGATGTCGAATGACAGTTTATTAAGTACGCTAATCTGTGTATTGGTGCATTGAAAATGCATCAAGAGTACGCGTTTTTATCTTTACAAGATCAAAATCTTACCGTGACTGACATTACAAAATGGCGAGACCTACCATCCTGCAAGACAAGTACAGTCAGGTGACGTCACACTAGTGCCATCAGCTGACATGTCTAAGCGGATTTCAACTCTAAATCGTTTCTGGCTTATGATCTAAATGAAGTTCGCACCCCCTAAGTAGTGTTTAGTCGCTACAATTATGTTAAACTTGCTGCTACAGAATAACACAACATACATAAAAACATGCATACTTTTAGCTAAGGTTTTTTTTTCTAATAAGATGGGTGACCCTTAAAGGGACCGTTGATTGCTCCGAAAAGCTGAATAAGGGAGACTCTAGTATTTTGTCGAATAGTCGTACGTATTGTACAGGTGTTAAAAGTGGAGGCTAAGGTCTAGTTGGTCCCCTGGTGTTGTGTAGTAGGCGAAGATGGTCTAGTAAGTAATGATGGGGGTCCCTACAAGAATCTATTGACCTGTGTCGCCCTTACTACAATACGTGTTCTCCATGTAAGAATGATTCTCGTGTCTCTCTTCGGGTTGCATATCAATGTCGGATGAGTTATCCATGATGAACTAATACCGAGACTTAGACAGTACTAGTTTATATAGAGTTTATGACTTACGCTGTATACTCTGCGTTTTCTTGTGATGTGAGCCCCAGATACCAAACATGTCACATAATCCCTGAATGGCATCTTTCTACTCTCTCTTATCCTTTTTTCTCTCTCCATTTCCCCAATTTCTCTCTCTCTCTCTCTCTCTCTCTCTCTCTCTCTCTCTCTCTCACGTTTCCCACATTTCTTCTCTTTCACTCCTGTTCTGATTCTTTATATTATTTGTCTTTGATTTTACACATAAACAAGAAAAAGAAAAAAAGAATGGGTATATATATAATGGTAAGAAATGTGGGAAATCAGATCAACATCGACGTATGGCCCAGTTGTTGAAAATGGAAAACAAGAAAGAGACAAAGTCGGTGGACCTAAGACTGATTATAGTAACAGCAGTTCTGTAGTCTCCTTATCAGCATCCTATTAAAAAGACGTATTCCCTTTATAATCTCTGTATGCCTTACTTATTCTCTTTGTATGCCTTACTTATCTGCCAGTCTCATAAAGTTGCGTTATACACTTTTGTTTTATACCTTCTAATAAGTCGTATAATTTTTTATCCTCTTTGTCACCGTATCTGTGTAGATACATACTAGATACTGTATGACCAACTTACAATACACAAACACAAGGTCAGTTTCATCAAGTCTAATACCCCGCTAAAGAGAGCTTTTGAAATAGTCTGCAGAGAATAAGTGTTGCCCTACTGTTACTTTGTATAATATATAAGAATGAAGTAAAACACGTATAACTTTGCACTCATAACTCTGAAATAGTCTAGAGAAACATAAAAAACAGTACGTTTTACTTTACTGATACGTATGAGATTACCTATATGGCATTAGACGCACTCCCTTTGTACCCTTACTTTCTGCATCCTTACTTATTCTCTTTGTATGCCTTACTTATACTCTCTGTATCCGCCCTTCTCATAGAGTTGAGTTATACACTTTCTGTTTTATACCTTCTTATAAGTCGTATAATTTTTATTCCTCTGTGTCACTGTATCTGTGTAGATACATAGTAGATACTCTATATATACACCTTAATAACCAACATACACTACACAAGCACAAGGTCATTTTTCCTCAAGTCTAATATCCCACTAAAGAGAACTTTTGATATAGTCTGCATTGAATGATGTTTAGCAGGGATCTCATATAAGGTATCCTAGACTACTGTCACAGTGAAAGGAATGACTTCTATAACCTATCGAACCTATTGAACTTTGAAACTTTGTAAGCTAGAACATTGAACATTTCCATACTTCACAACTTTGTCACTTTGTCTCCCTTTGTCATTTGTGTCCCTTGTGTCCCTTGTGTCACTTTGAGACTTCATAACTTAGAACGTTGCACACGTTGCAATCTTTGAGAACGACACAAACACTTGATCACTTTTGCAAACTTTGAGAACGTTACACACTTTCATGTTCTATGTATCATAATTAGACTCATAGAGTTAAGCGTATGTACGAAGGAAGATCACTTTGTTATAGACTCTATAGGCGGAACAAAAGCCTGTATAGCCTGTATGAGTAGGACAAAATTGAGATTACTCTGTATAGCCTGTATTGGTACTAAGACTCATGGAGTTACGAGTATGTACAAAGGGAGATCACTCTGTATAGACTCTATAGATGTAGGTCTTGGTACTTATACAGGTTATACAGAGCAATACCCCTTTTGCCCTAGGGGAGATGTTTCTATATGGGTTGTATGCACTAAACCAGAAAGGGCGGGTGGGTAGTGAAACAAGAAGTAAGGAAGGGTAGCCATCTTGGCTATGGAATCATGGGATATCTACTCTGTATAGCCTGTATAGGTACTAAGACTCATAGAGTTACGAGTATGTACAAAGGGAGATCACTCTGTATAGACTCCATAAGCGGAACAAAGCCTGTATAGCCTGTATGAGTAGGACAAAATTGAGATTACTCTGTATAGCCTGTATTAGTACTAAGACTCATGGAGTTACGAGTATGTACAAAGGGAGATTACTCTGTACAGACTCTATAGATGTAGGTCTTGGTACTTATACAGGCTATACAGAGCAATACCCCTTTTGCCCTAGGGGAGATGTTTCTATATGGGTTGTATGCACTAAACCAGAAAGGGAGGGTGGGTAGTGAAACAAGAAGTAAGGAAGGGTAGCCATCTTGGCTATGGATTCATGGGATATCTACTCTGTATAGCCTGTATAGGTACTAAGACTCATAGAGTTACGAGTATGTAGAAAGGGAGATCACTCTGTATAGACTCCATAAGCGGAACAAAGCCTGTATAGCCTGTATGAGTAGGACAAAATTGAGATTACTCTGTATAGCCTGTATAGGTACTAAAACTCACATCTATAGAGTTTGCAAAAGTGATCAAGTGTTTGTTGTCGTCGTCTCAAAGATTGCAACGTGTGCAAACGTTCTAAGTTATGAAGTCTCAAAGTGACACAAGGGACACAAGGGACACAAATGACAAAGGGGAGACAAAGTGACAAAGTTGTGAAGTATGGAAATGTTCAATGTTCTAGCTTACAAAGTTTCAAAGTTCAATAGGTTCGATAGGTTATAGAAGTCATTCCTTTCACTGTGACAGTAGTCTAGGATACCTTATATGAGATCCCTGCTAAACATCATTCAATGCAGACTATATCAAAAGTTCTCTTTAGTGGGATATTAGACTTGAGGAAAAAATGACCTTGTGCTTGTGTAGTGTATGTTGGTTATTAAGGTGTATATATAGAGTATCTACTATGTATCTACACAGATACAGTGACACAGAGGAATAAAATTATACGACTTATAAGAAGGTATAAAACAGAAGTGTATAACTCAACTCTATGAGAAGGGCGGGATACAGAGAGTATAAGTAAGGCATACAAAGAGAATAAGTAAGGATGCAGAAAGTAAAGGGTACAAAGGGAGTGCGTCTAATGCCATATAGGTAATCTCATACGTATCAGTAAAGTAAAACGTACTGTTTTTTATGTTTCTCTAGACTATTTCAGAGTTATGAGTGCAAAGTTATACGTGTTTTTACTTCATTCTTATATATTATACAAAGTAACAGTAGGGCAACACTTATTCTCTGCAGACTATTTCAAAAGCTCTCTTTAGCGGGGTATTAGACTTGATGAAACTGACCTTGTGTTTGTGTATTGTAAGTTGGTCATCACAGTATCTAGTATGTATCTACACAGATACGGTGACAAAGAGGATAAAAAATTATACGACTTATTAGAAGGTATAAAACAAAAGTGTATAACGCAACTTTATGAGACTGGCAGATAAGTAAGGCATACAAAGAGAATAAGTAAGGCATACAGAGATTATAAAGGGAATACGTCTTTTTAATAGGATGCTGATAAGGAGACTACAGAACTGCTGTTACTATAATCAGTCTTAGGTCCACCGACTTTGTCTCTTTCTTGTTTCCATTTTCAACAACTGGGCCATACGTCGATGTTGATCTGATTTCCCACATTTCTTACCATTATATATATACCCATTCTTTATTTCTTCTTTTTCTTGTTTATGTGTAAAATCAAAGACAAATAATATAAAGAATCAGAACAGGAGTGAAAGAGAAGAAATGTGGGAAACGTGAGAGAGAGAGAGAGAAGAGAGAGAGGAGAGAGAGAGAGAGAGAGAGAGAGAGAGAGAGAGAGAAATTGGGGAAATGGAGAGAGAAAAAAGGATAAGAGAGAGTAGAAAGATGCCATTCAGGGATTATGTGACATGTTTGGTATCTGGGGCTCACATCACAAGAAAAACGCAGAGTATACAGCGTAAGTCATAAACTCTATATAAACTAGTACTGTCTAAGTCTCGGTATTAGTTTCATCATGGATAACTCATCCGACATTGATATGCAACCCGAAGAGAGAAACACGAGAATCATTCTTACATGGAGAACACGTATTGTAGTAAGGCGACACAGGTCAATAGATTCTTGTAGGACCCCCATCATTACTTACTAGACCATCTTCGCCTACTACACAACACCAGGGACCAACTAGACCTTAGCCTCCACTTTTAACACCTGTACAATACGTACGACTATTCGACAAAATACTAGAGTCTCCCTTATTCAGCTTTTCGGAGCAATCAACGGTCCCTTTAAGGGTCACCCATCTTATTAGAAAAGAAACCTTAGCTAAAAGTATGCATGTTTTATGTATGTTGTGTTATTCTGTAGCAGCAAGTTTAACATATTGTAGCGACTAAACACTACTTAGGGTGCGAACTTCATTTAGATCATAAGCCAGAAAACGATTTAGAGTTGAAATCCGCTTAGACATGTCAGCTGATGGCACTAGTGTGACGTCACCTGACTGTACTTGTCTTGCAGGATGGTAGGTCTCGCCATTTTGTAATGTCAGTCACGGTTAGATTTTTGATCTTGTAAAGATAAAAACGCGTACTCTTGATGCATTTTCAATGCACCAATACACAGATTAGCGTACTTAATAACTGTCATTCGACATCGAACGACTCGGGTGTGTTTACTTAGGTAAAATAGAATGACAATCGTTAGGATGCTACTCGCTACTGTATCAGTGTATATTCGTTCAACGTTGAACGTTTTATTTCATCTGTGCTTTTGTAATGACTGAAGTATTCACTTGATTAAAGTCTAAGTATAGTAAGTCATGTGACTAGAGAGAGGTCCAGTTAAGTCCGTGAAAAACTAATTTGAGATCTGAACCTCGAGGTGTTAACATCATAATGATAAGAAAACCACTACTTGTAGGCAGTATGAATGAGTGTTTTATTTTTTTTATTAGATAGGGTCTAGATAATTGTGCTTGCATTAAAATATAAAATATTTCAGAAGTAAAAAGTAAGTCATATGACTAGAACAAAAAACTAGAATAGTCTCAATTAGGCCTCTGAGTACTCATTTGAGATCAGAAGCTCGAGGTGTCAACATCATTAGAATTAATAGAAAACCACTGCCAGCATGGGTGAGTGTTTGAATTTTTATTACATAGGTCTAGTTTTTACCTTATGAAACATGTACAGACAGTAAATTTCAAGATCTAATTAAAAACATAAGAGTTCAAACAACGTCTATTTAGCTGAATCATGCCATTAGGGGAATACCCTAAATACCTAAACTTTCGGTTCTAAAAATAGATTCACTCAGCTCTCTATAGCCAATCATCAGAGAGGTCAAAGTTGATGAGACGGAGAACGTCGCGTGCGCTGTACTGGTCATATAAAAAAGCTGTGCGCGTCTGTTTTCACCGCCCGCAATTCGTTTCAGAAGACACAAAATTTAACAAATGTGATGAACGTAGTACTTTCCTGGAGGCTGAAACCCTGGTACACCCTAAAGAAACTAAAGATTGCGTCCCAGGAGTGTGAGTTCTATGATCAACAGAAGACTGGATTATTAAGATGGTACGTCACTACGTGTAGCTGAGCTGAGGCCCTAAGGCTGAAGATTGTGTTTTTGTCGGTGCTTGTAAAGCACAGGGTTTTTAACCCGAAAACCAACGGCCCTTTTAAGGGCCACCCAACTTATTCGAAAAGAAACCTTCACTAAAGGTATGCAGGGTTTGTGTTTTGTGTTAATTCGTAGTGACTACACACTATTTAATCGCGTATATTCAACATTAAATTTTTATTTGTGTTTGTTAATTGTTGTGTTTTTGTTGTATTCACTTCATAAGATAAAAATCTAAATATAGTAAGTCATGTGACTAGAGAGAGGTTCAGTTCAGCCTGTGAAAACTCATTTGAGATCTGAACCTCGAGGTGTTAACATCATAAGAAAAATCCACTGCTATCGGTATAGGGTTTTTTTTATTTTCCATGCACTAAAAATAGAATTATCTCAAAAAATGTCACATGACTAGAGTATAGGTTCAGTTAGACCGCTGAGAGCTCATTTGGCAGCCGAAGCTCGAAGAGTCAACATCGTCAGAAAAAACTCTCTTCTGGTGAGTGTTAATTTTTTTATTATATATACAGTAGTACAAGAAAATAAAATATAAAATAATACAGATACTATTTTCACTATCTGAACTTTGATACTTGTTGAAAACGACGTAAGTGAACAACTCATACTTTACACTTTACTACTTGTGTCACTTTGTCACTTTGTCACTTTGAGACTTCATAACTTAGAACGTTGCACACGTTGCAAACTTTGAGAACGGTACACACGTTGCAAACTTTGAGAACGACACACACACACACACACACACACACACACACTTGATCACTTTGACAAACTTGGAAACATGAGAACGGTACACACTTGATCACTTTGACAAACTTTGAGAACAACACGCACACACACTTGATCATTTTGACAAACTTTGAGTACGTTACACACTTTTCATGTTCTATAGTTCTCACTCCTGCCGTTGAGATTAGTCAGCCCCTGAAAAACTAGATATCCCATGATTCCATACCCAAGATGGCTTACCCTTCCTAACCTTCCTGTTGCGCTACCCACCACCCCTCTGGTTTAATGCCTACGCCCCATATAGAGTCATCACCCCTTTTGTTCCACACCTTATAGTCTATACAGAGTAATCGCCCTTTGTTTCATCTATACAGTCTATACAGAGTGATCTCCCTTTGCCCCATCTCTATAGTCTATACAGAGTAATCTCCCTTTTGTTTCACCTATACAGGCTATACAGAGTGATGTATAACCTATAGAGTCTATACAGAGTAATCTCCCCTTTGTTTCACCTGTAAAAGTCTATACAGAGTGATCTCCCTTTGTACAGACTCTACAAGTCTTAGTACAAGCTTGAGTCGAGCTCGGCCCTACCACTTCTCGCGCTTGCGCACTTGAAACAGGACTCTTGACGACTAACTCACAGATACGGGCTCGGCCTATACCGCTTCTCGCACATGCGCATGATACACAACTCTCAACGACGGTGGCGCCACCAACTACTAGTTTCACCGACGGTGGCGCCACCAACTGCTAGTTTTCACAAACCTGGAAAACCCCAAAGTTTCGGTTCTAAAAATAGATTCACTCTCAGCTCAAAACTGGAAAAACCCCAAAGTTTCGGTTCTAAAAATAGATTCACTCTCAGCTCAAAACTGGAAAAACCCAAACTTTCGGTTCTAAAAATAGATTCACTCTCAGCTCAAAACTGGAAAAACCCATCTTCTCTCTCTTCCCGTTGACTTCTCGCAAACTCACGTGACCTCTCGTGAACTCTCGCGACCTCTCGTGACCCCAACCTCTTGTAACGAAGGCTCTCATTGGCTCCTTAGCCAAGATGGCCGCCCCCACAACCTTCTACTTCCGGTCATAGACACGCCTCCAAGCTCAACGATTGGCTCTTTCTCCTTATTGCCATGACAACATGACCTCACTTCCGGTATGACGCACTTCCGGTCTGACCTCACTTCCGGTATGACGCACTTCCGGTTGTGACGTCACAGGCGGCTCCATGGCGGGCCATTTGAATTGACCAATCAGAAGCCAGCATTCTGATGACGTCATCAGTGGCGGTTAAATTCAAATGGCCCGTCATGGAGCTGCCTATTACTACTTATGTCAATATCTAGATGTACAAAGTTTGCCAATGAAATATGTTCATAAACGGGACATTAGAGGGCGATTCAGAAATATACGGTACAGTTTTTTTCTTACAAATTGATTTGTAACTCAAAACTGATTGACTTTTTGTATTCTAAGATATACATGTATTGGGAAGGATCATTTTGACACATTTCAGGGTCATTGGTCAAATGTCAAGGTCACAGGCACCTAAATAAACAAAGAATTTAAGTTTTTTGGGTCAAATTTGAGACATTTTCAACTTCTGCTAAAAGTGACATGAGCTGTCGTACGTGAAAAATTTTACATGCCCATTTTATGTGATACTCTATCTCATATATATTCCAAGGAGGCCATTTGGTGGTTAGAACAACAAATTGCAACAATCTTGCGAAACGTAACACGTAATATTGCGAAGGATCGAGATTCCCAGACCGAATTACGAAGTACATTTGATATGGCGAAAGAGTTTATCTGAAAGGTCACTGCATACGGAAATACAGTTGGATTTTTGAGGTACGGGGAAACTTAAATTCTAATAATACAAATAACGTCGAAAAGAAGATCTTTTACAACGTTTTACGTGTTTGATAATGTATTTGAAAACACATTTGATTAAATCCTCGATTATATGTCAGGGGACAAAAATAATCATTGTGACAGCTTATATCGCTTTAAAAACCATTGGGCTAATTTGAATCAAACTTGACATGCAGTATCCCCATGTGAAGCCGCATAAAGCTTGTGGATGAAAAGCGTCCATAACCAAACATGGCTGCCATGGCTAAAATAGAACAAATGAGTCAGCAGGTTTTTACTTAATACATGTATCTTCAATATTATCAAAGCTAGAAAAAATCAAATTGATTTGGAAATGACTGAGTCGAGATCAGTGAATGTTTTGAAAAATATAGATTTATATGAAATATGTAGGGACAGCTTGAAAACTTAATCATACTTGTCACAATACTTTAGCTTTTGAGGAGCCTTTGTTTTTTGTTGATAAGAAGTAGATAAAAAGTACTAGCAAAACGCGGGAACAGGATATAGTCACATAAGATCGGGCTCTGAATCCTAAATTATAGTTAAGTTAACTAAAGGTGAAAATGGCAGACGACGAGGGAAAGGGAAAGATTTCCAGGAAGTGCGCTGATCCCTTGTTTCACTGTCTGTTTATTAATAATGCGCCATAATAGCGGTTCTTACTGCTGTAAAATTGTTGAAGGAGTGCGAAATGGAATTTAGAGTGTATGTAAGCATTAGAATTAGAAACATAATACTGCGTCTGCAGTACCGCTTTGTTTACGTATGACGCACGGCTGCACATGCACTTGTCATGTGCATAGACTTATTTACATAGCCTGCAGTATAGGTCTATGTCTTGTGTCATGCTATCGAAGTCCATCTTGAGCAGTAGTCTGGCATGTGGTACCTTGTCAAAAGCCTTAGCAAAGTCGAGTAGAATAATGGCTGTCTGGTCTCCATCTTCCATCTCATGTATAGTTACTAGGCCTATACTATGGCTCAAATGTCAAGAAGTTCATATCGGCTGTATTTTCGAATTAAATAAAAATACATGTAGTCCCAACACTTAATATATTCATTCAAAACGATCCTCCGGAAATTTTTATCGCTTGAAAGTTTTGTCGGATTCGCATTTTTTCGTTCATAATACGCGGAAATACATACTCTATGGAAGATCAACACTGGCAATATGGCCTCTGCAGCTATGTCATTTTAACACAGGAGCAGCTTTTGTATACCACTGAAAATGATGACGTAATGCGCAAAGAAACTTGCGGAGGTACGTTCGGAGTATTTTGAGATTTATTATAATAAAGTATGTGAAACTTCTGAGAATATACAAAAATAAAGCAGACGATACTTTCACAAGTGTCGATTCATTGAATTTATAAGTCACTTATAATATACATTGTATATAATAAAGATCTACATTCTACACATAATTTTCTTAAACTGTAAAAGTTTCTTAAAAGTTTCACAGGATTTTCAAAGAATAATGTTATTTTTATTGGGGTACTCTAGGGCGTTAATTTACTGTGCAAGCAATGTGCCAGATCAATCTGAAGAATTTCCGCGCATGACTTTTAATTTATTTTACGTCAGCAGTTTGTGAGCTCACACATACTGCTCCCTGTTTACGTTGACGTCTACGTGCCGCCATATTAGACGGTGAAAATCCTATAGTAATACCCGTGTACTTTGAACTATCGACATATTAGAATTCACGGTTTTAGACAAATCATTTCTTAAGCGATAAAACGTTCCGGAGGGTCGATTCAAACATTATTGACACAGACTGTTTATGTAGAAATTTATATTTAGTTTGGAAACAGGGTCAGTTTCAAATTCTTGACTTTTGAGCCATACTATAGTAGCTGGGACTCACTTGATCTCTTGGCTCTGAATCTGTGTTGTTCGTCACACAGTATCCCTTTGTGGTCAAAGTGGTCTATGATATTACTGTAGAGTATCTGCTCTAGTAGCTTGCATGTAATTGATGTTGGCGAGACAGGACATTAGTTGGCTGCATGATGTTATTTACCTTTCATATAGACTAGAACTATGTTAGCTGTCCTCCAATCATGTGGAATTGATCCATTGTCCATTGAGAGTTTGGTAAAATTTGGTCAGGTATGTTGCAAGGTTATCTGCTGTGTTCTTTCAGATGAATACTGGTATATCATCTGTCCTAGTCCTCCAAGTAGTTTATTGTAGGGATGTCATTGATAGACTCGATGTTGATACACAAATTGATTTGGTATGCTAATTGATATACTTTTAAAGTATCGATACATTTCATTATGCATTTCACAGGATATATTTTCTTTTACAATTTCCAAAATATTCCTTTTGTTTTACTTGATGATATTGAACTACATTGTATGTTATATTTTTTTCTAATTGTTCATTTTGTTCAAATAAATGATGTTTTCCTTGCAATGATTGCTTTTTCATCTTCAGATGGTCAAATAAAACAACTAAATATTATAATGAATCTATTTATTTTGAATGCATTCATAGAAGTACCAAATTATTTGATTTATCAGTATATTGATACTTTTTACTTATTAATATATCGATATAGAATTTCTCATCAATGACAGCCCTAGTTTATTGACACCATTATTTTGGCTAATCTCACAACATTCCTTTTCACATGCTGGGGGAAGTGATGTCATGTCGACATGAGAAAAAAATAAGATTATTTACTTTTTAAATCAAACAAAACATATGGATATACAGTAAAACCTGCTATAGCGGCCACCTCTATATAAGGATTGCCTGTTTATAAAGGCCAGTTTTTCTAGTCCCATGACTGCATAAATTTAACCTGTGTATAAGGGTCATATAGGTAAATATTTTCTGTTCCCTTGGGTGATCTTTTAATTTTTTTTCTCCAATTGTTTCTCTGCATTCTTTTATAAGATATTAAAGTAACCTTTTAGTTTTACTACATAGAATATATATATGTGCTCCAAAATAAGGGAGATTTCAAGAGAAATTATAAAAAATTGTTTTCATTGTAAGATCAACTTATAACCATCAACATGAATTAAATTTTCAAGATACTATCAAATACAAATTCTCTCCTAATTTACAAATTTATACAAGAACGGTGCTTAATATGTTTCATAGATATTTTACTATGACAGACATTCCCCGAATAGTTCAAATGACAAATATTGTTTAGTACTTGCTGGGGGAATCAAGACAACATTTGATTTGGAGGTAGTCCTAGGCACAATATTCCGTTCAGATATTTCTGTTGAAAATCATACAATTTATGACAAAATGTCATCATATTGATTGGTTTTGTAAGATTTTTATTTTTACTTTGCTTGAATCCTAGAGATTCATTATAAATGATGTGATGACATGTATAGTGTTGCCCTCAGCTATCAAAATAAGCAAACAATGATATTATACTTCAAGTGTGCACAATATTTAGATTAATTTTGACTCCAAGAAATTATGTAACCATGAGGAAAAGTATTATCATGGTAGATACATACATATTACATGTACATATATGTAAAATGCTTTAAGAAATGTTTTAGTTTAAATATTATGTTCATTGCATGATTGATATTCAGTAAAGCCATATCACAGGTTATCGGTTCACTCATGTAATTTTTAAGCAGTAAAATAAAGCAATATCTTGGTTATTACACAAAACAAGTTAAAGGTAAAGTTGATTATTGATTTGAGTTCAAGTCAAAGTATGTCACAACTAGTCAGAAATACATACACTGAATTCACAAATGGATGTAGCTGTCATCTGTAACAAATTCCACATGTATGTCATCTGTAATAACTACCACTAGAGTTTCATCTACAATAACTACCACTTGTATGTCATCTGTATTAATAACCACTTTATGTCATCTGTAATAACTACCACTAGAGTTTCATCTACAATAACTACCACATGTATGTCATCTGTAATAACTACCACTAGAGTGTTATCTGTAATATCTACCACTTGTATGTCATCTGTATTAATAACCACTTGTATGTCATCTGTATTAATAACCACTTTATGTCATCTGTAATAACTACCACTAGAGTGTCATCTATAATAACTACCACATGTATGTCATCTGTAATAACTACCACTTGTATGTCATCTGTATTAATAACCACTTTATGTCATCTGTAATAACTACCACTAAGTTGTCATCTGTTATAACTACCACTAGAGTGTCATCTAAAGTAACTACCACTATTTTGTCATCTGAAGTAACCACCACTATTTTGTCACCTGAAGTAACCACCACTATATTGTCATCTGTAATAAAATACCACTAGTTTGTCATCTGAAATAACCACCAATAGTTAGTCATATGTAATAACCACCACTTGTTTTTCATTTGAAATAACCACCACTTGTTTGGCATCTGTAATAACCACCACTTGTTTTTCATCTGTAATAATCACCATTAGTTTGTCATCTGAAATAACCACCACTATTTTGTCATCTGCAATACTACCACTTGTTTGTCATCTGTAATAACCACCACTATTTTGTCATCTGAAGTAACCACCACTAGTTTTTCATCTGTAATAACCACCACTTGTTTTTCATTTGTTATAACCACCACTTGTTTGTCATTTATAATAAATACTCCTTATTTCTCATCTGTAAAAACTAATGATGGATTGTCATCCAAGATAACTACCACTAGTTTGCCATCATGTTTTAAAAGCAATTATCTATAATGAACTGATTCCAGTAAGCCCCCTTCCTGTTTTTCAATTTGCTTTTTTGCCAAGGGGACTTATTGGATGGAATACAGTAAAGCAGTTAATTCATATTAATCAATTTATCTATAGTTTTATTATGCTGGAAACAGGGAAAATGATAAAATGATGGAATTAGAATGTCCTTTATTCAAACAGGAAAATAAATCTAGTAAATGGAAGTTAAATTCAACAAAAATTTCCTGCCCTATGGCTATGGCCGATTTGCCTTCAATTTGAACTTGTATTACTCATTATCACTAGAGATAAGAGATGAAGGGCTAACTCTTTGTTTGGATCTTAAGAATTTAATGTGCACAAAGTCAAAAGCTTTGTAAATAACAAGGTTGCCCACCTATGTATTACATTGCAACTCAATTGTATACTGATATAATAGTGGAAGGGTATCTTTGTCCCACGTTTTTATCTATTTTGATGGTGACTTTAAGGGACCAATGAACTCTGGGTTGCACATTTAAACATAAACTTTGTAAATGTACGTATAAACAAGATTAATTTGAAACCAAAGACAACATAAATGGTATGCATTAGTCCTCGAGGTGTGCTATTATATATACACAAAAGATTACTGTGTTTTGCAAAATGAATTTGAATTTTTTCAGTCCTTGATGTTTTAAAAGTTCAGGATATAAAAAAGTTTAGGATTGAATTGCACTTCACTCGAGTCTTGGCTTAACTATGATGTGTCAGGAATAGATTATTACGATGGGACAAAATAAGTGTGTAACCCCTTGAACCAATACAATGGATTTATCTACAGAAGTTATTGATATGTTTCTACTTGAGAATTGAACATGGCACAAGACAACCTTTAAACTCTGAATTTTATCAGTTAACCAACATATTTTGACACATTGCAAAGGTAAAACAATGCATTAACAATTTGCATTCATTATTTCATCATAAGTACATGCATCTAAATGGTATACTTCTTTCTTTTGTCTTACCCTTAGACCAGTTTATTAGAGTCCCAACACCAAGTAGAAGAAGCTCTATAGTGATCATTCTGCCTTTTCTCCTTCAGTCTGTGCCTCTGTTCATCCTTTACAAATCCTGTCCACTCTTGTTATTTTGTAACTGCTATAATGGATTTTAGATGGACATGTCTAATTGCGACATCTAATATCAGCTTTTTGAAAATGGGCTCAAGTAAGCTATAGTGATCACTCTTTGTATGTCGTCTGTTGTTAACTTTTCATATATTTGACTTCTTCATTGAAACCCCTGAAAGGATTTTGATAAAATTTAATGCAAGTACTCAAGATCCTCTATCAAATTTGTACCAAGGTTTATCCAGGGTAGGTCAAAATGTCCCAGAGGGTACCTCTCTATGAAAATCTTCTCCACTAGAACTGCATCAATTGAAAAAGGGTTTGTATTTAATTATCTACATGGATTTATGATTCAAGTTGGTGTTCTTTGTCTTTTTAGACTTTGTCATTTTCATATTTTATTGTATGATGCCTATAGTTATCTCCCCTTTGATTTAGTACGATGCATCCATTCATTTTATGCATTTTACCTGTAATTAGGTAGAAATGTTGTTGTGTGAGAATTTTACTAAAACCTGATTTAAAAAAAAATTGTTAATGAATTTTTAAAGACCTCATAATGGAAGGTTGGTGGATGGGGAGGGGGTGTCACTTTTATGCACTGTTAGCTTGTTTTTCAGGACCATGGGACAGATTTTGATGAAACTTGGTAAATCGGTTTCTTGTGATAGGTTAGGGTTACTGTTTTGGGTTAAGATTCACTGCTCTGGGTTCAATTCACTGGTCTAACTATATTAGATTCCTTGTATTTGGTTAGTTTCTCTGCTCTGGGCAAAGATTCGCATTGATTGTGTTAGATTTACTGGTCTATATTAGAGTCTTTGCTCTTGGTTAAAATCCCTGCTGTTAGTAAGAGTCCCTGCACTAAGTTATATTCCCTACCCTACATTCGATTCCAGCTTTGCATTAGATTCCCTGGTCTTAGTCATATTTATAACAGGAGATTACTTTTCGCGTGACATGCAAATGGCCTTACAGATCTTTTGAATGAAAACATTCTTAAAAATTGCTTCCAATATTAAGACACATGGGGGTGACAAAGAGCTGTATGATCTGAGATTATTATTGAATTCCATATTTGGTACAGATATACATATTACTTGTAAGTAGACAGTGTCACAAACAAAACTTGCACTCCTGTCACCCTTATTTTAGAGTTATTTCCCTTTGGTGATTTATTTTGTTCAGGCCATGATATAATATTTCTTCATGTAGGCTTCCCATATTTGACATTACTATACATTATAAGTAGATGGTGTGTCATATACAAAAACTGTGTTCTTACTATCCTTCCTTTTTAGAGTTTATTTCTTTGTTGGTTTCATTTGTTTGTGCCATGCCTAAATCATTTCACCACCTAGTCCTAGGGACCAATATAGTTTTGACTCTACAAACTGCAATGCTAATCCACAAATAAAAGCTGTGACTGTACTGACACTACAGTATGTGAAAGATCACCCTAGAATCAAACGAATCTAAACGTTTATTAATTGATACAAAAACCCTCAATAATAATATTGGTTTTGTAGAACAGTATTGGCTTGTTAATGTTTGTTAGCAGCTGTGTAAAACCTATTATTATATCTCATTAATAAAATACAGTCAGAGATTGGCTGAGAGGGGTCACATGTCAGAAAGACTACACTACATGCCTCCCTCATGTGCGTCATATCTCCCTCGCGTGTGTCTTGTCTCCCACATGCGAAAACCCTTACAGCTTATTCGACAGTCTTTATTGATTCTGTATTTTGGTATAATTGTTTGTTTGTTTATTGTTGTTTAATTTCCCACTCAAGAATGTTTCACTCATATGGAAATGTCACCAAATGCCAATGAAGGGCTTAAAATTTTGGCCTACTTGGCACTTACAGCCATAGAGCAGTGAGGGTTCTTTAATGTGCCAACACCTACTGTGACACAGGACCTTGGTTTTTACTGTCTCATCCGAAGGACAGGAAACCAACCTGCCACTGGCTATACTCGAACTCATGACTTCACGATCAAGAGTGCTACTGACTGAGCCAGGCCAACTCTATTTCGGTATAATAAACAATTGATTGCCCTGGTTGTAGGGAGACATGAGGATTTGTTTACCTGCAACAAGTCATATTTCCCTCGGGGATCTACTGTTGTACAGAGAGAGAGAGAGAGAGAGAGAGAGAGAGAGAGAGAGAGAGAGAGAGAGAGAGAGGGAGAGAGAGAGAGAGAGAGAGAGGGAGGGGGAGGGAGAGAGAGAGAGAGAGAGAGAGAGAGCAAGCGTGAGCTACACTTTTTAATGTAATGGTACTAGAAATGCGACTTAATATTTGAATAGTGATTTTAAAGTAAGGCAGACATTGGTTTTAGCTCAAGATAAAAAATGCACACTTAAAACTTTTCAAGTTGTTCACCAGTTGTATATAGATGATTCTGATGATGTGGCCACTTTGGTGACCCGAGGTCAAGTATGCTTGTGATTGTGAAAATGTGGTGTAGTGTTTTTGCTGATAATGATTGTATGCAGGTCTTTAAAAAGAAAGCATGTCATAACAAGGGTGGTCTGGACATAAGTCACACAGAATGCATTACAGATAGTTTGTCTTTGTCCCCAGATCTAGTATCATCAGTTAGATCATTAACCCATTCACCTCTAAAGAAGCATTTGAACAGGTCTAAGTTATTGATTTACAGAAGAGTCCATTGTTTTTCAGGGGTTGGTGAGTTAACACACACGCTGTAATTCAAAACATGTGAATGGATCACATTTCATTGTGCAACACCTGTGGTCACCTCACAATATTTGTTTTTTTTTATTAAAGGTAACAATCTTCGTCTCGGTACATTGAATAGTTAGTAAACTTACTTTATATTAGGCCATCATTAAAAGTCCATGTGTTATTCCTTGACCAAGAGTTTTAAATGTTTGGTCACCAGTAGGTTTACACTTTTTTTCTTTTGTCATTACATGTCTCTATTTAGTTTGATATGTTAATCTGACAGACAAATTTCCAGATTTTTTTTTTTTTTTATTCTTTATTTTTCAGGTGAATTTTCATCAATACAATATGTGACAAAAGTACAGATTTTAAAAAAGAATAAATGGAGAAAATTGCTCAATTTTTTGTGTGTGTCTGAGGTGGTAGGGTAACATCACACAAATCTTTCCATACTTTGCTGTACGTTAAGTTGCTACTTTGTTTTTTTCCATACTTTTTAGCTCACTGGGACTAAAGTCCAGAGAGCTAATGTCATACCCTGGCATCATTGTTGTCCTCGGTGATGTCGTCGGCATCTGTAGTCGAAACTTTAACTTAGCCTAGATCTTTTTAACCACAAGGGACAGGGCTTTGATATTTCACAAATTCCTTATGACCAGAGACTTCATTTGGTATCTTGACTTTTGACCTAGTGACCTTGAACTATGACCTTTTCAAAATTATTTAAATTTTTTTCTACTTGTTCTGCTTGTACTTGATTTACAATAACAAATAAAATAGATCTATACATATGTATACACTGGCATAAAAAATCTTAAATTCCTATATATTTTGTGAAAATTGCTTGAGAAACCCAGGTTTGGCACTTTTTCAATTGCATTTGATTATCTCAACCTTACTACTTGTATTTACATATGAATACCTCACTGAGTCTGACCTTATTTTCACAAAGTATGTCGGTATAGGAATATAAGATTTTTTTTTATACCTGTGTACATTGTATATTTCTTTTTTGTTATTGTATATTAATATAGTAGTAAAAAAGGAAGAAAGAATTAAAAAAAAAAAAAAACATAGCTAATGCCCCTTTAACTTTTATTGTTAACTACATGCATATTGTATAAACTGTGTGTACAATTTAGTAAAAAAATAATTGTATGTCCTTAAAGGGGCGCGTTAGACCCTAAGATACTGGCATTAGATTTTGTTTTGCTTTTTATAACACTATCCCTGAGCTATTTGAATATACAGAGCTGCCATATGAAAATATTGAAATAAGTCATTGAACTAAAGAATCCTACAGCATTTTGTCCTACAGGATGAAGATAAGATTATGGAAGTTAATTAGGTACAGGAAGGAAATCAGACAAACTGTGTACACCCTAAGATACTTTACTAAGATACTAAGTCACCAGCATGACTTTTTGATTTCTGACTTAAATAATTAATCTTTCACAGAATATCTTAAAATTTTATTTTTATATGAAAAATATTTTCATTTACTGAAAATTAAACTTCAGACACACAGCAATGAAAAGACTAGAGCATTTTACTGTTGAAGGTAGTTTGTGAGTTTCATATTAGCTTATTACACAGATGTGACAAAAGTATTAGGTCACTATTATTTTTACTGTATATTTCATTTAAAACCTTACTTTTAAAACCATTTCTTATTGCATGTCAATAGAATTTTCACCTTTAAACAATGAATTAGATAAAGTCATATCACTTAATTTGATTTTAATTTTTTGAAGTAGAAATTGAAAGATTTATCTATTTAAACAGTAAGTTTTAATTAATGTGATGAAAACTCCCTATATCATATGAGTAAGTAAAATTGTGATGTAAAATTTTTACTTTTTGTTTAAATTGTTTGTCAGATATTTGAAATAACAAATTACAAAATGATATCCAAATAACCAATGAAATTTAGAACCATTCCCTGTTTGATGACGAAAATGTTATTGGAATCTGATAAGAAATCAAATGACTTCACATAAAGGCTTTACATATCACTGCCGAATACTTTCATACATCTCTATATACTGTGTACAAATTGTATCAAACCCTTGCAGATAAATGTTAGATTATGTGCTTTTTGGTTATTATTTTTGAATTTTTATTGTTTAAAATTGATGTACATGTATTTTCAAAATTGACCAAATTTGCACATTGGGCCTTTTGTTAACACTATTGGAGCTAGTGCTTCAGATGGTAGAATTTGAATGAAATATGGTGGGGAAAAGGATATAATTGAAATTAAAGAATAATATATGTTTATTTGTTTCAGGCTATTTTAGAATGGAAAATTTAAAATGTATATAGATCTCTCTAGATCTACTTTGTAAATTTTGTCTACTGTTGATCGAAATGTCTAAATACATGCTTTCAGTGTTTAAAACTATGTTGCAGTCTAAAGCTTTCAAATACATTTCAAGACCTTAAACTGGCAGGAATAACTTCTGCTCTCTAACTTTCAATCATTTTATCACGTAACAGGTCATTTATTTCCTTTTTTTATTCAAATAGACAAATTTCTTTGGTTTCCTCTTTCATTTTATATATACAATGTATATTGATGTACGTCATGGTTTAGTAATTCTATTTCCCACTGAGGTCATTGACCGTTGTTTTACATAGTGTATGAACTATCTTGTTATATATATATATATATATACATTTACAAAGTTGAACAGCAGTATAGACTGAAATAGTATATCTCCTCTATGCGTCTTTGTTTACATAGGTGATATAAAGGTTAATGGACCAACACATATTGTGTTCTTACTTAAGCCAGTGCATATGCAGCTATCGACTGTTTAACACAATCCTTTTCTGTGATGCAGCTTTTGTCCATTTAGAGCTTACCTAAAGGGTTTGTACCGGTAAATAAAACTAGTTCACACATAACATTAAAACAGTCACTCAATGTGAAGGTTGAATTGGCATTCTAAATATAGAAGCGTTATAGAGAGTGTGTTTGACAGGTCTGTCAAGTACCAGTTTGTACACAGTGTTCACAGTATGCTGACTATTATGTTTACATGAATGCAGAATTCATCAGGGTAGCCAGGTATTATTTCTTACTTTAATCTGTATTATATTGTTTATCATTTATGTACATGTCTGAGTGTTTAATTGTTTGCTGG
This sequence comes from Atrina japonica, assembly GCA_030159075.1. NCBI lineage: Eukaryota > Metazoa > Mollusca > Bivalvia > Pterioida > Pinnidae > Atrina > Atrina japonica. The sequence continues at coordinate 452,001 of BROG01000062.1, read as the reverse complement.
AAGTCTATAATTAAAAGTCTTTTTCAGTGAAAAAGTCTCTAGTGCTGAATAGCTAGTGTACCGGCATATACTGTATGTTAATTGTGTTTATATATATATATATATATATATATATATATATATATATATATATATATATATATATATATATATATATATATATATATATATATATATAATGTATTCAAGTGGAATATATTGTATCTGATTTATGGCAAGTTACCTGAGGTGCAAATTTAATTTTCTTGTATATGTTGTGAGTATTTTAGCTTATTCATTTGAAATAGGCATAACAAATATTGTTCTGACATTTTAATTTCTTCCGCTGTTTTTATCTTTGATATATATTGAATGGCAATATTTAAACTTAAGGGGGTGTTGTTTAAATGCCAATATCAATTTTAATTTGGCATTTTAGCTATGATTTTCATGTCATCACTTATCTCATTGCTTAATATATAGTAAGGATATCGTGTGTCCATTAATTTGTCGGTCCTTTGATGGAGAGATGTGGGAAGATACAGAAAAAAAAACCCATTCTCTCAAATGTTTCCAAACTCTGCATACTTGTCTTTTTGAAAGGATGGACTGGATAGATTATACAGGTCAAAGCACAATGTCATGGGTACTATTTATCACCTCTTATTATTATATGTTACATTTGCATTGTGAGCACTTACAGTTTCTACATTTCTCAGCGGAATTTTACAAATCTTTATTCAAGTGTTCAGTGTGGCATTGTCTCAGGCAGGTTTTCATTTACTACCACAGCCCCGTAATTTACAGACTTATTTTCCTTTGTTATATTTTGCTCTGTTTTTCAACGCTCTACTTTTCAATAGAATTTTATGAAACTTGATACAGGTGTTTATAATTAGTATGAGAACATCTATGAAAATATGGTATTTTATGTTTTTCATTCTGTTCCGTTTTCTGTTTTATGTTTAGGCAACACATCTAAACTACATGCAGGTGATATATCAGGGGTTTTCCTTTACATCTTAAACTCTGATTCAAGGGTTAGAACATGTGGAAAAATACACCACTTTTGAACTAAATCAAAAACTTAATTTGATTCATTTGTTTGAAAATACTTTAGTCTTTAGTTTGAAATTCAAAATTGCAAATTTTTGGATATTTAAAATCCCTGCACTCATTGCATCATTTGCATCCATAGTGCATGGGGGTGCTGCTAATATTAAGGTAATTGTATTTTTCCCAATGGGGTCCTCTGTAGTTGAGTGGTTAGAGCATCTTTAAACCACAAAGTTCCTCACTTTCTGTCAATGCAGGTTCGAGTCCCACTTGAACCTAAGCTGATTGTGTGAGAAAGTTTTCCAGTTTACTTGGCGAAGGCTGGTGGTCTCTTCCCAGGTGCACTGTAACCATCTTCTCTCCTTCACCAATAAAATCTGACTTCCACTATATGACTGAAAATTGTTGAGTGTGGTGTAAAACAATATATTTAATGTAAATCAGCTCCAATGTTGATCTCTCTCTCTCTCTCTCTCTCTCTCTCTCTCTTTTTTGTTACTTTTAATGTAATATGATGACTCTGTCACATTTACTATAACACGACACCTTAGTGTTAAGTCTCATCCACAAGGCCATTCACTTTCTTTTCAATGCTTATCATTTGGTTTAGAAAAACTACATATAACGAGTGTTGAAGTGTTATGTCTGACTGTACTGAGATTTGAACCTTTTGCTTGTAAGGGGATTGACCTATTACTAAGCCTATGAGTTAAGGTATAAGAGAGCATTGATTATGATCAATATCTAGTAATATTTGCCAGAGTAATGAATGAGTTGACCCTTTGGGACATAACAGTTTCTCATACACATCATGTTTTCCATTCTTTGCCTGAAGCTACAATTTTAATGTTATTTCTTATGCCATTTGTGGTGCATTTTTGGAGTTTAGAAATCTTAGAGAGCCGAACTTTCTCAGTTGGTAGCGCACTCAACTCTCGATCGTTAGGTTGTGAGTTTGAGTCCACCCGGCGGCCCAGCAGCAGGTTGGTTTCCTGTCCTCCGGATGAGACAGTAAAAACCAAGGTTGCTTGTCACAGTAGGTGTCGGCACATAAAGAACCCTCACTGCTCAATGGTCGTAAATGCCAAGCATAGGCCAAAATTTGAAGTCCTTCACCGGCTTTTGGTGGCCTCTCCATATGAGTGAAAGATTCTTTAATAAGATTTTAAACAACAATACAATACAGAAGTCTTAGAAGTTGAGAAGTTCAAAATCTTCGGACTTAAGAAGGATTGACATGCCTTATTTTGTTAGACATCAAGTAAACACAGCTACCTTAATATCAACAAGATGAAATATTGCACCTAAATCCTTATCAGCTGGTATTGATCAACTAAAAAAATAGATAGGACATCTGTTTATTATACATGTCTGGAGGTGAGGTATAGCTAGTTACTATTGCCTATTTTTGAAAAGGAGAATCCTGAGTAAGAAATAAATATGATGGAATATCTGGATTTTCTTTTCCATATTGACAATATCCCTGCCTTTTAATTGGAAAAATTATAATGCTGTAAATATGGATATTTCCACATGTTGTTAAGCACGTGATTTTTTACTCTCAAGCAGTGGTATAAACAAAACTGCAGTTAGTTAACATTTACAAATAACCAATAGGGCAGTTAGAATGTCACAAACACTAAATGATGTCATCGCCAACCATCAGATGAATGAAGAGATAGAAATGACGTACAAGTTTGACACGATCATGAGAGTCCAAACCCAATAGTGTCGAGACGTGATGTAGGTTAATAATCCATACTACCAATCAGCAGTTTTCAGTTATTGTAGAAATAGATTTAAGAACTCGTGTAAGTTGATTATCATGTTTATATAACTCTCATTAGTTAATTTTAAAAATTTGAAAAGACACTCAGTAAACATTGTGTCTTCTTAAATTTTGAAAATTAATTAATTCAAGTTAGATAAATTTGATAATCAACTAATACTCATTGTTAAATCTTTATTTCTTATGCAAACCATACATAGGTTTTGTATTAAACAATGATTCTTAGCACAACTGTGGACTGGTACGTGGAGGTAATTTACATGGAAACTCATCATCATGCATTAATAGTGCATATTACCCCATGTGTAAATTTTGGAGGAAATATGGTAAGATATTTTTGCTAGGGAAGCAACCTTTTAATTTAAATGACTGCATATTCTACATAAAATCACTGAATATTTTTCAACATATTGTTTAACTCTACATGTACATATGTTTCTATTGATTTGTTTGTTTGGTTGTTTTTTGTTGTTTAACGTCCTACTCAAGAATCTTTCATGCATATGGAGACGTCATCAAATGCCGGTGAAGGGCTTCATTCAAATTTTGGCCTATGCTCGGCACCTACGGCCATTGAGCAGTGAGATGTGATATGGGCCTCGGTTTTCACTGTCTCATCCGCAAGACAGGAAACAAACCTGCCGCCGGCTGGACTTGAACTCATGACCTTACAATCAAGAGTCGAGTGCGCTACCGACTTATGTTTCTGTTGATACTTTACTGATGTGAAAATCCCCCTACCCCACAGTTGAGACACATAGCAATCAACTTTATCTTTTTCAGAATGTGTTAGTCAAGATAATGTACATATTTCAATTTCAGTGGCATGGTTTTTTTCCTTTGTGGAGAATTTACTTTCTGCCGGCCCTTAACTGAAAATTAATTTTTTCATCACTTTATTTGATGAACATCTTTTAATAACTTTTAATAAGAAAAACATTGTGTTATAACATAGATGAGAAATTTTGTAAAAGCAATACATGCGTACTGGTACATGCTGTGGTTGATTATGTTGGAGATTAGCATTTGGTAGTAGAAATACAGTATAAACAATCTATTCCGAACTGAAGAGGGACCAATGAAAATATTCGGAATAGACACAGTTAATTCGGATTGTAAAAGATTTTTGGTTGAACAAAATAAGCATATATGTATGTATTTCACTTATAATGTGTATTGTTTTAAGACCTAATGTATTTCATCGAACACTACCCTTCTGTAAATGAATGATATACAATGAAAATGAACTCAATTTTACTTGCAAAGCAGTTATCTATATTACAAACATCATCTGTTGTGATATGTGGCTGTGTGTATATGGCTGTATAAACATTTAATGTCCATAGGCTTGGGTTGAGTGTACAAGTACTGATCGGAATATAGCATGTCCAATAAAGTACAGTGAAACTTGTATACAACGACCTTCCTAGGGACACAAGAAAACGGGTCTTTATAGGGAGGTGGATTTGTACTCAAATGGTATTATTGAGGACAGCAAAAAACGGTCTTTGTGACCAGGTGGTTCTACACAGGTGGTTGCTAAAGCAGGTTATACTGAAATTATGTTATTAGGGGACAAATTTCGCAGAAGACAAGAATCAGAATACAAGATATATGTGTATGTATAATATGTATACAAGTAATAGCAAAATATGTAGGGACCAAACCATATGATTGGAATAAAGTGAATATCGGAATACTCAGGATACGGAATAGACAGGTTATATAGCACTGGTCGCTGACCAGTAGGTGGCTGTGAGGTAATTTCTTTTTTAGTACGTACCATGACAAGATTTTTTTTTCCATATGTTTGGGAAAAATGTCCAAATATCTATTGATTGATCTAAAAATATATCACAAAATCGTGTTCTGTATAGCCGAAATAATGCAATAGCTACTGGTCCTAGCCGGCTATTGGTCCTCGACCAGTATATGTGAATTTTAACTTCCTTACACTACTACAATTATACTTATACATAACAGTTAGCATAGAAAACCACATTTGAAAAATGGATAAATCAAAAGGCAATGTTTATATAGTTATATATATCAAACATTTTCTTAATTAATGCAATTTTAACTTTGTTAAGAGATGACCGTTATCATGGAGGTATACATAAAATGTTCACTCAACTGTACATGTCGCCATTAAAGATAATGTAGTCCACACTATGGAGTTGAAACTATCAGTTTGATAACCATGACCTAATTGTTTCTAATTCAACTGTTGTACACCCAGAGAATGCGTATGTTTTAACTTATGCAGTATCATGATTATTGTAAGAAATGTGACTTGTCATAAGTAAACCATGGGGCAAGAAGTCTTGAGTACATAAATATGGGTTACAAAGAGGGTAATACTATTCAAAGAATAAATTAATGTTTCTGTGAATGTTGACCAGCTATATGTGATCATAATAAAGTGGAAAAAACTTAATACATCTACAGTAAAACCTGCTTTACCAACCACCTGTGTATAAAGACCACCTGGTCACAAAGATTGTTTTTTGCTGCCCTCAATAGTACCATTTGTGTACAAATCAACAACTATATAAAGACCACCTCCCTATAAAGACCGGTTTTCTTGTGTCCCTAAGGGGATCTTTATATACAAGTTTCACTGTACATAAAGATTTTGAAAAAAAATTAACAATTTAACCAAGTTAAACGTTATAATATTTTGGCTGGATGTCAGTTAAACCCCCTTTTTATTGGACAATGATTACATAATACAACCTAAAAGCTACATGTAGGTCATGGAGGGTCTAGGCAGGTTCATGTTGAGGGTTTCAACAGCATATTAGAAACTTACGGGGAACTCTTCATTTGTCCTTCAGATAAATAGACATTTTTAAGATGTTTTTCAGTAAAAACAATTTGATCTCATTTTTCATTTCCATATATATATATATATATATATATATAAAAAATATATAGAGAAATTAATTTTTTTAATACTTTTTTGTCCTGTATTTGTGATGTAGAATAAATCAGGTACATGCATAACAGTGTAGAAAATAAGTTTTCATACTAGGCTGTGGCCCCTGAATTTGTAGGACTTTTCCAAAACCCTATGGTACTTACAGAAAATGAGGGTCCTGTTATTTCTGTCGGAACAGGTGACTCTCACTTTACAGTGTCTAATTGAAGGAGTTGTATCTTTAACTTAGAGTATCTCTGGTTTCTGTTTCCTTTAAGTAGTGTTTGAACAACTAACAGTCGTGTCATGTCTTGGCAAACAAATCAATCTTATTGTACATATCAGATACATGTATTCGAGTGTTTAAAATGTCTTAAATTGCTATATAAAATTCAACAAAATGAGATCAGTTTGTATTTGCAAATTTTGAAAAGTAGCAATTTCTAAGTTAAATGGAGAATCACATAGAAATCGCAATAAAAACTTGTTTTCACTTTGAACTGTGTATACAATGTATATTATGTGTCTTAGCAGTAAAAGCCAGTTAAATAAACATGATTATACAGGTTTATTTTGAAGTGGGATTGACATTGCCACCATTGGATTTGTACTTTAAAGCAACCACCAGTATCCATTTATTTGACTTTTACTTTTTCATCCCCTAAAGACATACTTGGATAGGTCGCTGTTATTGATTTCAAGTACACAATGGTACAGTCCATTGATTGTCAGGGGTGAATAAGTTAAAGAGGATCATTACTGGTATGTTTGTTTTGTCAGTTGTGCAAAATGTCTCTTGTGTTCAGCTATGGTTCAAAACTTATAGTAATTACACAGTAGGAAACGTCCATTGGTATTCATCATATGAGACTGGATGGTACAATATAAAGATTTAAAAGCTTGATCTCTCTATGGTGGCAAGTGTCATTACAATCTTCAACCCTGTGGCAATGTCATCTTCACAAAGGGCACCTGCAGATCCTTTATTGTCATACCTAGCCGTTTATTTTGTTCAATAAAATGGTTAACGATTTTTTCACTGATGGACCAACTGCCCTAATTTATTGAGGAGAAAGGTGATACATGTTTTGTAATGTTTCAGTCTGGTTTGATTCAAACGTGTGGAATTTTGAAAGCTGAAAACTAAATGTTTTATTGTAAATATGAGCAATGTATCAAATGTCTCATGTTGTTTTTGGTACTTATAAATCTTCAGTTGGATCACTTATCACTTGGCTGGTCATTAAAATGTTCTGCAGATGATCTTTTTGTTTTTGTTGTTGTGCAGAAAATTTCTTAATTCAGCACAACACAGAACAGAAGAGAAAATATATCAGAATAACCCTGGAGTCTCTGTTTGATACATTATTAAAGAAATATACACAAATTTTGTCTTGGAATTGCTATTATTATTAGGAGCCATTAATGTGAATGATAGGCATGAGGCCAAAGAAATTTCATGTGTGTTCCGGGTTACACTATCAACCCTTAGTTTTGTAAGCTTTTCTTTGTGATATCAGTACTGTTGTAATATGGTCAGCATTACATGCTAAGAATGAATTGGTCACATAATTGATGTAATTTTTACTGTTCAGTGACTTCTCAGGTTGACCATATCTAATGTGGATAAAAATCATGTATATCAATCTGATGATTCCACTTATGTAACTCGCTCTGGACGCATTGTCATACCAAAGACTATCAAATCAATGTAACCCGGATTCATCAGTATACGTTTAAAAATGACATTCATGTAGCTCTAATATTTTTGTTGCCAAAAACAAGTTGGTTAGCCCTGTTATGGTTCAATTTAGACTCATTGTGTTTGTAAACATGTGCCAATTTATCTAGTGGTAGACCTATACATGTAAAATTCTCTTATTTAACTTTGTAGTTATAATAGTCAAAGCAGTAAATGAACAGTAGCTATTTATTTGTTCATTTACAGTATCAGAATGATAATGCAGTACCATAATCAGGGTCCTCTGTGGATGAGTGTTTAGAGTATCACGCTTTAAATCATGATGTCTCTCATTTCCTTTTAGCGCAGGTTCGAGTCCTGCTGGAAGCTAACCTGATTTTTGTGAGAAAATTTGCCAGTTTACTTGTGGAAGGCTGATGGTCTCTTCCTGGGTACATTTAACCGAGCTCTCTCCTCCACTATTAAAAACTGACTTCAACCATATGACTGAAAAGTTGTTGAGTGTGGTGTAAAATGCTATTCAAAATTAAAATTCAGTAACCATAATCAAATTTAGTGATTTAAATTTTCATTGTTTTGATATTGATGGTTTTATCATTATACCATTTCTATGTATTTGGAAAAGAGACAGATGAATACAGTTTGGCCAAACAGCCATTGGTGGTTTCTTGTTTTGTTTTGGCTTTACATGCATATTATTAGTAGTTGTAATAACATTATCTTCCTGAAAAAATAAACAGGAACTAAATTTGCTTTTAATTATTTTCTTAATACAGCGAATATTTATTTGTAGGACTATTGACAAAGAACTGGTTAGAAAGAAGGGGCGGTAACCACAGTCAAGGGAGATCACCAAGTCATCAGTATGGAGCTGGTTTTCCAAGATTTGTGTGTTAGTGTAGACAAAAAGCAAATCCTGAAAGATGTTAGTGGTGTGGCATATCCAGGACAACTGTTAACTATCATGGGACCAAGTGGTAAGTACCTTGTATTTATGAAAGTTTATAAAAGTATCATCACTTTAGCAGTGCAGTAACATGGAATGACATAAAAATGACTTTGCAATGTTATTTTTCATGTAACATAATTGTAGATAAAAAGATATTGGCAAAGTACATGAGGTATTGCCTGGGTTTGTTAAGTGCTTATGAAGTTCATTTAGATCAGATGTTTGACAGGTCCTTTGTCAGCATTTCCCAGCTGATTGGTAAAAATGACAATTTCAGTTGTCATGAATGAATGAATGATCTCCCTTCTCTTATGTCACACTCAAGCTTTCAGTTTCTATGGTATAACCCATTAATAATATATCAGAATTCAAACAGAAATTCATTGCAAAGCAGTTGTCATTCGACTGCATGGGCACAGCCATTTGCATTTTCAATTCTCTTCTGACACATTTAACCTACCTCCACCAAGCGGTCGAATATTAATAAGCACGGCCCAAATCTGACAAAAAGTGTTCAAAATTTTCCATATCACTACTTTCTTTCGAAGTGATATGAAAATAAGAAAATAAACCTTAATTCCATTGATTATTTCTGGGCTGAAATGGAAACTTCTTCTCGTCTCGCACAGCTGTTTAGCAGTTACATCATACGAACAACTCCTCCCACAAAGTCAATTATTAAGGATTGTTTTCATTTTTTGAAAAAGCATGGAATATATATGCAATGGATCATGGAAAAAATTGTGTGCAGCACGAAGAAGCATGAAAAACAATCCTTAAATGTTGTATTCAAACAGGTTTCGCACAGACCTTGAAAAGTGCTTGAGGATAGAGTTAGTCCTTGAAAAATGCATAAAAACAAAAATACTGTTGAAAAGTGCTTGAATTGAATGGAAAATGCTTGATTGATTTTCGGCAGAATGTTTGATTTCTTCTTGTATGTTTTTTTGTGACCATATACAGACATCAACAAAAAAGTAGCTTGATCATATAGATGCTTGACCTAGTATATTCCTTTGGAGTAAAGCATTTTGTGATGCTGCACTGCTGGATCTCTGTAGTATTTAGTAGACCTCTTAAGATGTTTTTCGAGGACTGCCAATGAAATGTGTGAAAGAACCTTGCTGACAATGTTTTTTTTTTTTTTTACTTTGGTTTGGCTTGCAAAGTCTTAATAGCATCAGAAAATCACTGTTAAAAACCATGGTTAATGATATGTAGAGGAAATATTGATAACTTTATAAAGTGGTGTGTGTGGGGGGGGGAGGTGGGGGGGCAATAGTTTGCCTATTTGTCCGTCTGTCTTTTGCTTTCTCCGAGTCATAATTTCCTATTCTTCACTGATATTTGGTGCAGGTATACATCCCAAGTAGGTGGAGTGTTGGTTACAAAATTGTGTTCCTGCCACCATTATTATTTAGAGTTACTCCCCTTTGTTGATTTTTTTTATCTAGGGCATATCTAAATTATTTTGTCACCTAGGCTTGAGGCTTGGTTATATGCCTTTGGTGGGGGTAATATTCATTCTTTGAGGCATATCAATTTTTTTTGTTTTTTAGTCCATTTGTCTGGTTGTCTGTTGGTAATTTTTTAGTCTGTTTCATTTAAAAAAAAATTACCAAACTTGGCATTGAGCTTTAAATCAATAAGATTTAGGATGTTTGTAATTATGGTCACAATTACACAGTATTTGCTGTAGGATGTCTCAGGGCATACAGGTTTCTTAAAAACATCCTGTTACTCTTAATGTTTGTTTGATTTTTCATTGAAAGATCAGATGTGTAAGAGGAAAATTAAAATGTTTGACGACTTCAATTTATAAGTTACACCTTTTCACCCACTCATGCTGGTTCATTTATTCAGTTGATATAAAAGGATTCAATATTAACTTCTTTATATCTTTTCATTCAAAGACAGCCCTCAGTAAAACTTAATTTATAATTCATCATGTTTGACTTCTGCTCTGCCTGTAGTTAAATTACACTTTATTTTTGTCCACTTTTCACCTTTTACCTAACTATGGTGATGGTAAAGGAGAGGTGTATGTCTTCTTACCACATAAAACAGTGTTTGACCAGTCTGTGACCTTTAATAAAAAACAATCCCAATAAAATGATTGGGGGTCTATTAGCGGTTTATAAATGTAAATGCTTTACTTTAAAGTCTGAAACTTACATTGAATGGTCATCCTATTTGTTTTGACATATGAATATACTTGTATTTGGAAAAAATTCTACCTTTTCACATGCATATAAGAAAATTTTACCACCTATTACAATTGTTCTCTAGCCTCTAGGATTTTCTTAAATTTCTTTTTTTTGGTATTTTATTTTTGTGATGTGGAGATAGAAAATTGCAGGCATATTATTTATGGTTTGTTTGTCCGTTGTAAACATTTGCTCATATAGTTTGAATTTCTGTCCTCAGATTTTAAAAAATTCTGAGGTTTATATATACTGGTATGTTTATTCTTATATTTTAAAGTATTTCTTTAAAAATATATATGTATTTCTTTGTTTTCAAATGGTATAATTTTGAAGAAAGGATTAAAAACTGAATGACAAAAATTTGCTGACAAATAAATACAAAATGTAGAAGCATTGTATTATGATGCTAATTTTTCCACTGTAGTTGAAGAATATAAGAATTTGAATGGGCAGTCAGAAATATATCCAATTTTACATAAAAAAATAGAACTCTACATAAGTGTAAGAATCTGAAAGAATCCTCGGATTGGACTTTCAGGTTCTTAACTCGAGGGTTGAGATTTCCATTTCCAATCAACAGACCTATGTTTGATTATTTTTCTCCCATGCTTCAGAGATATGTTTATGTAAATAAAGTCTGACATGAATATTCATGCACAGCATTGTCATTACATAGAAGCAATTAAAGCTCTACATAATAAAATTGGAATTGTGAAGTCATAACATGAATAGCTTGTCAATACCTCCAATAGGTTTACAAGGAAATCATTCCCCATAAAAAAAAGGAAATAGCTGCATGTGAACCATTGGGGAATAAAGAATCAATGGTGATGAAATGGCTTTGCAATAATATGTTGAAAAAATATTCTTTTACCTGGCAAGTAAAAATAGAAGAAATCAGAGACATGACTAATACTTTTGGCCACTCATTGTTGTTTGGTTTATTGTCAGGGCATTGTTTCTCAGAGATATTTGAACCTAATTTGTTTTTCAGTGTTTTGTCAATATATTACAGGTCATTGCCACATATACCAGTAGTGATATTATCGACTCCATTAATCTAATTATTTCATGTATTTTTCATTTTAAGGTGCAGGAAAAACTACTTTGTTAAATGCAATAGCAGGAAGAATGCCACTTGATTCAGGGGCTGTTACTCTAAATGGTGTGATGTTAAATAAAGCCGTAAAACGGAAAATTTGTTACGTCTTGCAGGAGGATATCTTCTTTCCAAATTTAACTCTGAGAGAAACACTCAATGTAAGTTGAGCATATCGTGACAGAAATTTTAACTTTTGTTCATCAGTATCCACATACATTATAGGTCTGTTTTTCAGACTGATGTAGGCTTGATCTTGTAACTCACATATTGATCATTAGTTTGTTCACATACATCTTGACGGCCTTCATGGACAAGTAGTCATAGCATTGCCTTTTAGATTATAAAGTCTCTCACCACAGTCAACACTAGAGCCTTAGCTGATCATGTGAGAAAGTTCGCTAGTTTATATGTTGAAGGCTGATGGTCTTTTCTCTGGTAAAGTGTACCCAGGTTTTCTTCTCCAACATTTAAGTCTAGCCACCAGCATATGAGTGAAAAGTTGTTGGACATCTGCTTATCCTCTTCAGAGCTATTGGCTCACCCATTAGGCTGAAACCAGTATCCCTCATTTTTTCATAAAATTTCTCACAAATGATCTAAAGGAAGTTTTTGTATACCTGCAAATTTTGATGATTTTTCAACATCTGTGTATAGTGTGTTACCTCTCCTTGGACTTTTTCTTTAAGAAACACTTGTCCAGACATCTGTGCTTAAAGTACTGGTCTGAGTTTCATTAATTTTTTATGATTAATGTATTCATGGAGAAGTTATGCACCTGAGCCATTTTACTTTTTAGGAGAGCTGGCCTGGCTCAGTCGGTAGTGCGCTCGACTCTGGATCGTGTGGTCATGAGTTTGAGTCCCGGCAGCGACAGGATGGTTTCCTGTCTTTCGGATGAGACAGTAAAAATTGGAGGTCCCGTGTCACAGTAGGTGTCGGCCTGTTAAAGAACCCTCACTGCTCAATGGCAGTAAGTGCCGAGCATAGGCCAAAATTTGAAGCCCTTCACCGGCATTTGGTGACGTCTCCATTTGAGTGAATATTCTTGAGTGGGATGTTAAACAACAATAAACAAACAAACAAACATTTTAGGCCCCTATTATTGCAAGGGTTATTTACTCTTTAGCATTTTCCAGATTTCATTGCACATCTTTGAAAGTGCTGGTCAGCATTTAATAAAATTTTGCATACATGATACATATTTCAGAGAGAAGTTCTCCACAATTGAAAAATAATTATTCCCGCTCTAATTTATACATTTGGAACTGTACAATTGTGAAATTTTACAATTTCCGCTTGCTTGGTTCTTTCAAATGAGTGAGGTTTGAGGTTAGTTTTCATTTACTTAAATATCAATAACTTTTGCAGAAAAATTAATCAAATTTTAATCCTATACAAAGGTGTAAACAGTTCTGAAAAATTTAGTGTTTTTTAATTTTGCAAATTCATGTGTATTACACACACACACACACACACACACACACACACAAAAAAAAAACACACACACACACACACACAAAAACACAATATATTTTTTTCTCAGTATTTTCAGTCCTGTATTAGAAATTCAAAAAGTTTTATTGAAAATGTTCAAGCTTATTCAACTATATTTTAGACTTTTTATCTTAAACCTTTTCCATAGTTTAAAGGTCAACAGACACGAAAATTCATTGCTGATTTTATTAAAATTTTGTTAAGATACACATTGAAGCTTTCTTCTAAGTACAATGAAATTTTTTTTTACATTCCCAGTTAACGATACTAGGTGAAAAAAGGTAACCAGTTGCAGGGTTAATAAGAGTTGTTCCCCTTTACCAAAATCCTGCTAGGTGCAATAAACCGGAAATAATGTACATTCTGTTATGCTTTTCTAATACATGTACCACTGATGTATTAAGCTTTATACACGACCCGTATACTAAATTAAATAGGTCTATCGTTTACAGTAAAGTGAATGTAAAAAGGCCTAGATCTACTATTTTAATTATCAGTATTTGCACAATTCATTTTCTATCAATATACTACTTACTTATGTTGTCATAACTTATGTTGTAAATTTATAACTAGGTCTATAGAGCTTTGCCGTTTATGATATTTTGCCACTTAAAATCCAGTAGCATGTTGTTTTTACACTATTATTTGTGAGAATATATACATATTCTTCTGGACACCAATGTGTGAACTCTGAGAAGAAGGTATATACATGACGTCTCTTAGTAGGGTCTTCTGAACAATATCCAATGTGTCATCCAGAACTTAAAATGTGCTCTTTGAAGTGAACTCTGAGACCGACATATGTTCAGAAGGTATTAAAACGAGTAATAAAATATAATCCCATTGATGCGCTGTCTGTGTATAATACTTATGTGTGGACATATGTGGCTGTACGAAAAAAGGAATGAAACTTTGTCAAGCATGACAATATCCCGACTGGGATGTGGGCTTTACTTATGTCAATCCAGAACTTAAAATTTCCCTCTCTCACTTCTTGTAAGATACTAAATCATGATAAAATATCGACATCAATACAAATACATTTTATTCTCTTCCGACACATTTAACCTTCCGGTTACCAAGCAGACTAAAAATGAAAACCAATACACATGGAGAGGCAGTCTATGATTTATTTGATACGTGATATTGATGTATTTCAGTTCAAAATATAAATTCGACAAACCATTTATAAAAAAATTCCGTTTTTTTTTCCACACATAAAATCTATGAAAAACAATCTGTTACTTTTAACCGTTTTACACATAAAATCTATGAAACTGTTACTTTTTAATCATGTAGATCTGCACCGAAAAAAGAAAAAGCCGATTTTAATGGAAAATGATGTTTATGCACATAATAATCCCCCTTTTTACCTCTGGTTCGCATTCTTATTTTTGAAAATATTGCTTGTTTGAATCATTTCTAAACAACATATACAATGTAACTATGTACTTTCTTATACTAGAGACGAGCTAAATATATTCTAACACAATTCAAATAGATCTATGTCATGAAATTTATATTTTATTAAAGAAAAGATTATTTTGACATGAAATAAATGGATTCGATGTTCAAAACACTCATGACACGTACTCCAAACTAAGCCGGCATATTTTTCTTTGATACGGATATTGGCGGCATAAATTTGATTTTTTCCAAACTTGTAGAAATACTTGATAACATATCAGATAAAGAGTCATTTTCTTGAATGATACCTATTTATATAATAATTATAACAGACAATGTAAAATTTGACGTAAAATGATAAATTTGATGATGAACAGGTGTCCTTTCTAACCAGTACAGTTGTACTGATATATATCTGTCAGATATGAATACTAACAAGTACAGTTGTATCGTTCTATCTCTGTCAAATATGAATACTAACCAGTACAGTTGTACTGTTCTATCTCTGTTAAATATGAATACTAACAAGTACAGTTGTATCGTTCTATCTCTGTAAAATATGAATACTAACCAGTACAGTTGTACTGTTCTATCTCTGTTAAATATGAATATCTTAGATTCAACAAATCATTGATGTGTTTAGCCATGTTTATTAGCGGTAATTTACTTACCTACCAATAATGCCCACAAATTTATATTTATAGAGAATAAAATACTTCGGCATAATATGAAAGTTCTGTGCACAAAAAACTAAAGATTTGCCTTCTTAAATCTGAAATACATATACCTGGCATTATTTTTAGAACTAAATTATATCTGCCCTCTTTAACAGTATTTGGTCATAATAGGGATTTCTGATAACGACTTGTTTTGTTTACTAGTCCCTTTGTGTATACTGGTGTATAAATTCATTTTGGTTGTAGATTTATGTAAATTCACACATGATTACTTCTCTGATCTAGCACGTGGAATTATTTATGTCGGTCTATGTATCCTAATTTGTTAAAAAATATATACCTGTTACATATTCATTGTTTTTACACAATAAGGAAACATTTATTTTTAGCATGAAAAATATTAATATGATTAGGTGACTAATTTAATGATGGTGTACGGAGACTTAGTTGTATAGCCTACTTTGAGGATGATTTTGTTCACGAGTGAATTGAAGTCAATAAAGATGCATAATTTACCTATAAATCTAGCATTTTTATCAGACAGACTAGACTAGAATGCATTTTGGAGGAATAAAACATTTTGCTTTCTATTCACAACTTAATTCTTAAGATCGATTCCTGCGTTGTAAATCATTACAAATTTTAATATAGATAACTATGCAGTCTAGTGTTTGACACTACTTCAGTAATCGCGGGCACGATGGATCGTATGTCATAAAGCAAGCGCTTCGAGATTTCCTGATCATTGCCAAAGTGAGCCATTCGGAGCCTAGGCAATTTTAGGTGATTAAAGATAAATATCTCGATACCTGTGTGGTTTTCGACAGTTGGGGTTTTGAATTATTGTTGATATTGACAAAACACAAATATATACGAAATTGTTTTTTTTTTCGTGGCCATTGACCTTTAAGTAATTGGGCAAATCATTCCATAGTTTTAGTAATTTCTCAGTAGTTGTAGTAGTAATTAGGTAATTGATACTTTTTGCCCTCTCTCTTCAAAGATCCTAAAATTTCAGGCATCAATGGGGCCCTTTCTTGATTTTGTCCAGTTCAAAAGGCTTTTGTCAGTTTCCTTGTTAAATTATTTAAATGGAGCTGAATATTTCTGACTGTCATAATTAGAAATGTAGTGTTTCTGTATTTCGTGTTTTTGTGGTTAAAATATTCTGTGGGTCATCTGTTTACTTCCTTTGTTATTCATCCAAATAAAATGTTATAACAGTGAATCAATTCTTTTCTCTGACATTTTAATGATATATGTACATGTAATTGTAAAGTGTTATTTTAGCATCACTGAATCTAAAAGTTTTATCAATAAGCTACAATCCAATTTCACCTTTAGCACTGAAAAAAATCCAGACACTCAATAATTTGTCTACTGCTGCCATTACACCAGTTACATTGTAGGTCAATGACCTTATGTGCTTTAACATGACCTAAATACACTTCAATTGCTGAAGTGTGATTAGGTCATAAATATACAAGTTGTGTTTTGCTTAACAAGCATGGCATTCACATCTGAAGGCTTCAGTAATTACAGAAAATCAATGCTGATATTGAATTTCCTGAATAAAATGATGAATGTGAAAAATAAATACAGATAGGTTAGTGATTTACATAAGTACATCAATCAAGAAGTATTTAATCAAAGCAGTTACAAAAGGATGAAAACACACATAAAAAAAAAAAGATAGAGAAATGAAAGCTAACAACAAAACATAAAAAAAAAACAGCAACAACAACAAATCCATTATGTCCCAGGTGATGAACCCATTATTACAAAATTTGTTTTATTGATTTTTAGAAAAATTGACATTCATCTGGAGAAAAATTCTACTTATTTTTATTTGCAGTTTTCTGCAATGATACGGCTACCAGATTCAATGCCAAGGCACGAAAAAATGGAAAAAATGCAAGACACAGTGGAAGCACTTGATCTGACAAAATGCCTTGATACCAGTTTGTATTTTTTTTATCTTCAATAACCTGAAGTTTAATTGCTTCATCCTATATCAGGATCGTACAGACCATGAAAAGTGCTGGGATTAGAAGTGAGTCCTTAAATAGTCCCTAGGAATTGCCTGTGTTGGGACTTGACTAGTACTGATATTCAATCAGTATGGTTGACTCTATCATAAGTAGCAAGTGCTTGAAAATTGATTACACAGTTGACCAAATCTGATTATATAACATAGTAATAACTACATGCGTATCACTAAATTAAGTCATGTAACATATTATTTTTAACCCATTCATCCCTAAGACACATTTTGACTGGCATAAATCATTGATTTACAGAAGAGTCCATTGATTTTCAGGGGTTGATAAGTTATTCAATATGTACAAGAGATATATTCAATTTTTCATAAAGTGACTTTTGCATTTGGATCAATAGATTTCTCGATTTCTTGAGCTGCAAATTAACCCCTGCATGTGTTATAGCTCACTGTAAATGTATCAAAGCGTTCAAAGTGTGTCAACCACATTACATGCTGATACATGTGGATTTCATTTGGTCAGGTGTTAATAGACCCTTTATCTTACAGGGTCTTGTACCCTTTCAGTTGGGAATTTTACATCCCAATAGGCCAAAATGGTTATTTTACTCATAACAATATAGACACAAAACTTTGTTCATCCGACATCTTTTATTTAACTGACAACATGGTTTTCATTTGAAGACTTGCAACTTTTGATTGAGTGGTACTTGAAAGTTGTGAGATTCTCCCTTGTTGGTGTACCAAATGTGATATGTACAGTGAACACATTTGGGAAATTTTGCTGAAAATTGAGGAAAAATGGTAAATTTTGCATTGGGAGTGGGGCCTTTTACTGTACCCACTTGTTCTGGATATTAATTCCTGTTGATTGAGTAGAAATTCATCTACATGTATATCATACCATACAAGTTAGATTAAATTTGTTATTGTATCTATGATAAAACATCCCCAAAATTCCTTTCATATCAACCATACTAAAGCATGTATGTTTTTTTTCTGGATCAGAAATTGACCAGTACACCACATGCATTTGATTACAGATTGAGCAGTAATAAAACACTGATAAAATTTGTCAACTCATTTTACATACATTTCGCATTTCAAGGTGTTATAATATACTGGAGGCAATTTAATCAGATTAAAATTTCTTTCAGTTATTGGAGATGTTTGGATAAGAGGATTGTCTGGCGGAGAGAAGAAACGTGCTAATATAGCATGTGAATTAATGACAGACCCTGTTATGATATTGTTGGATGTAAGTAGATTATAACACAGACATGTTCCATCGGTGATTGTCCTTTTCGTTAAAAATACTTGTTTTGTTGCAATTTTATATATCAGATTGGAATTTTCCACTGATATGAAAGTATACTTGCTATATATATGTACTGTTATATGTCTATGTACTGATCAGCGACAAACCACACCTGTCCAGTTAACCTGTTTTTCTAACTGATATTGTGACAATATGAGGGTGATTTCTAAATATTCAACGCATAATATGACAATATGAGGGTGATTTCTAAATGTTCAGTACATAATGTGACAATATGAGGGTGATTTCTAAATGTTCAGTACATAATGTGACAATATGAGGGTGGTTTCTAAATGTTCAGTACATAATGTGACAATATGAGGGTGGTTTCTAAATGTTCAGTACATAATGTGACAATATGAGGGTGATTTCTAAATGTTCAGTACATAATGTGACAATATGAGGGTGATTTCTAAATGTTCTGTACATAATGTGACAATATGAGGGTGATTTCTAAATGTTCTGTACATAATGTGACAATATGAGGGTGGTTTCTAAATGTTCTGTACATAATGTGACAATATGAGGGTGGTTTCTAAATGTTCAGTACATAATGTGACAATATGAGGGTGGTTTCTAAATGTTCAGTACATAATGTGACAATATGAGGGTGATTTCTAAATGTTCTGTACATAATGTGACAATATGAGGGTGATTTCTAAATGTTCTGTACATAATGTGACAATATGAGGGTGATTTCTAAATGTTCAGTACATAATGTGACAATATGAGGGTGGTTTCTAAATGTTCTGTACATAATGTGACAATATGAGGGTGGTTTCTAAATGTTCTGTACATAATGTGACAATATGAGGGTGGTTTCTAAATGTTCAGTACATAATGTGACAATATGAGGGTGGTTTCTATATGTTCAGTACATAATGTGACAATATGAGGGTGGTTTCTAAATGTTCTGTACATAATGTGACAATATGAGGGTGGTTTCTAAATGTTCAGTACATAATGTGACAATATGAGGGTGATTTCTAAATGTTCAGTACATAATGTGACAATATGAGGGTGGATTCTGAATGTTCTAAATGTACATAATGTGACAATATGAGGGTGGTTTCTAAATGTTCAGTACATAATGTGACAATATGAGGGTGGTTTCTAAATGTTCAGTACATAATGTGACAATATGAGGGTGGTTTCTAAATGTGTTCAGTACATAATGTGACAATATGAGGGTGGTTTCTAAATGTTCAGTACATAATGTGACAATATGAGGGTGGTTTCTAAATGTTCAGTACATAATGTGACAATATGAGGGTGGTTTCTAAATGTTCTAAATGTACATAATGTGACAATATGAGGGTGGATTCTAAATGTTCAGTACATAATGTGACAATATGAGGGTGGATTCTAAATGTTCAGTACATAATGTGACAATATGAGGGTGATTTCTAAATAGTACTGTTTCTAGAATTTTCATAGGCCTCACCCCATGGCATTCTGAGTTAATAGTTTTGGGAAAAAGGCTTTGCACAAGATACTGGTGTTTGGTCAAATTAAAATGGGTGTGTGTTATTTATTGTTAGGCATCTGACCAACAAAAATTTCTTTATCAAAATGGTTTTGTAATCTGATACCCTTGAAATGACATCTACCCACTCTGTGTTTGTTTTCTTATCCACTGAATAAGGAAAAGCAAGGGCATTTATAGCTATGGGAAACAGTACAAAACAAACAACAAATGGAGCAGAAACTTACATTGTATTTTTGTATTTACTTATTTACAGTTAAATTTTGTCATCTCAAAATTGGATGTGTCAAAATTCTGTCAAATTTGAATTGTTGGTCCCAATTCTTGTATTACTTGTATTCACTTTCAGAAAACACCTATCATTTTGAAAACACACACACACACACACACACACACACATATATATATATAAGGGTTTTCAAATCGGTCAATTCTATTAATCGGTTAACCGAATGTTTTTGACGCGATGTTATTCACAGTGGGAGGTGCACGTATATATTAATTTGCAGGAGGAGGTATATTATCTTATATCTGAAAAATGTTTAATCTTAGGAGCTCTGTGGGTCATTCTATAGCTTTCGGACACTACATAAGGAAGGTCCTTTTTTGTCTCATCAAAAATACCACATTGGTAGTTTTATTAATATCAAAATAAAAGTTTCAGCGGGCGTATGCCTGGGGCCTGTTTTTCGAAAGGTCATAAGTCCTAAATCCTAATTTTTAGTCCTAAATACCTAGGCAATGCATCGCTGATTGGTCAATCCCATAAGAATTAGGACTTAGAATTAGGATTTAGGACTTACGACCTTTTGTAAAACAGGCCCCTGATTCTAGAAGATTCAGTAATATGCTCCCAGATAATATTTCAATGCTTTGTTTTTACTTAATTAAGCCAAATCTAAATGGGTTTAATACCCCGTTACCCTACATGGATTCAGCAATGTTTTTGTTTGTTGGTTTATTGTTGTTTCACAGCCCACACAAGAAGGTGAAGGGCTTCAAATTTTGGCTTATGCTCGGCACTTACGGCCATTGAGCAGTGAGGGTTCTTTAATGTGCCGACATCTACTGTGACACGGGACCTCGGTTTTTACTGTCTCAGTCCGAAGGACAAGAAACCGTCCTCCCGCTGGTTGGACTTGAACTCACGACCTCGCGATCAAGAGTCGAGCGTGCTACCGACTGAGCCTGGCCAGCTCGGATTCAGCAATGTATTGCTTTACTCAATGGAATGTTTTAATATAACTACAGTAAAACCTGCTATAGCGGCCACCTCTATATAAGGATCACCTGTCTATAAAGGCCAGTTTTGAAAAGTCCCTTTACTGCATACTTCAACTGAATTGAACCTGTGTATAAGGGTCACCTGCACATAAAGGTCAATATTTTCTGGTCCCTTGGGTGGCCCCTATATACAGGTTTCACTGTATATATACATAAAGTTGTTTTCTTAATTTTAGTAGTTTAACCAGCGATTAAGCTTAAGATATCTCTTTGGCTTTAAAGACAAAATTATCGTAAAACTATATTATTACACTTAAAATAATTCAATACATGTACATGTATATATCTCCCAGATTTTAAATACAAACAACTCTCGCTGGATTTAGCAAACCAAGTGACACGTATAAAGATCCTAATTGTTGTATAAACACGTATCTAACGAGGATAGACGGTGGGTCAAATCAGTTAGACGATCATTTTTATTTGTAAATGTATTAAAAATGCAAAATACACATGATTTTCAAATTATGTTCAAGTAACAGAGTACTGATTTTAGTATTTGATGATCAGACCATCTGACAAGTACTCGGTTAACTGGTTACTCGTTGACAACCGAAATATATATATATATATATATATATATATATATATATATATATATATATATATATATATAGTCAAACCTATCTTGAAGTCATGGAAACCATGCAATAAAAACAAGATAAACGAGTCCTTGAGTTAAAAAGTCTGTCACTAAATATAATCCTGAGTCCTCTTGTAAGCATTATGGTAATTGCCAGAGTACCTATGGGCCTAAACATAAATTTAAGAATGGAAAATAAAAAATGTGATTTTTTAAAAATTTGTGTTTATTGTATGTACTAAAAAAAAACGATACAGAAGGAATATTTGTTCAGCATTAGTCATATCATCACATAATAATTTAATGATGATGTAAAATAAGTAACCTCGAGATAACTGGTCTCTTTCACATTGATATTAAACATCGAGACCATGTTTCAGCATCAACATTAACAGTTTTTTTTACTTTTCCCGTCTCGAGTTATCAGGTCTTTATATAGGTCATATATAGAAGGAAAATTGTTGGGACCAGTGCTTGATCTCAAGTTAACTGGGTAAATCGAGATTACCGATCTTAACATATATTTATTTGCATATATATTTATTGATATATATATTTATATATATTTGTGAGGTGGCCTCCTAAGTGAGGTGGTTCTTCAGGTGAGGTTTAACTGTATATAATTATTATTTACAGGAACCAACATCAGGTTTAGATTACAGTACAGCCTTTTCTCTGGTGGAAATGTTGAAGAATTATGCCAAAAGTCACAACAAGACAGTTGTAGCTACCATTCATCAGCCGTCTAGTTATATTTTCTACCAATTTGATAAGTTGTTGCTTATGTCTGAAGGAGAGGTAAAAGTTACATTTAAAATTTACACATTCTATAGATACTTCAACACAGATGAAGAAACTTCAGAAAAATACCTATATAATGCTATGCAATGCAACCTGCTATCTATCTTGTTTCATCAGCATGTATGTGTTGGTTAATGCATAAGTCTGCAGTGAATCCTTATACATACATATACATACCATTTTACAGCTTTGAAATGTGATACGAAAATTTTATTAACATAGATATAATGTAAAACCCCTAGATTATCTCCCTTTATCAATCACCAACAAAGAAACACATGTAAATCTAAATGTTAAGGAGTTTTTGTTTTTTCAATTATTTCTCCTGCAAAAATTGTCATTATGGTCACAGTCTGTACACAAGTTTAGGAATTTTCATCTAATTGGGAAAAGACACATATAATTTGCATTGGGAATGGTGCCCCTTTGAAACTTTAGAAAAAGGTCTGGATAGTGAGCGATTATTTTGCAAATGCACATTTTTAATACAGTTAAAATTTATTATGTCAAGATTGGAAATATCAGTTTACCTGTTTAACTCAAGATCAAGTGCCAGTCGCGGCAATTTTCTGTCTATATCTTACTAAAAGAAGAGCTACTAACTCGAGATCGGAAAAGTTGAAAAAAAACCACCAGTTTGGGGGCTTTTTGGCAGCAGGGTTAAAATTTATATTTATATTTATTAGGATGTAAATTTTAATAATTTTTAAACTTAAATGTAATTTTTCACAAATTGTTGTGTATAAATTAAAAATTTCATTTTCTCTTGAATGTGTGTTTTAGGTGTCTACTTAATGAATTTGAATTTTGAATATTATTTCATGCCACACTCAACAATTTTTCAATTATATGGTGGCAGCAAGTTTTTAATGGTGGGGGATAGAATCCAGTTACAATGTACCCAGGAAGGGACCACTGGCATTCTGCAAGTAAACTGGCAAACTTTCTCACAACAATCGGCTTAGGTTTCAGTGGGACTGGAATCTGCGCTGACAGGAATTGAGAGACTTCACGATTTAAAGTGTGATGTCCTAATCACTTGGTCACGCAGGGCCTACTTAATGAGTTGAACGTATTTGCAATAATTTGAAACAATATAAATAACTATTCTGTAAGCTTGTAATTCAACATTTTTCTGTGTGGTATTATATAGTTAATACAAGGAATGCTAAAGGTGTCTAGGACAGTTTAGGTCTTTGCCACCCTGTTGGATCTTAATTGGGGATCCAATACATAAATGGATGTATTGAATGTTATTTTTCAGTAAGTAGAAATATTTTATTATAAAAAGAAATGAACAAAATTTCATAAAAGAGCACCTTTAAGGGTATTCTCTTTTCTGTAATCTTAGAATTTAATATTTCTGAGAAAATTCAATTTCAGCGAAATATTGCAAAGGGAGATAATCTATGGTAACAGAGTTCCATTAATTGTCCTTCAGCGAATGTTCCTTTGTTTAAAAGTCCCTGCATATAAAGATGTGGTGCTTACAGTTTCCTCTGAAAATATTGATTTGATTTATTTAAGCTGCTTATTGCACATATCAAATGTAAGATGGCAGGATTTAATTCAAGTATAGTAACACAGTGGCACCTGTCTTAAGAGACCAGTCTTATAACAGAGCACCTGTCTTAAGAGACCAGTCTTATAACAGAACACCTGTCTCATGAGATCTCATTGTGAAAACCACTTGGTAGATATATCCTTTAAATGAAACTTCTTTTAAGGAACCACCTGTCTTGAGAGACCACATTTTAGTGGCAGATGGGATGTTTTCTTAAGACAGGTTCTACTGTAACTAATACTTTGAAAAAGATGTGGATTATTGCTTTGTTGTCTTGTGTTAAAAATGAAATGATTTATTTTGAATATTGAAAAAAGGTATCATACATCAAAGGCCATGTTGATGAACTCTTTGTCTTTGGCATGAGTTCATATCTATTGGATTAGATTCATGATGCTTCACTCATTTCTAGAAATTTGTGTAAAAGTGACATATTCATGACACACAAACTAGAAACATTTTTAAGAATAAAAAGTTTGAAAAAAAATATTTGCCACTTTGTTAAAATCAAGGTTTTGATGTATGGAACAAAGTAACAGCTTCGTTATAAAGGTGCATGAAAGACCACCTGTCTTCATAAATATGCATTGTAATCATTCTGTCTGTATGATTTGCTTTTTTGATTTGTTGAAATTCTGCAAACCAGCCATTTATAGGGACAAAATTTTGACCAGGATATAAGGTACTACGATATTTTTATTCTAAAATGTAAAAACATAAATCAATAAGTATCTGTTTTTCAATGCCTATTGCTTTAGGATTTCATTGTGATACAGTGGAACCTGTCTTGTGAGACCACTGTCATGAAAGACCACCTGTCTTTTGAGACCACTGTAATGTAAGACCACCTGTCTTGTGAGACCACTGTCATGTAAGAGTACCTGTCTTGTGAAACCACTATCATGAAAGACGACCTGTCTTGTGAGACCACTGTCATGTAAGACCACATGTCTTTTGAGACTGCTGTCATGAAAGACCACCTGTCTTGTGAGACCACTGTCATGAAAGACCACCTGTCTTGTGAGACTACTGTCATGAAAGACCACCTGTCTTGTGAGACCACTGTCATGAAAGACCACCTGTCTTGTGAGACCACTGTCATGAAAGACCACCTGTCTTGTGAGACCAGTTGTGAAAGACCACCTGTCTTGTGAGACCACTGTCATGAAAGACCACCTGTCTTGTGAGAATGCTGTAATGTAAGACCACCTGTCTCGTGAGACCACTGTCATGAAAGACCACCTGTTTTGTGAAACCGCTGTAATGTAAGACCACCTGTCTTGTGAGACCACTGTCATGAAAGACCACCTCTCTTGTGAGACCACATTCTGAAAATTGCTTAATTAAGTAATCTTTCAACTGAAACCTCTGTTGATACCCCACATATCTTGTAAGACCACATTTTAGTGGATGAAGAAGTGGTCTTTGTAGACAGGTTCCATGTTTTATAAAAAATTAAATGCCAATAATAACAGCACAAGAAATTGTTATATGCTTTAATTATCTTTTGGATTGGTTTGTAGAAGTCTAGCATGTTCAGCAATTTTTCTGTGTTTGTCTTTTATGTATTCAGTTTCTCATGTAACCTTATGTTTAACTATGTCCATTTTTGTTTTTTTCTTTTTAAGTTGAGCTTTATGTTGATCACCACTAACACACAGGCTGGCTTCATGCATGGGTTAGTAACCCTCATCAACTAACTAAGACTGGTAAATGACTTGTGAACAGTCCAATTCAGTAATTCACGTGAAATTCATAATTGACAATGGCTCGCAGGGCTTTTTCTTTCATCTTTTTTTGAAAATATCCTTGAAGAAAATGTCATTGGGAATTTTATTTATGTTTTATCAAAACTAGAATTTTCACTTGAAAATACAGTAAAACCTGCTTTAAGGGCCACCTCTATACAAAGATTGCCTGTCTATAAAGGTCAGTTTTGAAAAGTACCATGACTGCATACTTCAACTAAATTAAATCTGTGTATAATTGTCTCCTGCACTTAAGGCCAATATTTTCTGGTCCCTTGGATGGCCCCTATATACAGGTTTTACTGTATTCACATAATCTAATGTTAGTGTCTATAGAATAAAGCTGAGAAGCAGTGTTACAGTAAATCCTGCTTTACCGACCACCTGTGTATAAAAACAACATGTTCACAAACATCAACTGGTCCCCAATAGTACCATTTATGTGCAGGTCAATCTCTATATAAAGACCACCTCCCTATAAAGACTGGTTTTCTTGTGTCCCTAAAGAGGTCATTATATACAAGTTTTACTGTATATCAGTTTCATTTTACACTGGATTTGCAAATGAATAATTTTGGCTAAGATTTATTGGGTTCTTTTATACCTAAATAAATTTGATTTAGATTTTTCTATGATATTGGTAATTTTCTTGAAAATTTGGCAACCTAGTAAAATTTTGATTTTAAAATTTTTAGGAAAAAGCCCTGGCTGATAGTGATATTCTCAAGCCATTGCACAAACATTTCCAGTTTGAAACTTGATTATCTAACTTGGAGTAGAGTCGATTCCACTGAATTGCATACCTGATAATTGCATTTTCCTGTTTATTGCATAAGAACTCTAAACACAAAACCATTTCCTATCTCTTATATGTAAAATATTCTTTTAAATTGCATAGGTTAAACCAAGAATCCCTGTTAATTGCATAAAATATTCCCCAATATGTGGGAAAATGTACTGATAACTATTTTAACAGAAATGAAAATTTTATGAAAATTTTGACTTTCATGGCATTATTTTACCCTAATGCTTAATGAGAATCAATTACTTATGTGCCTAGGATGTTTATAATAGTATTATATATAAATGAAAGGGCTAGATGAATAAAAATCATTGTTCCCTAAAATACACTAATTCCTGTTAATTGCATAATCCTTTTGTTGATTCTATTGTCTTTCTTTTATCCATCCTTTTGATTTGTCCAGGGCATATGTTCTTCATTTCTTCAACTAGGTTTACAATATTTTTGTAGCAGGTATATAGTTCAACAGACAAGAGTGTCACATACAAAACTTGTGCTACTGCCAACCTTATTTCTATATTTATTCACCTTTTGGGCATCCAATATTTATTTCATTTCTACATCTAGGCTCATTGTATTTGATGCAGATTTACATTTTAGGTACATGTAGATGGTGTGATTTTGTCGATTAATATATATCAGCGATATGCACCACTGGGAGACTGTCAATTTTTTGAACTAGTCTTGTTACCTATAGAAATGGTAGTTAATTTTTATCTGCCTGTTGTAGACAGACATTTTATGTTACAGGGTTGTACCTCTGTCCCTTTGAGATTTTCAGTAAACTTAAGATTTAATTATGGTTTAGATGTTCATGTACTGGGTATCACTTCAGAGCTGTGCAATTAATTGTCATTAACTAAGTATGCTCTGAATTTTTCAAACAATTCCTTGTACATTTAAATGTGTAAAATAAATGCTGTGTATAAGGAAAGTGAAGATAACTCTAGCAAACTAATGTTGTTTGAGGAAAAGAAATTCAAACTTACAAAAGAAAATAGGTTCAATAATCCATTTAAAATTAGTTTTTAAAAAAAAACATCAATCTTCTTATTTTTTAAGAAAAATGATACAGTTTTATGATGTTGTATTTTACAGCAGATAAAAATTGTGTTTACTTTATACCTGAAAATTTTCACTCCCCTTTAATTTTCGACATTTTCGCCCTTAGATGAGAGGGCAAATTTAAAATGAAAGTGAAATTTTCAAGCAAAATGCATGTAGTTTAAGCAGAGACGTACATACCATCCATGAGGCTATGGTGATTTAGGGTGTAATTAAGACAGGGACAGTATGTCATATATGTTCTCTGTTTTTAAAGAGCAAAAATAACCTGGGGCAAAAAATTCCAGGTGTACAGAATCTGAATGACTTTTTATCATAATGCAATGTACAGGGAAATAACATTTTGTAATATCACTGTCTGTGTATGTCCATTTTGATTGGTTTATTTAATACATCTAAATTTTGTTATAACATTATATTCACCTAACTTACCTCCCAGATGTGAATATACCGGTAGCATTACAACCAAGAATAGTTCTTATCCATTCAATTTAAAGGCAGATTTTTACTGTGATGTAATTATTCACTTTTTCAAGGTCAATACAGTGATTTATCCACTCCTGAAGGTAATATATTTGACCTTTTTGGGTATATATATTAATGTATTTCCCTCGCAGTGGTAAACAATTGATGACCAACATTGTCTTCATAAAAAAGAAAGAAAAAGAAATAAAGTTCAGAATCAGTTTCAGCAATGTTTTTTTGAAAATGTTTTCATGTTTTACTTCCAAATTTAAGTTATCATATCAGTTTAGCAATGTTATCTTTTCAAAATAAAAAAATACCCTGTTTTGTTCAAAATATTGATATTTCTTTCATGAATATCTAGGTAGCCTATTTTGGTGCAACAGCTAAAGTCCCTGATTTCTTTGAGAGAGCTGGAGAGCCGATGTCATCACATTATAATCCTGCAGATTTTATATGTAAGTACCGGTATAATTAACATTTTAGTGGTCTGGATCGTACACTTGTCAAGTTTACTAAGGAAGTGAATTGTGCACTTTCGTAGATTGAAAAGTTTTCAAGTAGCTTGTACACTTTAAAGTAGATTGTATATTTTCAAATGGATTGTACATTTCTATGTACAGTAAAACCTGCTTTAGTGACCACCTGTGTATAAAGACCAAGTGGTCACAAATACTGTTTTTGCTGTCACCCAAATAGTACCATTTGTGTACAAATCAACCTCTATATAAAGACCACCTCCCTATAAAGACTGGTTTTGTTGTATCCTGAAGGGATTCTTGATACAAGTTTTATTGTATATTGTGTATATTTATGGTAGATCACCTGCTGGTTTTGATGTTTCCATGTAAGTGAAAATGATGATTGGATGATAATTTTCTTAATTTGTTTGCTCAGCTATTCGTATTTTAGAAATACCTGAGGTTTAGAATATTAAAACATTCTGAAGTTTTATGATGTCTGTGCCGAAATTCAGTTTTTCAGTAACCATGCACAGAAAAATGGAAATAATAGTTTTTTAATCTAATTTAACATTTGGATATAAGATCAGGGTGTCTGAGTTAAATTGAAAAATAGCAAAATGAGCATATTTGATTTCATTGTAACAAATATATGGTAGTTTCCAGTCAGATCTAGTAATTTAACAAATTTGTTTGTGATAACTTCTGTTAGTAAGTCAAAAATGCTAGGAGATTTAACAAATGTTTGAAATTTTTCAGTGGAAAAATTAAAAGAGAATGAGAAAACAAGACTGAAAATTGTAGCTGCAGCTTATGAACAGAGGTATTTCATGTGTTTGTTTATGTATGTGTGTGTAAACAACAATAACAAAAAGTTAAATTATGACAACACTGCATCATCAAGTTCATCATCTTGTAGATTTTGTTTTTAAAGTGTATAATACTTTAAGGTATGAAGGTCAATAACATTTTTATCATACGCCTGTAAGTGTGAGACTTTTTGCTGTAAATATTATTGCATTTCTTGACACAGAAATGGACCAGACTGGCCAGAGGAATTAAAAGGAAAGATCGTTTGTAAATCTGAACTTTACCATAAGTCTGATGAAAGAAATTCAAAACTGAAAAAACAGGTGAATTCTGGGATTTTACAGATAAGTCCAAAGAAGTCTGGGAGTGGAAATGGTAATTATCATCTCAATAACTAAATTCTGTCAACTCTGTTATCACAAAAGATCTAATTAAAAAACATGTACAAAAATCAACAGATTTGGACCTTAAAAATTGTAAAAATTGTAAAAATTGAAGATTTTCATAGTAACCTTCCATGCTAAAAGTCTGTCACCTTTTATGAAGGTGGTTGAAAGCTTAATGAGCCATGATGAACATGTCACCTAGTCTGAAAGTCTGATTTTAGTCATGCTAAAATCGATCATGAATAATCACTAGGTGTAAACTGGGTCCAAAACAACAAGAACAAAAATAATCTCTAGTGACCGGTTCTGATATATAACAGTTGCTGAGAATGAAAGTGTTTAAATAGGTTAATTGTTTATTAATAGTTTTGTATATTTGTTTTTTTTTTATGTTATTATCCTTTCACTATTGAATCCGATAATTATTCTTCACAACCTAATGCATTATGAATAATTCTAATTTCGGGTCACCAACATCTCTTGTGCATATGTAAGCAAAAGTTTTCTCCAATTTTAAATCTTTATTTTTCCCCAAGTGCTTGAGCTATATTCCTCCTTTTCTTACCTATATGGAATCACATCTCTGAAACTTTTGAACTCTATTCACATTTGGCAGGTTAAAAGTAACCAAAAATTAATAATTTGTTGAACCTTGGTTAAGGGTTCTTAGATGAAGCTCTTTCAACCTCTTGTTTATTATTATGATTTTGAGATGGTTTTTGTACGAATACTTGTTTTGATAAATAATTTTCTGTACATTTTCAATTATAAAAATTTTGAAGAAATTTATACTTCTACAGAATCAGAGAGTGTTCATGTAAGCCTCCTGAACTTGGATGAGACAGAGTCTACAAGGGATAATGGTAATGGAAGCAATGATAACAGATGGCAGAGTGGGTTTTGGACTCAATATATCCAGATTACAGTGCGGACATTCAGAAACTCCAAAGCTCAGATATTCAACAGATTTAAAGTGCTAGAGACACTTGTGCTGTGTATTCTTGTTAGTCTTATATGGTTCCAATTACCAAGGACTGAAGAAACATTGAGAGACAGAATGGGTGTGGTAAGTTAAGAATTAAATTGAATATAGCTTGAAAGTATATTTCTCTTCATAGCAGATAGCAGGCATAGTATATGAGGGATATTGTATAATCAGTCATTTTATGTATAAATAAGTACATTTGATTTTCTATTAAGCAGTCAGCATTAGGGTGTCTAAATTTAATGTCAGAAAATAAAGATAAAGGTCTATTTAGGTTCAGCATTTTGGCATGGATTTATATTGTTTTAGAACTCAAACATTCTAGATGCTGTAAATTGTCTCCCTCATGCATCTTAATTGGTCTGACACAATTTTCAACAGTGTTGTGAATGATAATGTTTCCAGTTAATATAAATATTCCATGATACAAAAATGATAAATTGAAGTTTTTGTGAAAGTATGACCTTTAATGCCACAGTGCCCAAAGTCATCAAATTTACTTTATACTCAAGCTCAACTTTTATCATCTTGACTAGAAAACAGCTTGTAATACTTCTAGGTATGACTAAATAGGAAACATTATTTTTATTTCATTCAGATAAAAATCGTTTATGTTTTTTCCCGTCAGAAATTCGAAATACTATAGGCATGGTATTAATCAAAATTTGAGTATGACGGACTCAAACCATATTTTGGTATTTATAAAGTTTTCTTGAAACATGTCAAATGAAAATAATTTTCATCTTTACTTTACATTTGTATCCAATCTGTATACAAAAATGTCCAGTTGCAGCAATGCATTCAGTGTGTTTTCATTTTAAATATTGCCAGTAAAAAGTTATGTCAGCTTGAGTATTGATTTAACATGGTGACCCAGATTATGTATTGTACCCTAGTTAGTGTTTGCTATATATTTCTGTCTTACAGATTTTTTACATATCAATGCACTGGGGATTTACTCCACTCTTTGACACAGTTACTTCATGTAAGTATATTACCTTGTCCACCCCTAAAACATAATGAACTTGACTTAGAATCAATGAGAAAGACCAGTTTTACTGCATCACCAGGGATAAATGGCTTAGATGTTTTCACATTTTTGCTGATAATTGACGTGATAGTTTCCAACATTTATAGATCTTTAAAAATGGCCTTTTTTCTGTAAGATATTGCTGTATTTGAAATAAATTTTGAATGTTGTTCATTTATGCACGAAACCTTGATTTCTATGTAGACAAATAAACTTACACCCCAATATATCTAAATGGTATGCTCATTTCTATTGTCTTAGACCAGTCTATTACGATCTGTTGTGTTGTCAGGGTTAATGATGATGCAAATCATCAGTATTTGTTCTGTAACTTTTTAGTACAGTAGACTATTGTTACTGCATTTTGTTGTACACCTAAATATCAGCATGATAAGAGAGTTGTACAATGTTCAGCTTTTCCAAATGATCCTATACAATTATGACACTAAAATATTTAACAAAATTTTATTTTGCTGGTGTGACTCTGCAATTCATTTCTTTTTGGCAGAGGAAAACATTTGAGTCTCTCTGGTTAATGGTGTTTAACTACATACTCATTGATTTTTCAGTTATGGTGGCAGCAAGTTTTTCCTCAAAGAGGAGAGAACCTTTTTACAATGTACTCAGGAAATGAGCATAATGCCTTGGCTTTCCATAAGTACTGGTAAACTGGCAACCTTTCTCACAAAATCAGCTTAGGTTCCAGTCTGTAGCATACAACAGTCTACCAAGATAAAGTGGCACATCTAAGATCTGCCAAAAACCAAAACAAGAATGTCTGTTTTCCAAAAATAGGAGTGTACAGGAAAACATTTTGTCTTGCTCTGTTTCCATGCATTACTGTAGCTAAAAGTTTTGTGCAGAGAATTAACCTGCCACCTCTGTTACAATTTAATTTAAACTAGTTGTGCTTGTACTCTCGCTAACTAGAGTAGAGAGATGGGATCTAAAACATCATGTTCTAACCACTCAGTTAGGTATGGCTGCCGATATATTTGTACTCTTGCTAACTAGAGGTGAGAGATGGGATATAAAACATGATAGTCAATTATGGCTCCCACGATGTTTGCACTCTCGCTAACTAGGGGTGAGAGATGGGATCTAAAACATGAGATAGTCAGTTATGGTCCCGAGATGTTTGTACTCTCGCTAACTAGAAGTGAGAGATGGGATCTAAAACATGTCATAGTCAGTTATGGCTCTCGAGATGTTTGTACTCTGGCTAACTAGAGGTGAGAGATGGATCTAAAACATGAGATAGTCAGTTATGGTTCCCGAGATGTTTGTACTGCAGATGAGAGATGTGTTCTTAAACATGATGTTCTAACCACTCACATAGTCAGTTAAGGCTTCTAAGAGGACTGAACTCTCACTAACTAGAGGTGAGAGATGGGGGATCTCCAACATGAAGCTGTGACAACTCAGATAGACAGTTATGGCTCCCAAGAGGATTGCACTCTCACTGACTAAAAACTGAGAGATGGGATCTAAGACTTGATGTTATAACCACTCAGATACAGTTTTCAAGAGTATTGAGTTACATAGGTACAGATGTATTTGAATTATTCTGTTATTTACATGATTCTGTTATTTACATTATTTTGTCTTTTTTACAGTCCCAACTGAGCGTGTTGTGATAAACAAAGAGAGATCAGCAGGCTGGTACAGACTATCCGCATATTATATGGCCAAGATGACCAGTGAACTTCCATTGATCTTATTACAGCCAGTACTGTTTATGACCGTTGTTTACTGGTCAGTAGGATTAAATGGGATATCCGCATTTTTTGCAACATTAGGAACCATCTTCATTCACTCCATCGCAGGACAGGTAATAACAAAATTAAATATTATGAAATAATTGGGTTGTTATTATTCAGAGCAGTTAAGTAGTGAAAGATTTTGTTCTGGATTTAGTAACTTATATAGTCAATAGGTTTTTAGTTACTGACTTTGATTATGTGTAAGGAACTATTTACTATATCATCTGTATCAGTTTGATGTTTTCATAGCAGTTATACACGATTTATGAAATGGGTATCACATTTTATCAAATCTATCATACCGTAAATTGGAATATTTTTGCCATTGTTTCATTTTGGACAATATGGTCACCCTGTTAAAATGGCCAGAATTAATCTGTCCAAAATATGTCAATGTTTGCAGCCGGAAATCTGGATCCATTGGTAACATTAACCTGGAAATGTTTCTAATGTTAAATTTCATAGCAAGAGGGATCCTATGGTTCATGTATATATTTTTCATTCATAACATAAGTAAATGAACATACTGGTAAAATGTTTGATGTTAAGCCAAATTTAAACCTGATATAAACGTAAATGGCCAAAAAATAATCCTTCATTCTATGACCAAAGTGGCCGAATTTTATTGACACCGAAATAACCCAATTTACGGTAAATTATTCATCAGAATTAAAATTTTCATAGAATTTAAATCAAAGTCTATTTATTGATTGTTTTGCACATCTTATTTGTCTTAACAGAGTATAGGCCTTTTCCTTGGCATTGTTTGTATGGATATAAGAAGAGGGATGACTGCGGCTACAATATCTATAATGGGAATTATGTTACTAGGTAAAGTTCCCATGTTTTATCAATGTGCATATTTCAGTGACAGAAATATAGAGTGAAAAAGGGTGTTATTCTATTTTATATATATATTATGTTAAATTACATATAAACTCATTGGGCATCCATGGCTGAGTGTTTAGAGCAACAAGCTTTAAACCAGGAGGTCTCTCACATCTACCCAGTGTGGATTTTTGCCGAGCTTTAACCTAAGCCAATTTTTTTGAGAAAGTTTGTCAGTTTATTTGCGGAAGGCCGATGGTCTCTTCATGGGTACATTATAACCTGGTTCTCTCATCAACATTTAAAAACTGGCAGCCACTATATGGCTGAAAAATTGTTGAGTGTAGCATAAAACACCAAAAAAAAACAACAAAAAAAAAAACAAAAAAATCTAAAGACATTATTCATTGATTCAAGATTGCCAAGCCCCAAAGTGGCAACTATGGATATGTAGTGAGGTTAAAATTCTATTTTCACATAAACTGTTTTTTTTCACGATGAATTGATTAGTTGAATATAATTACAGAGACTTAAACAATATGAAAAACTAAGAAGCAGTAAATTTGGAATTTTTTCTGCATGGTTTTATATAAAAAAGACCTCTTACACACCATAGCACATTTTAACCACAATGGTCTTACATTGCAATTTTTTTTTTTAAATTCTTTTTTTAAAACTGTAATTAATGATATTGTTTTAGCATACAGAAGAATTTCATATCAAAAAATAAAAGATTGAATTAATGACATAATTCATGTACCTTTAAGGTATTATAAAACCCGGAGGGACCTAGTGGTTAGAGCATCACACTTAAAACCATAGAGTTTCTCACCTCAATATAGCACTAGAATCTAAGCTGATTTTGTGAGAAAATTTGTCAGTGTACTTACAAGAGGCCAGTAATCTCTTTCCTGGTACATTGTAACAAGAGTTTCTCTCCCGACATTAAAAACTGGCAGCCACCATATGACTGGCAAATTGTTGAGTGTGGTGTCAAACAATTTTCAAACAAAACAAAACCTTAATTTCATCTTTGACTTTGACTTTGTCGTTCTGTTACCTTAAAATATTGAATAGTAGACAATTTTGTCATTTTTCTTTCAGGAGGCTTTTATACAAGAAGCTTACCCTCATGGTTATTCTGGGTCAAATATTTATCATTCCTTTATTATACATTCAACTGTCTGATGTTCCTAGAATTCAAAGAAGGACCTCCAGTTCTGTAAGTTAAAATTGATTTAACTGAAATTGAACAGTTTTCTCTCATCTCTTTAATCTTTCCCTCTCCAATTTTGTATTTTGTTGTATCGTTCTCTTTTTGGTTTGTCTGTTCTTCCTTACTTTCAGGGATTAGAACTTTTCTCCTATTGGAGGAATTCATTCTTTTTCAAAATTTGCTGCAATGTTAAATCTTTATTTCCACCATTAAACCCTACAGATAAGCCATTTTCTCCCTTTTGAAATCAGATCCCTGTACTTTCTGTATTCATGTCAACTACTTGATTTGATTATCAACAAATTGCTGGCTTTAGTTAAGTTTTAAAAGTTAGAATAAAACTCTATCATATGAAATATTTATAGCTCATTCAAATGTATGAATATACCACTGAAAGAATTACATTAATCTTAGAAGTATTTTAATCACCCTTTGTATATTTCAAGTTCTGTCTCTCAAATTGGGTTGGGAATAAAAATTGGGTTTGAACCCTAAGTTTTAAAATGATCAAATATCAATTATCCAAGTTTTTTTTTCATCTAGGCTCACCATATTTGGTGCAGATATACATCTAAGGTAGTCAGAGTGTCCTATAAAAATTGTGCTCATACCACCCTGATTTATAGAGTTATTTCTCGATGTTCATTTTTTTTCCCCAGCCATAGCTAAGTCATTTCTTTCCCTAGGTGCCCCATATTTCAAACTGGTGCAGATATACATCTTGGATAGGTGGAATTATTTTGTTGACTTATACATATCATTCACCTTGGTGACATGCCCTGGTAGGGAGACTGTTGGTTCTTGGAATTATGTCTCTCCCACTAAAGAGATGGTGAGACATTATACAATTATTTATCAGTCCTAAAAAGCATGATATTGACTGAGGTGAAGCCGAGGTTAATATCATGTGTCTTTGGACTGATAAATCCTTATGTCACCCCAAACTAAAGTCAGTAATTGTTTTTAT
This sequence comes from Atrina japonica, assembly GCA_030159075.1. NCBI lineage: Eukaryota > Metazoa > Mollusca > Bivalvia > Pterioida > Pinnidae > Atrina > Atrina japonica. Next base: position 415,158 of record BROG01000062.1, on the reverse strand, counting down.
AAATGACTATTTCAAGATTAGAAACAGAAAACAATCTCGATTCACATTTAATGTTTAACTCCTGCACAGAACGATTTTCAAAATATTTAGGCTGTTTTTTTTGTGAATGATTAAGAGTGATGGTTAAATGAGAGCTGCTTTTTCATTGGTTTATGCATTTGTTTCATTCAGTCATACACACTTACACAAATAGGAAAAGAACGGAAGCAAGAGAGGGTGACATAACAATCCACGACCCTCTGGACTGTCGAACGACATCAACCACTCTATCCCTCCGTCAGTCACAAATCATTTCTGATCAATAACTTTTCAGTTGTTGTTTGGAATGCATTTAAATTTGGACATTTTATTGATCATGACCTAAAAGTATGTCATAACCTTGACCCTGAGTCATATAAGCAAAGTCAAGGTCACAGTGTATCAGTGGCCCAAATAATGTTTTGAAATGAAAAGGGAGACATGTTTATTACAAAAAAATCTTATTTGCCTTCTTTTTTATAATTCTATTGAACCATTGTAATATTTCCATCTTTTCCATTTTCAGATGTGCTCCCCAGACCAATATATCTGAGTCTCTCTTTAGTACTTGTATGCAGTCAGGTAACCAGTTCATTCCGTCTTACAAAGTGCTTGAATATTATGAGATAGATTCACCATTTTGGCAGTATCTTTCACCATTGTTCATTTACATTGTTGTCTTCAGAGTAGCAGGATATTTGGTCTTGAGGTTTATACACAAGCCTCATTAGGTTATTATTTATTTGTGTAATTATTAAGGAAATGTTTTTACTGTTTCCTGTATAACATGTTTAATTGTGATTTTGATATAAAAATACTTTTACCAAAGACTTTTGTGTGGGTGAAAAATAATATTTTACATACGAGATCTGTTGCATATTCACAGATTTTGACAGATTAATCCTATCTTCTTTACTACCTAACCAGGCATAGGAAATTAGAAAGGTGCTGGGGGTGTAATGGAGTCGGACTTAAGCTGGCTGATTGGTCAGAGCATCTAAGAACTATGATGTCTCTTATATATATCAGTGTGGACCTGAGTCATGTTGACTCCTAAACTAATTTAGTTAGGAAGTTTGCTTGTAAGTCCTCTACCGGTGAAATTTAGATTGGGTTGGGGAGACTATAGGTTTTTGTTGGCATCAGTATGTCCATCCCTCCTTTCCACAATCAATATTCAATATTGGTTTCAGGTATGGGACACATTAAATCATCAGCACACTCAAAATGCTTGTCTACTTTCTGTAAGATAGTGGTTAATGCCACATTTACTTTCTGTAGCACAGTGGATAGTCTACTTATCGTGAGATAGTGGATAGTGCCATGGCTACTTATTTTGAGATAGTGGACAATGCCATGTTTACTTTCTGTAGGATAGTGGACAGTGTCATGTTTACTTACTGTATGATATTGGATAATGTCATGTCTGCTTAGTGTAACCTAGTGGACAATGCCGCATTTACTTTCTGTAAGGTAGTGGACAATGCCATGTCCACTTACTGTAAGATAGTGGACAAATCTACATTTACTTTCTGTGGGATAATGAACAATTCCACGTTTCCTTTCTGTAAGATAGTGGACAATGCCATGTGCACTTACTGTAAGATAGTGGACAATTCCACATTTACTTTCTGTAAGATAATGGACGATTCCTCTCTTACTTTCTGTAAGATAATGGACAATTCCATGTCTACTTACTATAAGATAGTGGACAAATCCACCTTTATTTTCTGTAATATAATGGACAGTTCCACTTTTACTTTCTGTAAGATAATGGACAATTACACTCTCACTTTCTTAAAGATAATGGACAATTCCATTTTTTTCTGTAATATAATGGACAGTTCCACTTTTACTTTCTGTAAGATAATGGACAATTCCACTCTCACTTTCTTAAAGATAATGGACAATTCCATTTTTTTCTGAAAGATAGTGAACAATTCCACTTACTTTCTGTAGTCGACATTTCCAGTGGCATATCATACCCATCAAAACTTACTTCCTGTGTGTGAAAATCTGGGATAGTGATTATTATTAATGTTGCTTAGGGTATGTGCTCGCATATAAAATGTAAGAATGTTTATTCAATAAATACAATTGAATATATATGAATGTTTATAGTAATTATGTAATCAATAAACAAAAAGGTCAAGTGTTTAAAGACAAAAAAATAATTCTTTAAATGATTATGATCATGATTTCTATTAATATTTAGTATATTCCTTTTAAGTTATTGAAAAATTTTCATTCTAAAAGCAAAACATCCCTGTTCTTTAGAATTCTGACTTCACTTTTTTCTGTACAGGCCTTTGAATGCTTCATTGCTTTTCTCAAGTAAAAATGTTAAATGTGAATTTCTTGAAACATGTTAAAAAAAAAAAGACATCTTTCATAATGATATTTTTTTATATTTTTGAAATATTTAAATGAGTTAGATTATAGTCAACATTTGGCAGTATTTGCCAGAGTAATGGCACTTTAAAGTCTTCATGAATGACCTGATTCTTGGGGGGCATAGCATTTTTAGTTTTTGTCCTATGTCATACAAATGTGTTTTATGTCTTTAGAATGTAGATTTGATTTGATAGACACTATATAAAGGTAATATTTAAATCAGGTTTACTTTTGTATTTTACTTTTTATGTACAGTGTTATATGTATGGATATATATACATACATTCATTAATATTTATGATCTCTTGAAATTAACCAGAAATATTTCATGAAAATTTACTTGATTTATGTATGTTAGAGTATGCTCTGATTTTTTAGTTAGTGTGTGTGTTTGTTTGTTGTTGTTGTATTGTTGTTTAACGTCCCACTCAAGAATCTTTCACTCATATGGAGAAATCACCAAATGCCAGTGGAGGGCTTCAAATTTTGGCCTATGCTCGGCACTTATGGCCATTGAGCAGTTAGGGTTCTTTAACATGCCGACACCTACTGTGACACGGGCCTCAGTTTTTACTGGTGTTTGTTTGTCATTTGTTATATTAGAGCTGTTATTGATCAGAAATTCTATATCAGTTTATATCGATATGAAAAAATATTGAGAAAATATATCAATAAATCAAATAATTTGGTAGTTCTATAAACTGCAGTCAAATAAATAGATTCATTATGATATTTAAGCAAGATGATTAAATCAATCATTGCATGTAAAACACTGTTTATTGTGCAAACTGAATTATTAAAATAAAATACATCATAGTTCAAGAACATAAAGCAAAACCAGACAAAACTGGAAGTGAAAATTTCGAAAATTGTAAAAGAGAAAAGTCCTGTAAAATGCTAAAGAAATGTATTGATAATAAAAAGAATATATCAGTTTTGTATTGAATCAATATGTATTGATGATACATTGATATTGAGTTTTATCTAAGACAGTCCTATGATTTATATTTCATTGATACTTTTTCAAAGATCATCAGATAGTGAAGTCAACATAAAGTTATGATTTTGATAATTACATTGGGAGTGTGAACATAACAACATTAACTTTCACAGTATAACTAAAGGACTGATAATTCTACCTTTTTCATAATTTTTTCCCCACTTTTGATCAATTGTGGGCCCTCGGTAGCTGATTGGTCAGAGGGTCGCATTTTGGACCATAAAGTCTCTCACTTCTTGTTAGCACAGGTTAAAGCCCAACTGGAACCTAAGCTTATTTTTTTGAGAATTGTTCCTCCACAATTAAAAACTGCTGAAAAATTGTTGAGTGTGGCGTGAAACACTATTCATAATTAAAAAGTTCAAAATTCAAAATTCAAATCAAATATAATTTTAAAAACTTTGCATTAAATGCTATTTTCCGGCTTTTAGAAATAATTTGAGACAAACTGAATTTCATGAAATTGTGTGAAAGAGCACCTTGCAAGTGAAAAAAGAAACAATCTTGTTGTAATATAATGTCAAACTTGTGTTCATGTTTGTACAAATGCATAATATATTGAAATCATTTTGTAAAGTTTGTACATTCCATTGCTGTAGATGTGCAAGTCATCTTATAAAAATCCATGATTAAACCAGTATTATTCTCACAAGACCACAAGAAGTCAAATGCTTCAAAACATCTATTTTTGTTTATCTTGCTATGGTCAATGACACAAGTTGAGGGAAAGCTCAAGTAGAAAAAATTGTCAACAAAGAAAGATCTACAAATAATACATTACGACCAATAACATCATTCTGTATATACTTTGTGTTGTTTTGAATTTAAAATCTGTATGAGATAAATAAACTGTAAGTAGAAGAACAATCGGATAAAAAGAAAAAAGCTGAAAAAATAATGATGTAAAAATCTGCATCTTAGACATGTGAAAAAATCATTTTGTTCTTGCAGGAGTTATTTCTCTTTTCATACCGTTTATTTTGTTGAGTAGAAATTGGCCAGGTGATCATTTTAAGCATTTGTGACCGAGTCATTTAACTTAAAAGGCTGCAAATAGATAGCGACTAGAGACATGTTTTGTGTTTTAGCTGTTTTTGCATTTAGTGTAACTGTGTGATGAAAGTTTCATATACATAGAGTATGTTATTTGTAGCATTATGTGATCAACCTGATGTAATGCAGGATTTTAGTCTTAACCACTTGTTTTTACAGAATTGTTATCAATATTGCAATATTGAAAATGAGATGAAATTAGTCAATTCAACTGATTTTGTACTCAAACGAAATTATTGTATTTCTCAATGCTTTATGTAGTTTATATATAAATGTTTTTGATTCAGCTGTATTGTCAATTTCATTGCAACAATGTTGCTCCCCCACCCACCCAAAACGGGAAATCATGTGATTGATGTAGTTAATTGTGGTCAAATCACAGTTGCCGAATAAATGACATTCTCTGTATTCATTGTTGATTTTTTTTCCTGTTATAACTCATCAACCCCTGAACCACAATGGACTCTTCTGTAAATCAATGACTTAGACAAGTCCAAATGTGTCTATAGGGGTGAATGAGTTAAAGGGGCTTTAACTGAGTTTTCCACAAAATTATTTCATTTCTTATTAGAGTGCAACTTCTGAAAACTGATCCTCGTTTGGACTTTTGATTTTGTCCGGTTTTCGGAGGGTTCAGTTTTTGGAAGTTGACCGAAAGTCAGTAATTCCGGTCAGTTCCGGTTTTTTTATGTACTGTATACTTGCCTTCGTACCTCGTGTATCTTGTCGATGTTTTTTGTCAATTCATACTTTGTTAATAATTTGAATTTCATTATTAAGACTTACTGTTTGTTGATTTAAAAGTTATGAAATTTGACTGATGTAAACACCAAATAACAAGCATTGTTGACCCAAGGCAAATTACTTGTGAACATGGGAATATACAGTCATGAAATCATGCACATGTATTATCTCTGTCATGTTTGAACAGCGTAGCGAAGTCGCTACAGGTAAGGTCGGCATACGAAGGGAATTTTAAGTACATTAACATGATTTTGCTGTGAAAATTTGTCAGGTGTTCAGAATTTAGAGGGATGGGTTTTTAGATTTTTTTTTTAATATAAAATAATAGAGGAAAATCCTGACTTCGGCAACATGATCAGTATCGGGAAGTGAACGGTTTTTAGAAGGATTGGTTATCGGAAGTTGACTGTACTTAGGTTGATATACAATAAGAAATAAGAGCTACACACAGACATAAACAATCTTACATTCTGATATATTTTGTGAAAATAGTGTCCGGTCCAGTGTCATATGCATATACAAAGAGTAAGGTTATATAAATCATTTGCAAATGAATAATTGCCAAACAGGGTTTCTGAAGCAATTTTCCGAAAAAAACAGCTAAAGCCCCTTTTAATGTAAAACCAAAGTTTATACTGGTGAAATCTGTAATCCATCACAATAGTGTACACACAGCAGAGTTTCGTCTTAAGACAGGAGACCATCTCAAATTCAATATTGCAAATTTAGTCTCTTGAAAATTTCCAAATAGATATTCAATTAGAATAGACTCTCATGAAAGAAGTAAACTAGTTAATCAGACCACTTTGTTCATTCAGCAGGTCGTAGTAGTAAGGACCCACTGTACATAAACGTCTTTGAACTTCACGTTGATCTGAACTGATGACAGGTCACATGCCCAAGTCTGTACTAAAATATGTAAGCCAGTGTATATATATATATATATATATATATATATATATATATATATATAAGCACAAAATAGTTGACATATATGAACCTTTGGTGAACAGTGTTAGCTGTTGATAGTTCACATCCACCCCAGATCCATAGGATGGGACAGGAGGCGTAGATTGTAACAAAAAACTATTTACACAAGTTATGAATTAAACATGGTGTTAGCAAATGCATGTATTATATTGAATGATATATGTTGAGCGGGACTTACAATTTGACATTTTCACATCCTTGTTAAAAAAAAACTTATCTGTATGTGAAATGATCAACGTTCCCTATGATGTAGGATATCTGAATATCCATTTTTTCAAAATTACGTATTACTGCAAACTTTATTTTAAGAAAGAGTGTTTCATAGTGTAGAACTTAAAAAACGAGACATATTCCAATGACCAGTTCATGATTTGTATCGACAAAATACCAGCACAGGTAAAAAATTGTGTCACTTTACCTTTAAAGTATCAGACGTATTTAATCAACTTAAACCACTGGAAATAATTGAAAGAAAAATATGTATTCGACATTTTTTCTGTCTGGGTGTCATCTTTTCCAGTTGTGACGATTTATTCCTCAAGTTTGAATTTGACAGTGGACTCGCAGTGGGTGTGACCGGTCAACAGGAGATGCTTAATCCTCCGTGGCACCTTATCACACCTCTTGATTTCCAGAGATCCATGTTTTTCCAACGTCCCCCAGATTTGTATATTGTCTTCTGGACATCCTGAAGTGATTTTTATATGGTACAGCCATTTTCTACTCCCATACGTTGTAACTGGGAATGTAACTTTTAAATGTATCTCACAGGCTCTCGTATCTTATCTTAAAGATCTATAATGTTCACTACTTATCACAAACGCTTGATGAAGGAACAAACATTACCTGTGCTAAAAAGGTCTGCTCCAGTATGACAAACGTTATGTAAGCCATAATGAACTAATACTTGAACAAAATGGGGCAATATGCCCTTGATATATTTAGATGGAAGTATATGGTCATTCCCACATCGCAATATTCCGTTATTGCTTAATTTCAACCTTAGTAATATCCCACAACAAATATTGATTGAGGTCAGATTTGTTCATTATGACTTGGCAAAATTCATCACGGTGATTTTCAATGGTTCCGATTTGCTGAAGAAAAACAATATCGCATAACAAGTAATGAGGAATATTTCGTTACAATGGTTTGCTTAATGGCAAGCTACAGACTCATTTCCAATCTGATTTTCTCATGACATTGAATATTTATGTTTTATTCCTTCAATCCATGACTCTATTTCTTATTGAAACACTTTATATGGATATTTGCTTCAGCGTTTGAATATGCGTATGAAATAATTAATTCTGCAACGCAACGCGAAAGATATCAAATATGTTGTTTGCTTTATAACTATCATTATTGCTACTGATTTGCGAGTCTTTGATCTCTCTCTCTCTCTCTCTCTCTCTCTCTCTCTCTCTCTCTCTCTCTCTCTCTCTCTCTCTCTCTCTCTCTCTCTCTCTCTCTCTCTCAAATTATGAAGTGGCTTATAAGTGTATAAATCTTTTTTTTTCTATTTCTATATTGGCGGCAGTCATGAATTCGCGAGTTGCCAGCAAAAAATGTACTAAGATGTACATAATAATTTATTATAATTAAATTCAGTACATAGTGACCCTCTGAGACACTTTTATTTTGTCAGTGGAAGGTTCACTCGAGTATCAAAATTGACTACATGTAAGTACTGTAGATAGGTACCCCTAACTATGCTCACCAGCATAATAACATAAATCAGCTTAAAACGTAAGCCACTTGCCATCAGTTTATAGACATTATCATTTTTACAATGTATTTCATATAAAATCACATGTTTTAAAAAAAGTTGTGAAGCAATTTCTTAACGCATTTCAATAGGATTTTCACTGTTAAAAATGCGATAATGCCCACTCGGATATGTCCAAGTAGCGACAAATCCCCATTCAATAGTCTTTTAAATACAACAATGGATTTTTGCATAACATCTGTATATATAATTATCTTGTATGGTATACTTTGCACATATTTAAGCATATGCGACGGGTGTGGCATGCTAACAGGGGACACTGACTTCTTCCGGGAATCTGGTCCCATCCCGTTTGGGATTTGCAATTGTTCTTCGTGTTGAGACCGTCGTTATATCTTATTTGTTGTTTTGTAATGGACTTGGAGTTTCGAATATCCATACGTGCTTCTTCATTATACTTCAGATATATGAAAAGTACTCTATAACGATAAAATAAAGAAACGAAATTGATTAAAATATCAGTTTTCCCTCATTCCTCATTTGTTTGGTTTTTGTTTTATGTAATGGTCCCAGTAAGGCACATTGCAGTAATTGTCCACCTTCAAAGGATGAAATTCTTCAAAATCAGGTATCAATATAATACTCTTTTTATTAACCTACAACCGATACTGAGCTACCATATTTATATTGGATATCTAAACTTTACAAATCTCCATATAATCAGACATACATAGCAGGATCCAACAAATGTTCCACCAACCTTTATCTTTACTCTTTACCAAGATACTGACAGCCGTTAAGGAAAAACTTCAGCAATACTGTACAGTTGCTTATTGCAGAACCGGTGAAAATCGGATATGTATGCTTAAAGAATTTCAAACAGCTTTTCGAAAATTTAAAGACAGGCCATTTTTCTAAAATTCATAATGTCAAAAAAAAAACATCTTTTCTACTCTTCTAACCTATTGTCAACTTTTCACATTAAAGTAGAAATATCCGCTTTTCGCCCGCATATGGTGTCTACATCTCACAGATGATCCGATATGCCAGAGCGTGTTTGACATTTCATATAAAGAGACAAACTACTTGAACACTGATAAGTTGCTGTTACCAGTATATCACGAATCGCGTTTAATGATATTATTTCGAAAATTTTACGGTCAGTATAATGCTTTTGTTTGAAATTACAGTGGAGAAAAACTAGGATTAAATGGAGAAAAACTAAATTTAACTGATTAATGTGATTTTTGCGTGCTATATCATTTAAACCTATTTTTTGTCCAGATAAACCTAGTTTTTTCAGTTACCCACACTAACTTGATAAAAACTAGGTTTTACTGAGAAAAGACTACGTTTAACTGTGCCAAAACCACATAAGGAGTATTAATAGTTTTTCCCCAATTAAATCTATTTCTTCTGAAGTTAATTCATTTTTTGACGCAAAAATTACATTATTAAGTTAAACATAGGTTTAACTCATTTGTGTGATTTGGCATCCCATATAGGCCTACGTAGGAGCTAAAGAGTAAGACACGTTATCAATCCGTAAGCGTAGGTTTTTACTGAGAAAAATTGTTTAACTGTGCCAAAACCACATTAGGAGTATAAATGTGATTTTGGTTTAGTAAAACCTAGTTTTTCCAATTAAACCTAGTTCTTCTGAAGTTAATTCATTTTTTGTTGACGCAAAAGTTACAATATTAAGTTAAACATAAGTTTAACTCATTTGTGTGATTTGGCATCCCATATAGGCCTACGTAGGGGCTAAAGAGTAAGACACGTAATCAATCCGTAAGCGTAGAGTTTTACTGAAAAAAACTATGTTTAACTGTGCCAAAACCACATTAGGAGTATTAATGTGATTTTGGTTTAGTAAAACCTAGTTTTTCCAATTAAACCTAGTTCTTCTGAAGTTAATTCATTTTTTGTTGACGCAAAAGTTACATTATTAAGTTAAACATAAGTTTAACTCATTTGTGTGATTTGGCATCCCATATAGGCCTACGTAGGAGCTAAAGAGTAAGACACACGTTATCAATCCGTAAGCGAGCGAGCTAAAGTTTAAGACACATGATATTAACCCTTACGCGAGCAAGCTAAAGAATAAGACATGTTTTTTTTATTTTCCCTTATGCGAGCGAGCTATAGAAACATGCTATCTACCCATAAGTGATCGAACGAGCTAAAGAGTAAGACCTGTTATCAACCCGTAAGCGATTGAGGTAAGGAGTAAGACATATTATCAACCCGTAATCGAGCTAGCTAAAGAGTGAGACATACGTTATCAACCCGTGAGCAATCTATCTAAAGAATAAGACACATGTTATCAACCCGTGAGCGAGCTATCTAAAGAATAAGACACGTTATCAACCCGTGAGCAATCTATCTAAAGAATAAGACACATGTTATCAACCCGCGAGCAAGCTATCTAAAGAATAAGACACGTTATCAACCCGTGAGCAATCTATTTAAAGAATAAGACACATGTTATCAACCCGTGAGCAAGCTATCTAAAGAATAAGACACGTTATCAACCCGTGAGCAAGCTATCTAAAGAATAAGACACATGTTATCAACCCGTGAGCAAGCTATCTAAAGAATAAGACACGTTATCAACCCGTGAGCAAGCTATCTAAAGAATAAGACACATGTTATCAACCCTTGAGCAAGCTATCTAAAGAATAAGACACGTTATCAACCCGTGAGCAAGCTATCTAAAGAATAAGACACGTTATCAACCCGTGAGCAAGCTATCTAAAGAATAAGACACATGTTATCAACCCTTGAGCAAGCTATCTTTTTATTTTTATTTCCCCCCCCCCCCCCCCCCTTCCCCCCCCCCCTCCTCCTAAAGAATAAGACACATATTATGAAGAGTATCCAAAAGAAGTAATTGTATTTTTAAAGCATGATATAAAACGTGTTGCAAGTCAGGGGCACTGAGTGTTTCTCTTAATTTATTTTACAATTTATTGCTCTACACTGATCATGTATCAAGATTAAAACAGCAGTCCTTTTTTGTGCATCTAGATGGCTTTATAAGAGATTTGTTGGTAATAGAATGGGTTCAGATCGATGAATATTCTTTCTGAACATTTTTACTAACATTTCCCAGTTTAAATCTTTCCCGCTGCATTTCCGGGGGACTGATTTTAAACATACAAATGAAAAAAATTACTTTTGGAGTTCAAAACACTCACGAGTAATAGATGAGTGAATTATAAGAATTTCAGCCATTATATCACTTACAACCCATTTTCGTAGTGATTCATTTAACCAACTATAGATGACATACAACGATAAACCTGATTTGCATTACTATTCACATTTATCAGGATCGTAAGCCACAATTACGTCATTCCAACTGCATTAAATCTTTATATTTTTGTATGGGGTTAAGAAGACAGGTACTTGAATAGGATACCATGTCATTAGTGGCATATCCAATAAAGGTAGTCATGAACATGTCGGATCAATTTTAAGCTGAATGTGGCATCTGTTCATGGCTTGACATGTTTACGCAACACAGATTAAATGAATAATAATAATAATAATAATAATAATAATAATAATAATAATAATAATAATAATAATAGTAATAATAATGATAATAATAATAGCCTTATTTGCTATTACTGTTTCAATAAATGAATTGTTACCTGTTCGATAGCGGTTGCTGAGTCGTTTGTTCCAATTGTTACGAGGATTTGTTCTTGATTTGTTTCGTTTGGATTTAACTGTTGACTCACGGAGGGTGTGACCGGTCAACAGAGGGGATGTTTAATCCTCCATGACACCTGATCCCATCTCTGGATTTCCAGAGATCCATGTATGTCAAATATTGTATCAGATTTGTATATGTATCCTGGGCATACTATAAATTTATAGTTTTTGTATCTGAAATTTTGATATATTAATAACGAAAAGTAAATTTTGAAATACCCATCATAAGACACATATGTTACTATTCGACCATCACCTGGAAGTACAAATCTTGATTGGTAACATTTGTCAGAAATAAAAACTAACCGTGCCAACGTCGATCTATTAGATCAAAAGCTACATTCTATAATCGGTGACGTAATTCAGAGGTATCCACTTTCTATTGACCATTAAAGGTAATCTTGCACAGAATGTCGTGACGGTAAAATGTATATTAACTTCCTCAAGGCATATATAATATAGAGTCCTATGATTCCACGATCTTCTATGTGTTTTTTTTATATTTTATTTATAAGGAACCCACTGTGTCATAGACTCTAGCATTTGCGCCCTATTTGGTCTTCAAACCCTTTTAAATAATTCAAGTCTATATTGGTCCCAGTTACGACAATGTAGATGAATCGGTCTACAGATTTTGCTTGCAAGCGAAAGGTTTGCTGTTCGAACCAAGGTCAAACACGAGAAAAAAAGTGACTTTGGTTGGAATGAAAGCAACAATAATCCCAAAAATGTGAAGCCGTGGTGGAACCTAAGGTAATTATTGAATTTGTCTGTTTACTTACTGAATGCCGTAGATCTTGTTCCTTTTATATTGTAACCGGTTTTTTGTAATCCAATATTAAAAACTGACCATATAACTTAACAAATTGTCGAGTGTGAAGCTCCATCACAACTATATTGAGTATGTTTACTTGGTTGGTCACCCATCAAATCATGGTTAATCATTTTCAATGTCGAGTTTATTGTTTATTTCAGGGAATCAAAACGAAAGTTGCTAATTTCATTTCTAGACTGAAATCTTTATTTCACACACATTAGATTGACATATATTTAAAGGTCTGAATACAATGTGTATGGTATTTTAAAAATGTCGAGGTATGAACTTGGGCAGACATTCAATTAAGCCATATAAATAAACTATTAAATGACAAATTATTGTCATAGGAATATCCAAAATTGCGTTTGATGTCAACGCTCCGCAAATTTTACAGTCATTATAAAAGTCTTGTTTGCGATTACTGATTCAATAAATGAAATGTTGAGTTACCTATTCGATAGCGGTTGTTGGGTGGCCTGTACCAACTGTGACGGGGATTTGTTTCTCACTTACTTCATTTGAAATTGAATGTGGGTCCACGGCGTATGTGACAGGTCAGCAGGGAATGTTTACTTCGTCATTGCACCTGATTCCAACTCCGGATTTCCAGAGGTCGGTGTTTGTCCAATATTCATCAGATTTGTATATGTATTCTGATTATCCTGAAGAATTATACTTTGGTATCTGAAATCTTTATATAATATGTTGACAGAAATTCACCACATTTGTAGTTAATCGACGAGCTCATTTCACCCAGCCGAGGACAAATACCAGTGCTACGTCACTAATATTTCAATTATTGAAAAACAGCACAAATAAAATCTGACAATAAATTGGACAACTCATTGATTTCATGCTAACATAGCAGCCTTGTTTTGGCAATTGATACAGAACAAAGATATCGCGAGTGACAAAACGAGTTTTAATACATTTCGCAAAGTTTACACAGCTTTTCCTTTTTCTGTATCCAAAACAACAACATAGCGGTGACTTATAAAATTTAGTCCTAATGCTTTATATTAGTAATGCTTTATAAAAGGTTAAGAATTATTTTATGTGATCAAGAATTCGTTTCTTGATACATGTACATATATAGCATCATCTGAAAGTTCGTAAACAGACCTATTACTTTAGTCGTGTTTGTATGTTGTGGATTTATTCTGTTTAAAGATAATCACTTACTACATTTAAAAGTCTTGTGAATCTAATAGTAATATCACTTCCTGTGATACTTAACAAACCATATGTCACCTGTTTTTAATCAACTTCTACTTTTGTCTTCAAGTCATGCCTAATCTTAAATGCAAATAAATGCTGATAATCCCATGCTTTAGTAGATCACTCTGAACAGTTCTATCTGAAAGATATGTCGGCTTCGGGGATGGTTCGTGATTAGAAAATGACTGTAAAGGAGAAACTGACGGTTGGCATCAACGCCTTCAGATTTTATGGAATGAGACTCTCTCGTTTAGCTGAAGTGATAGTGTTTAAGCATCGCTCTGGGAATAATTGAATAACGGATAATAACAACTGTTATCCTACCCTTACGTGTTACAAACTTGGCGTGGTGATAATTAACCATTCTTTATAGTCTTGCAATGTATATTGTTGTGGTTAACAAAACTGAGAGAAGCAGACGCCTAGAATCAATGATAAATTTTACATCGCATCAATATCATTCACCTTTACGACTGAAATGTCAAAAGATTTTTTATGCAGCAATTTGAAGTAAATGTTGAAGATTCAAACTTGTCATTTCGTTTCTACACCAGAACATATAATGTAAAGTAAGAGATATTAAGTTGGTATTGATTATGTAATATTTTGTTTTTAACGAACGTGCTTTTTCAGAAAAGTCATAAACATTTAGGTCCTCGAGTGATTCATATTGCTTGGTCGGTGTAACTGATATAGCAAATACCAATCGCATAAATTTTGACCTTCCTATTTGACAATATGTGACAGAATACCTATAAAATGACAATAAATATAGTGGGTAAAAATGACGGTATGAAATCAACCTCTATAATGAGCCTGACAAACAACATACGATAATTGTACAGCGACGTTAGAAACAATCCTTTTCTTTATTGTTTATATCCACTCCTACATATACTTTTAGATAGAGTGAGGTGTGTGGTGTATTTCTATTGTAATTGTTATTATTATTACATGTAATATTATTATATCTCTCGAACGATCTCGTCCACAGATATATTGTTTTTGTTCGCATCTTTTTGTGTTTTTCTTCCACATTTTTTTGTCCATTCATTTTCTTCGAGATGGGTCGACCAATCTTAATGAAACTTCACCAAAAATTATCAGCACTACGTGTAGATGTTCAATTGTGTATTCATTTTTCAAAAATCGAAACCGTTACCATGGAAACAGAAAAAATGTGCATTTTTTGCAATTTCGTTTCCAGAGCTGAACTCGGACACCGTTGAAGATATCTTCACCAAACTTCATACAAATATCAGTCTTGACGCCAAGTGGTGCCTTTTGCTATTTTGAAAATTTCATTTTCATTAGTTTTTCTGTTACCATGGAAACAAATTTTGGCCTAGTAAAAATCGCTGATTTTCATAGCATAACGCAAAAATCATTCAAAATATCTTAACCAAACCTACCATAAAACTTCAATTACGATTAGCAGAAGTGTCTCTGATCTTATTTTGAAATAATAATTTTCTATATTTGTCCTGTTACCATGGAAACACAAACCAAATATAGCCAGAAAATCGCTAATTTTTGTTATTCCAGGGCATAACTCAGACACCGTGCAATATATCTTTACCAAACTTCATGTATACATCAATAATCAGGAGTAGAAGTGCCTATTTGTAATTCCAAATCTTTATGTACGAGATTTTTCCTGTTACCATGGAAACAAAAACAAAATTTAGTCCCAGAATCGCCAATTTCTGATATTCCAGGGCATAGCTCTGAAACCGAGTATCATGTCTTCTCTAAACTTTGTATATTTATCATTGATGATTGTTTGTTATTTACTCTATTCTCAACTCTTCATTTGTGATAAGTTTTTCGTTACCATGGAAACAAAAACCAATTATAGCTATAAAATCGCAAATTTCTGTTACTCCAGCGAATAACTCAGACACCATATGATTTTTATTGTTGTTGTTGTTATTATTATTATTATTATTATTATTATTATTATTATTATTATTATTATTATTATTAGTAGTAGTAGTAGTAGTAGTAGTAGTAGCAGTAGTAGTAGTAGTAGTGGTAGTAGTAGTAAAAAGATTCAATGAACTTTTATATTCTCTTCATGTTTAACATATACAGAAACAAATGTTTTTTTTTATTAAATTAACTTGCAACAAGTCATTATTTGTTATAATGCACTATTTTTATAATGTAGAGTTTTTCCTTGTCAGAGACTGTATTAGTAATATATAAACGTAATTCTACAATAAAGAAACACGTTATTTTCCAGTGAATATTCGAAAGTTTGATGAAAGTGTTATTATATTTATTTGTCTGTTTATCGAGTCTTTGACACGTAGTATTACAATAGTCTGGTGCCAGAAACCTGCAAATCAAAATATTAATTGAATTGATTCAAATTGGAAACAACATTGTAGACGGTAAATGGATCAAAATCAATAGCGGTAATTTGAATATTCACACATTTATTCACAAATTGTGTTGTTTTGGAAATATTTGGCGCAGAACTGATAATTTTTTACTTAAATCTATGACATTCGTCACATTTCTCTGTAAATTGTATTTATGCTGTATGAAAAGATTTGTCTTAGTGTCAAGAACAATGGTTTTGAACGGATTCCTCTATATTACAGAATAATATGAAGGGTATTTGTAATAAGCAAATCGGCATTTCTCGGAGACTAAATAAGGTTTAAATTGCATGATATTGCGTTTATGGTTTTATATCGGAAGTTGGTATAGGGATATTATTAATTAGGCGCAGTAGCGCTTCATGTTGAAAATGCCCCTATATCAATTTCCGATGTAAAACCATATATAAACCTTATATTTACAGGCATTTGACGTGTTTTTCTATTGCAGGGACATTTAGTCCATGTTGCTAAGGTGAAAAGCAACGGTTTACGGTATCTACATGACGTATAATAAAATAGTCCACGTTATTTTTTTATTTTCTACTTCATCAATTAAAAATACATTTTTGAATGTCATTTAAACATATTTTATAATTTATTGTTAATTGTTAAAGACTTTCAACACAAATCTCACAAGTAGTTCCATTTCATGTATGTATACATACGTGATTGGAATCAATTTCCGATATGCAAGTATGACGGAAATACGTCTTAACACAGAGTGAATAGGAGAACATGTAAATATATAAGTATAACCAACAAGTTCAGTAATTACTAGTTAACAATGCGTTTTAAAATCGAAAGCTCTATGATCAAATAATTCGTCAGTCATAATGAAAGTCTGTAGAGGTAACCAGATTAACTAGATTAAATCATTATTATTCGGCCTTGTACGATACCACTTTTTCTTTCGGAAATATACTTTCATATCAAATTCGAACATAACTGATGAAGTCTTACTGACAGAAACGATCGCCTTGAGCATTTGTTTTGGCCTCATTTGCAAAAATATAATTTTAGTATTGTTAATAATATTTCAATCAATATAAACGAAGTTAATACAATTTTAAAAAAAAAACATTCATTTAAAATATAGTACATGTATATATAAGTAGATTGTATCTATCTCAATCTGATTAAGATCAAAACAATTTTAGGTGCAAACACTATTTCTCAAATCCACTTAAATCACATTGCAAAATCTGTAAATCCAGCCTTATTTTACTCTGTTTTGAAAACTGAAACAAACGTTATACGACCTAGATTGTTATACATTTAATGATTATTCTCCATACACTCCTTAAATGAAAAAGTCCAATATTTCTGATGTTTGCCTAAAGAAATGTTGACCGGTCAACATCGAAATGTTGCCTGATTACGTCACAGCTCATTACTATTAGGTAATTCCACAGGTAGGCATTTTCCGTAAATAAGCAGTTATTGTGCTGGTTGTCAGTGTCAGGGCATTGTTTATACCAGAAAATAAATTATGCACAGTTATGTGGAATATTCGGAAAAGGAAATACAGTTCTCCCGTGACATACCGCAACCTTTTGTTTTCCTTAATTTTGGTGGTATAACGGGTTTGGCAATAAATCAAGGTTTACTGTTTTCGAGGAATGGCCATTTTCATGTCTTTAATCCCTGCTGTTTACAATTTACTACTGTAAATTGGGATATTTTGGCATCGTTTAAATTTGGACACTCTGACCACCCTTTTAAAATGACCAAAATTAAACCGTCCAAAATATGTACATGTTCGACGGCTAGAAAATATGGATCCGTTTCTAACATTAACCAGGAAACATTTCAAAATGTTAACTTTCATTGTTTAGTTTAAAATTTTTTTTTGTTTGGCCGATAATACAACGGCTTTAAGTTTATATCCTCCATCTACATTATTTCTCCACGAAATAATTATCATCGTCCCTGCTGACAACTTCACATTTGTCTGCAGGCGATACTACTTCAGCATTCTACAAGAGGAACTTGGATTCAACACACTTCCTGGAAACCCTACATACACTCTCACCGCTTTCTCTACCTCTGAAGTGTTAGATAATCATAAATCCGTTCTCACAGCGTTTGGAATGCCCACAAGTGAGGCGGAGCTTGAATTGCCATACATTTATTGGATTCCAAAGATGCACAAAATCCCTATAAACACCGATTCATTGCGTGGTCATCTAAGCTAAGTGTTCCACCAAGCCTTTATCAATTTTACTCACCAAACTTCTTACACATATTACACAAGGTCTTCAGACGTACTGTACAACGGCCTACTCAAGAAGCGGAGTCAATCAGATATGGATCCTAAAGAATTCAAAAGAATTGTTGGAACATTTGAATTCTCCAAATTTCAAACATATAACAAGCATCAAGTCTTTTGATTTTTCGATCCTTTACACAACAATTCAAAAACTCAAAAACAGGTTAACATCTATAATACAAAACTCCTATGGATACAAAAAATGGAAATCGCAGATATAAATATTTAGTGTTAGGTCATGAGGAACATTATTTTGTGAAGGAACACTCGGATTTTAATAACAAGCACACTGAGAACGATATAATCAAGATGATGGGGTTTTTGGTGGACAACATATTCGAGGTTTTTCTTTTTTTTGGGGGGGGGGGTTTAACAGATTGTCGGCATTCCAATGGGCACCAATTGTGCACCTCTTTTGGCTGACATATTTTTGTATTCATATGAAGCGGAATTTAAACAGTCTCTGCTCTCCAAAGGAAACCAACAGTTAGCATCTTGGTTCAATTTTACGTACAGGTATATCGATGACGTCCTGTCCATAAATAAATCAGAATTTCAGAATTACCTCGGTCAGATATATCCCGTTAAACTAGAGATCGATGAGACGACAGAGAGCAACACATCTGCTTCTTACCTAGATATACTCCTGTCGATTGGAAAGGACGGTCAACTTCACACCTCCCTTTATGACAAAAGCGACGATTTCAATTTCCATATCACAAACTTCCCATTTCAAAGTAGTAATATTCCATCTTCTCCTGCCTATGGCGTTTTCAGTTCACATCTTATACGTTATGCCAGGGCATGTTCTTCTTATGAATGTTTTATTCTGAGAGCAAAACGACTCGCCAATAAACTACTTACACAAGATTACGTTGGTGAACGCATGAAATCGTCGTTTAAGAAGTTTTATGGTCGATAAGGGGATCTTGTTAAACATTATGAAGTCAACCTCTCAATAATATTAGATAGTATTCTGGAGCACGGCCACAGACGGTGACTTTCTTTCGTCAATCGTGCTTTTCACCGAACTTGACCTCTTCACCAAACTTGACCTTTTCACCGAATTTAACCCGTTCATCGTACTACAAAGGTTTCAATGGAACATTTGCGACGGGTGTGGCATGCAGAGGATGCTGACTTCTTCCGGATACCTGGTCCCATCCCGTTTGGGATTGGCAATTGTTCTTCGTGTTGAGACCATTGCACATCTAATTCGTCGTATTCTAATGGACTTGAACTTCGATTATTTATTGGTACTTCTTCATTTTTACCTTTTGGGGTGTGGTAAATCTTTTTCCAACTCTCACGGAAACGAGATTTGAAATTTGTGACACTCTATTTCGAGTTATCTCCCATTGCGGTCGTAGTTTGAAGTAAACAAGCTAACAATTTTTCTCACACTTGTATGGCGATATGGTCGAGGCATTTAACATGCATAAATGACAATCTGTACCGGAAAATCAGTGACGGATGGTGGAATGCTGATTTTGGTGTCATAACGGGGAATTTTATGGAAGGGACTTTGTTCTTCAAGAAATAGTGACGTTATGCGGCTTTGCATTATAACATAGGCGATATATATATATATATATATATATATATATATATATATAATATATATATATATATATATATATATATATATATATATATATATATATATAAATATAAATATAAAATATCTCAGATACCAAATTATAAATCTTTAGGATGTCCAGGATATAGGTACAAATCTGGTAAAAAATGGACAAACACGGACCTCTTGCAATCAAGATGTGGGATCAGGTGCTATGGAAGAGTAAGCACCCCCTGTCGATCGGTCACATCTGCCGTGAGTACACAGTCAAATCAAAATGAGATACGGGGGGAATGAATCCTCGTCACAATTGGTACAGACGTCTCAACAACCGCCATCGAACAGGTAACTCAACATTCCACGGTTTCGTTAAATATTTTTTGGAAAAATGTGTTTAATTGTTTAATTGAGTATAGAACTTTATTAGAAAAATCAAATGATTACAGTAATTTTTATGAAGAAATTGGGTTGAATTCCAATATCTAGATAAATGGAAAGGTTGTTGAATATAAACAATGGATAGACAGGGGAGTTAATTATGTATTTTATCTGTTTACTGAGTTTTTAACATATGATATATTCTGTGAAAAATACAATTTCAACCCTCCATTCACACTTTTTCGTGGTCTTAAAGGAGCAATCCTATCAAACTGGCCTAATCTTAATTTTCACACTTTAACTTTCAATTGCAATACTATCCCTTTGTCCTGAAATGTATAAAAAAGAATAAAGAAATTCAGTTTACGATTTATTTCTACAAGGTATAAAGTACTCCCATTCCTGTTTTTCAAAATGGTGTAATGATTTAGAAATTTCAACAGATACTATAGACTACACATTTATTTGGATTGACCAAAGATACCAAACTTAGATGGTTACAATATAGAATTTTACAAAGATGCATTGCGAGTAATTTCTTACTATATAAGACGAATATTTCAGAAACATAATTATGTACATTCTGTGCTGAAGAAAGAGAAACCTTAAATCACTTGTTCTTTACATGTAATGTTGTCAGAACTTTCTGGGGAGAATTGTTTTTCTGATTAACAAATGCTTTACAACAAGAAATACTGATGAACATCTCCGATATAATATTTTGAAAGTAATTTAAAGACTCCTTAAATAGTCAATTTAATCGTTTAATTAGAGAAACAATACATTTATAACAAAAAAATAAATTAGAAAATCCAAATGTACATAAATTTATAACTGTTCTAAAATATTATGTTAAACTCGAAGAAAAGATTTTCTTTAGACAGAACAAACACACCAATTTCTTCAAACGTTGGAGCTACTTTAACACTTTGTTAGGTCCTCAGAATCCTTTGTATAATTTGTACTGGAACATGTATGTTTACACCTAACATCCCATGTTGTTCTTCTTCTTTTTGTTTTTTACTTATTTATTAAAATACATTAGATGGGTATCCATCATTGTACACTCACAAAGGTAGATCATGCTTCTCAACTAATGACATGTACAAGCTTATGTTTTTACAACTACAATGTCTGGCTGATGTGCGTGTATGTGCGAGAGTGTAAGGTATCAAATTTGCAGTGTAATATGTATACGTATATTATGAGTTAGATTTATTTGGGTACGGTGTGTACTAGTATACGTCGTAATGTAACGTCTTTAATCTCATAGGAAGCCTGGACCTGTGGGGGTATATGTTCTGAGGCATGTCAATAAAATAATAATAAAAAAATTCACGGTTTTCGATATCACTGTGTCAATAATTTCTCAGTGAGTGGTTTACCTCTTGTATATGAAATGTTCATATGTTGAACACGCCCTAGCATTTCGGATCATTTGTGAAATTTAAACTCCCTATACGGGTGATAGTGGGATATTACTATTTAAATATGGAAAAAGAACGTAATACGGACACGCGATTTTGAAGGATCTCGTCCTTTGAAAGTGGACTACGTGTGTATGTAGGATTACCAGAATTCGTATTAAACCTTAGTTCTTCTAATGAACATTTATAGTATTGTTCCTTATAGAAACTATATTATTTGAGGCTTTGTCTGCTGGGACCAGTACATATTGATCATGTAATCTGTCCAGCTCGGTTACCACTTATGGATCACTAAATACAGAGGAATAACGTGTTTTCGTAGTTCTTGTAATTTGCCGAATACGAGATTTTATCAACCATCGTATATAGCCATTCAGACTAAGTGTCTGGTTCCACGTCTTCATTATGACCCGTCTTCTGGCATAATCTTTGACAAAATTCATAACTACACTAAAATTCCGTCGCCAATTAAAAGCACGGACTTTGCGGTATTTTAGACCTCTTAAAATAAGATTTTTGAGGTTTTCATTTTCAACAATAGAAATGTCGCTGGTGATAACATGCCCAATAAGATTATAATTGAAGGGAGATGATGCACATGAACACGTGACGGTGTTATGTAGAAGATTATTGATGTCTAGACACTGCAAGGTTCGTTTGTAATTGAATATATTGGATGTAATGCTGGGTGTATAGCTATATGAAATGCAAGGTGTGGTTTTCAATTTAAAATATGGCGGAACACAGGAATGCATTTTATGTGATTTAGAACATTGCTAATGTTTAAAGCGTCCATACTTTTATAAGAAAATTTAAGTTTATGGAAAAGACGTTTCTGTTCAGGACAGTTATCGTTTGTAACACGTGAAGGCTTTAAACAGTCGTCTGTGATGAGCAATGTCCATTATATATTAGCGGAAAAAAGAAACTGTGTATACTTAAAAGTTAAATAAAAATATAAAAAGTAATTTTTGATCGCTCTTTATTCTTAAAGGCATAGTTTAATATACTAAACGCTTGTTTGAGTACTCAATTTGTAAAATATCGCGTTCGATTCGCCTTGATAGTCACTGTACGCTTTTCAGGAGTTTCAGTTTCGAGGTTAAGCGACGCGTGGTTGGTAATCGATTAGAATTTCTCGCATTCATTGACAGCATTTAATGTAATGAAACATTGGTTTTTGGAATAAAATTTTGATTGAGAGATGCCTCGCATGATTGAAAATGGTCGTTTGCATGCCATTGGGAAGCTGGAATCTGGGATGTCTCAAAGTAATGTGGCAAGGCAGTTTGGAGTTCATATTAACACTGTAGATGCATGAAGACAATATCAGCAAACTGGCACCGTTTGGAACCTTCCACGATCAGGACGCCCGTGTGTGACGTTACCTCGACAAGATACGTATATACGGACGTCACATTTGCGTTATTGATTCCAATAGGCGTTTTTGACTATTAGAAGCATCCCTGGGCATCGACGGATAAATTCTCGTACCGTAAGGAATATATTGTGAGGCCAACATCCGTCCTCGACATCCTGCTGTCCGCCCTGTTCTTCTCTAGAGTCACCGTGTTGCGAAATTAGCGTGGTGTAGAGGCATCGTCGTTTCAATAACAGAGATTGGGCGGTAATTCTATTTACGGATGAGTCGAAATTTCATCTCGACAGCAGTGACGGTCGTGTTCGGGTTTACCGTCCTGCTGGAGAACGTAACATTGACGCTTGCGTTATTCAGTGCCGCCAAGTCGGAAGTGTTATGGTCTGGGGCGGAATTACAACTCATGGAAGGACCCCTTTGGTGATATCAGAGTGCAATTAAACTGTTCGCTATCGTGACGGGATTGTTCGTCAGCACGTCATTCCATTAATTCACAACAACCGCACGTGTTGTTAGTGACTATTTATAGCAGCAAAACGTGAATGTGCTACCCTGGCCTGCGATGTCACCGGATTTATCGCCTATAGAACATGTTAAGGATGAAATGAAACGACGTCTACTTCAAGAGCCAGACCACTGCTACTTTGGACGCTTTGTGTCGTTCTTTATTGCGAATATGGTGGAACATTCCCAAGGCACTTCTGCATAACCTGATTTGTTCAATACTTCGTAGGTGTGAAGAATGCATCGGTGAAAATGGCGGTCATACACTCATGTGAACATGTGAAACTTTTTTGCATCCCTTACTTTCAGTTGCTGTTCGTATCAATCATAATAGACATAATCCGTGATTTGATGCTAGAATTGAAAGACATGCATTGTATTAAATAATGATATACCTAATGCAACATAATATTTTGTATATGAATCTATAAATGAAATTACTAAACTACAGTTTCTTTTTTCCGCTAGTATATATAACATTCATATACGGAGTTTTCAGACCAAACTGTTACCTTTAGCCTTTTGCCTCAGGAAACGGTTTGGTCCTCTAACATAATACATATTGACCTTACACCCGGTCAATAAATGTATCATGTTTCTCTTAAATATATTATATGAACATTTTCATACATATTGATATTTATGTTTGACCAAAATAAGTAAAAATGAGTTTTAATTATCATTTAAGCGTATTTGCATTTCAAATTTTGTGATTCGATGTTACAGATTTTAGCCTGTCAATAAGGTAACACCATATAATTGGGATAAATATCGCAAAATATCTGGAACAATTTAGCACAAAAAATAACTTTGCATTTGAAAATGTTTTGGCAAAAAAATCTCCAAAATGAAAATTTAAAAATTATATCCAATTCGATTGTAAATGTGGTGGAGTAAAATAAAATCAACACCACTTTAGTTTATAAAGAAATTTCATCTTGTTATCTTTAATAGTCATCATTTAATTTGATGTATACATGATATACTTTGCCTCGCAGCATATGTTCAATTTTACTGATTGCAATGTGAATACCACTTTCATTTTGTCATTTTAGTTTATGAATATACACGAGTGTAGTTTAGACGTAGTATAATTGTATCAATAAGTAACACGTCACATTTCATTATTTTACAACAAAACGTTTCAAATGGAATTCAACTGCCCTGACATTCATTTAGAAAATGAAACATGTAGCAAACTATCGATTTCGAGGAGAATGTCACCTGTAGAGCAGTTTCATAATTGAACAAAACCTCAACAACAGAACTAAATTTGGTCATTTTTTCGTTTGTTTTACTTCTATCACCCAAATAATATATTAGATTGTTGATTTTTAGCTATTCCATGCACAATAAAGAAACACATCTAGTTAGAGGCCAAACTAAGTTATAGCTATATATATTAAATCTGTCAAGGTTGCAAAGTCCTTGAAAGAGAGTTTTGAAAGACACTGTATAGACGGCGAGATCTAAAGGGATTCTATATATGTGGATGAGATACCACTGAAGTCCTGTTGCATTATAATTCTTTTATCTTCACGGTAAAACCGACAAATAACGTATTGTAATTTTAAACAATGCTTAATCTTAACTTATGTTTGGTAATAAGAAATATTTTATGATCGACAAAAAAAAAAAAAAAAAGAAAAAAAAAGAAGAATTTCATGAAATACCCCCCCCCCCCCCACCCCCCCCCCCCCCCCCCCCCCCCCCCCCCCCCCCCCCCCCCCCCCCCCCCCCCCCCCCCCCCCCCCCCCCCCCCCCCCCCCCCCCCCCCCCAGGAAATATAAAGAATATAATTCTTCGAAGTATTGATATGGTAAAGGACGAATCCTATTACACATTGTTCAGATAACATTTCAAATAGATAATAGTACATTTGTATTTGTATCGACAATATAAAAAACCAAACTGTAGGCTGTAATTTCTTTTCCATTTCGGATTCTGACATTTGGCTGACAGATTGCTAATTTGCTAGTAAATTATCCTTAAGTATTATTGAATAAAAGAAAACACAGAGTTATCAATCCTCATAAACAGTTTTGGCCAGAAGCAAAACATAATGACCTGTCACTCGTTTCTTATGCGCCGCCATAGTTCACAGAAAATGATTCTGATTTATAACAAGTATAAAACTCTTGAGTTAAATTGATAGCGTTTAGCACTGTTCTTTTGAGAGACAGACGTGTGATTTTCAGAGTAATTATTAACGAAATAAATGTTATTACAATGTCTATAGGAGATATCCAGTAATCGAAAAAAGTACTCAGGGAATTGCTTCTAGGATATAATTTCAACATTGATACCAAAACTCCTCTTTGAATAATGATCGGGTGTTCGAAACTGTAAAGCAAAACGTATGTATAAGC
Source organism: Atrina japonica (assembly GCA_030159075.1). NCBI lineage: Eukaryota > Metazoa > Mollusca > Bivalvia > Pterioida > Pinnidae > Atrina > Atrina japonica. Next base: position 389,178 of record BROG01000062.1, on the reverse strand, counting down.
AAAAGTATAATATTTCAGTTTTCTATATTCATGAATAATTTAAAACTTCTCAGTTTACTAGTGTTACATTATGCATCCTCTTCCTCCTCCTCCTCCTCCTCATGAACATCATCATCATCATGAACATCATCATCATCATCATCATCCAACAGCAGATGAAGCAGCAACAGAATCAACTACAGTAGCAATAGCATCATCATTATCATCAAAGGCGGCAGCATTAACAACAGCAACAACAAACACAGGAACTACAATATCAACAGTAAGAACAGTCATAACAGGAGCGAATACAATAACAGCAAATAGCAGCTACAACAACGACAGGAGCGACAGCATCATCAGCCATAGCATCAGCAACAAAAACAGGAACTACGATGTCAACAGTAAGAACAGTCGTAACAGGAACAAATACAATAACAGCAGTAACAACTACAACAATGACAGGAGCGACAGCATCATCAGCAATAACAACAACAACAACAAACACAGGAACTACAATATCAACAGTAAGAACAGTCATAACAGGAGCAAATACAATAACAGCAAATAACAGCTATAACAACGACAGGAGCGACAGCATCATCAGCAATAGCAACAGCAACAAAAACAGGAACTACGATGTCAACAGCAAAATAGAAACATTATCAACAACAGCAACAACAACAACAACGACAACAACGACGACAACGACAATAACAACGGCAACGACATTAACAATAATAGGAGCAACAATATCAACAACAATAACAACAGCGTTAACGAGAAAAGCAAACATGGCAGGAGCAATAGAATCAACAACAACACCAATAAAAACAATAACAACAACAGAAGCAACAACAACAACAATAACATCATCATTATTATTACAATATTGACTGTGGTTGTATACTTCATTAAAGAAGTAAAAAAATATTATTTATGTTTTAATAACCATAATGTAATAATAATAACAATGCCCGTGCATTAGAAAACAAATGCAAAAATAGTAACAACCACAAAAACATATTCGCACACTGTTGAAAAATTACAAATACAAAGTATTATGTGAAGATACTTTGTCTTTAAACTTTGGTTGCTTTAATATTATGAATCAGTATATCAATATCACGATATAGAAAGTATAAATCAATAGAATGTCCAGGACATAGATACAAATCCGGTAAAAATGGATAAACACGGACCTCTGGAAACCAAGAGGTGGGATCAGGTGCCATGGTAGAGTAAGCATCCCCTGTCGACCGGTCACACCCGCCGTGAGTCCACATTCAAGTCCAATGAAATACGTGAGGAGTGTATCCTCGTCACACTTGGTACAGACTTCTCAACAACCGCCAACGAACAGGCAACTCAACATTTCACTTAGTGAAACAGAGTAATCGCAAAAAAGACTATTATACCGACCGTTAAATTTCCGGAACGTTGACATTAAACGCTGTTTTCGATATCTCTGTGTCAGTAATTTGTCAGTGAGTAGTTTACCTCTGTATATGAAATCTTCATATGTTGTACACGCCCTGGCATATCGGATCATTTGTGAAATATAAACTCCATATGCGGGTGACTGAGGGATATGACTACTTAAATGTGGAAAATTTACGATGGGAAAGCCGAAATCGTAGCGTTTGTCGTATAGCTTAGTTGATAATTTCCCGTCTGTGTTTATATTAAGTAAAATGTCTAAGTATGAAGCGCGTGTGCTTGATTCTGTTGTTTCTTTAATTTCTAGTTCGCTGGAATATATCACATTGACATATGTATGAAAATTATCATTATTACTTGACAAAACGTCGGCGATATATCTAAATGTTAAATTAAAGGACACATTCTTTTGATTCAGTAGTTTCTGAATGAAGTCTGCTTCGTATGAATAAAGGAACAGGTCGGCCAATAAAGGGGCACAATTGGTTCCCATAGGAATGCCGACAGTTGGTTGAAAGACCACGTCTTCGAACACTACAAATATATTGTCTATTAGAAATTCCAGCATGTTTTTTATATCAACTTTAGTGTATTTATGTGAAGAATCAGAGTTATGTTTGACGAAATAAGTATCCTGATAGCCAATCACAAAATATTTAAATTTTCGGGTACCACCATTAGTGAAAAAACAGTTGTCTATGATGCTAAAAAGTATTTCTTTTAATTTTTTATGTGAAATAGTTGTGTAAAGAGTAAAAAAGTCATAAGTTTTGATACTGTGAATTCGAGAAAAATTGTGTGCCTTCAAATTTTCTAAAAGCTGTTTAGAATTTTTAAGTATCCACATCTGATTTACACCGCTTCTGGAATAAGCAACTGTACAGTATTGTTGAAGTTTCTCCTTAACGGCTGTCAATATCTTGGTAAGGAGTAAAGATAAAGGTTTGGTAGAACATTTGCTGGATCCTGCTATGTATCTTTGCTTATATGGGGTTTTATGAAGTTTAGGTATCCAATGTAAATGTGGTAGCCGTTGTAGGTATATCAAATGAGCGTAATACGGACACGTGATTTTGAAGGATCTCGTCCTTTGAAAGTGAGCTACGTGTGTATGTAGGATTTCCAGAATTTGTATTAAATCCAAGTTCCTGATAGCCAATCACTAGATATTTAAATTTTTCGGGTACCACCATTAGTGAAAAAACAGTTGTCTATGATGCTAAAAAGTCTTTCTTTTAATTTTTTATGTGAAATAGTTGTGTAAAGAGTAGAGAAGTCATATGTTTTGATACTGTGAATTCGAGAAAAATTGTGTGCCTTCAAAAGCCTAAAAGCTGTTTAGAATTTTTAAGTATCCACATCTGATTTACACATATCTGGAATACTGTATAGTATTGTTGAAGTTTCTCCTTAACGGCTGTCAATATCTTGGTAAGGTTTGGTAGAACATTTGTTGAAGGGCTCCAAATTTTGGCCTATGCTCGTCACTTACAGCCATTGAGCAGTGAAAGTTCTTTCACATTCCAAAATCTACTGTGACACGGGACCTGTGTTTTTACTGTCTCATCTGTAGGAAAGGCATCCGACCTGCCGCCGGCTGGACTCGAACTCACGACCTCAAGATCGAGAGTTGAGCCCGCTACTGACTGATCCAGGCCCGCCGTGTTGGTAATTAATGGCGACATTTATTATTTGTAGTGATCAATATCATAACACAATCTAAAGTTCCCCCACGCACTGCCACATGTAGCTATTGCACTAAATCAGTCTACAGTGTCTATAAGCTAAAAATGGAAATTTCAAACAAAACATGAAAACGTGCACTTCGCTTCATTATTTCATATACAGTATAATATTTAATCATATATAGTAAATATATATTCGTATACTCGTAAATGGAATTCTTTTTGAAACAAAGGGGTATCCTAACTGTATATGCGCGGTTAGATATATCAATGATTAATTACTATTTTATTGATCTCTTTTCTTGTTTGCGAGCATGTTTGTTATCAATACATATAAGTTTCTTTTAGTCTGTCTATATTTCACATGACAAAAGGATTTTCACTTTTTGCACGTGTGTAGTTCATTATCCAATTATTATATACGTGATCTCCTTCAGATTGATTTGATCTGCAACACCCAGAGAACTCGCAAGCCTGGTGCTATTCTATACCAAGAACCCTCGCGTAAATATTTCAGCATTCAATTGTTTGTTTGTTGTTGTTTAACGCCACTTTTACACATTCAACAACTCATACTTATACTATTGATAGCAACCTAACAAAGAAAAACAACAAATGTTTCTGCTAAAATTCTTGACAGTCCTGGATAAAATTCGGTGTTTTCTTTGCTACTGGAACTCTATTCCACTTTAAGACCCTAAGTATATTTAATGTATAAATAAATCTTGACGTTTTTGCACTTCTCTACTAATATTTAGTTTTTATTTATTACCTAAATTACAAATGTGATATTATGACTTGATTTTGATAATTTACCCACATTGCAAGGCAATTAATACATTAATATGTATCTTTTCGTCTGGTTCCATTACCATGACAAATTGCTTTAATCGTACGAAACACACAAATATGCTGTGTCATATATCAGTTGATGAAAAATTCATGTAATCCATTTACTAAACTATGGGAAGACACACATATGCTATCCTGATTTATAGTCGTAGAAGTTGGGATTATCCTGATCAAAATAATTTTTTATGTTGATATATCGTAAAATAGAACATATTAATCACCAAAAACATCAAAAGACGAATGGTTAAGGTCGATATTTTACTACTGATATCAAAATATGTTAAAATTTCGGGGTATGTTATTTGCTGTGCATGAAATCTAAGAGCTATTTATTGCAGATTAAACTCCAACATTGGGGTCAACCTGGAAATATTGACTAACATTTGCTAATATCAAAGTCTGAGGGTTATTAAAGAAATGATGTCAATAGGATGGCGGCACTGGAAAGTCCTTATCGCCCAGGTCAATACTTTCTACAATGTTTTCCAATATACACGTTTGTTGTAAGATGAACTTAATCAGTGGCTTTGCTGTTTCAATATTGAAAACAAAGAAAAGAACTTGTCATTTCAATTCACATTGCTTCTACAAATGTTTAATTATCTCCAAAAAATCTAAGACTACAGAAATTTCTTATAAGTTTCTGTTAGATATTCGATATGCATTCGGGATTTTCACTATTATATAAAGTCGTGCAGTGCATTTCTACCTGCACAAGGAAATGATGATAAAAAAGACTTCAGAATGAGGGATTATTTACGAACAATGACAAATCTATTTCAATGTCTATAGTTATTGTCATTCCATTTCAAGTAAATTTCATCAATTTTACAGTATTACACTTGTATTCATTGACCCTTTTTATTTTTATAAACAATTCTTGATCGAAATATCATATAATCTATTTTTCGTAAATTTGTTTTGCATAGGAAAATTATATTTAGTAAATATCAATATTAACACTATAATTAATGACCCTATACGCCCATCTAAATTCCATCTGATAAATCTTGTTTGTTATGTTCTCCAGGTTTGTCTTCAACAACGAATGAAAAAAATATCGAGTTCAGCTTCATTACAATATGGCTTATACATTTGGAGGAAGGAACTTCACGAGTGGGTATTTAAGTTATCGCTCTTTTTTAAGTGAGGAAGTTTGTCATTTGACTTGTGGGATGCTCGTGATCATACACTGGGGGTCTCTCCACAATCAAGACTGGCTAACTGAGAAAATCGTTCAGCTCCTGTTAAAGTGAGGAAGTTTGCCATTTGACATGTGGGATGCTCGTGATCATACACTGGGGGTCTCTCCATAATCAAGAGTGACTAACTTGGGAAATCGTTCAGTTACTGTTTAAGCGAGGTCTGTCATTTGAATTGTGGGAGAATCATGATCATACACTGGGGGTCTCTCCACAATCAAGACTGGCTAACTGGGATTAGGTGTCACGGAGAAGTAAGCATTCCTAGTTGATCAGTCATACCTGCCGATAATCACGAGCCCAGTCATGTTTAAATGATATAAAAATGAAAACACGACGAATTAGTTGTGCAATGGTCTCAACATGAAGAACAATTGCGGATTCCAAATTGGATGGGACCAGGTGTCCAGAAGGAGTCAGCATTCTCTGCTGGCATACTACACCCGTCGCAAATGTTCTATGGAAACATTTGTAGTACGATGAACGGGTCAAATTAAGTTAAAAGTCAAGTTTGGTGAAGAAGTCAAGTTCGGTGAAAAGCACGAGTGGCGAAAGGGAGTCAATGTCTGTGACTATCTAACATTAGTGAGAGGGGGACTTCATAATGTTTAACAAGATCCCCGTATTTACCATAAAACTTCTTAAACGACGATTTCAAGCGTTCAACAACGTAACCTAGTGTAAGTGGTTATTAGTTATTGGGGAGTCGTTTCGCTCTCAGAATAAAACATTAATAAGAATAGCATGCCATGGCATAACGTATAAGTTGTGAAATGAAAACGCCATAGTCAGGAGAAGATGGAATATAAATACTTAGAAACGGGAAGTTCGTGATATGGAAATTGAAATCGTATCGTTTGTCATAAAGGGAGGTGTGAAGTTGACCGTCCTTTCCAATCGACAGGAGTAAACCTAGGTAAGCAGCAGATGTGTTGATCTCTGTCGTCTTATTGATCTCTAGCTCAACAGGATATATCAGGCCAAGGTAATTCTGAAATTCTGAATTATTTATGGACAGGACGTCATCGATATACCTGTAAGTAAAATTGAACCGTGATGCTAACTGTTTGGTTCCTTTGGAGAGCAGAGACTGTATAAATTCCGCTTTATATGAATGCAAAAAGATGTCAGCCAAAAGAAGTGCTCGATTGGTACCCACTGGAATGCCGACAATCTATTGGAAAACGTTTCCCGCAAAACCACGAATATGTTGTCCACCAAAAACTCCAGCATCTTGATAATTTCACTCACAGTGTACTTGTTATTGGAATCCCAGTGTTCCTTCACAAAAAAGGTTCCTCGTGACCTAACACTAAATATTTATATCTGTGATTTCCATTTTTGTATACAAAGGAGTTTTGTATAGTAGATTTTAACCTGTTTTTGATGAGGATTGTTGTGTAAAGGGTTGAGAAATCCAAAGATTTGATGCTTGTAATATGTTTGAAATTTGGAGAATTTAATATAAAGTTGATTGACTCCGCTTCTTCAGTAGGTCGTTGTACAGTAATTCTGAAGACCTTGTTTCATATGTGTAAGAAGTTTGGTGAGTAAAATAGATAACAGCTTGGTTGAACACTTAGATGACCCCGCAATGAATCGGTCTTTATAGGGATTTTTTGTGCATCTTTGGAATCCAATAAATGTATGGCAATTCAAGATCACCGTCACTTCTGGGTATTACAAACGCCATAAGAATTATGATTATCTAACACTTCAGAGGTAGAGAAACCAATGAAAGTGTATGTAGGGTTTCCAGGAAGTGTGTTGAGTCCAAGTTCCTCTTTTAGAATGCTGAAGTAGTATCGCCTGCAAACAAATGTGAAGTTGTTGGATGCTTTGTCAGCAGGGACGATAAAATTTTCGTGGAAACGGGAAGGTTCTCTGACAACCTCAGGATCACGAAAAACTGAATTGTGTTTTGTCTTGACAGAATGTTTAAGTAGTCGAATTCTTCGTTTAAGAACATTAGCGATCGACTTAATCCACTCCGAAAGAGTATGAAGTCCGACATCTTCTTTCTTAGCCCAATGTATGGCGTACTCTTCACATGCGTCTATAATAATTTCAAAATTTGGCGCCATGTAAACGATACAGGTTCCTTTGCATAAAAGATCCCCCAATTTTCTGTTACGTACAATGTTGAGATCACTTGTCACAACATGACCACATGGAGCGTACATGAACTCAGGTGTAGAGCAGGTACAAAGTGGGAGGTTCTGGGAAAAGCTGGGTAAATTGAGTTGCTGCATACTAGTTTTGTAATTGAAGATTTTAGAGGCAACTGAACTCGTATAGCTATAGGAAATACGTTGTGAATCTTTGTATTGGCAGTATGAAAGAATCTTACTTTGGACAAATTTTTGGCTCAAAATATTGCTTATATTCAAAGCGTCAATGCCCTTATTGGCAAATTTGACCTTGAGTACGTTAGTCCTGACAGCTGTGAATAATCTGTTGTATGAAATGTCCAAAATGATTCTCTGGAGAGTAGAGTTGTACAAGTCATGTAATGTGAATACAATTTTATACGAATATGGTGAATACCTTATTGACGATTGACAAATGGTAGAAGAACATCGAATGTAATATTGTGAAACTCGGGTTTGTTATATTTCCTTGAGCCATGGCTGCGATGTCTTTTACTGGTTCGGTCCAGTAGATTTAAAACATTTACTGATTGACATCCACCACAGTAAAGATTCCATACTCTATCGACATGGTCGTTTCCTCAATATGGTGCAGCAGTTCCCAGCTGTCGAATCCAGTGTTCTTCCCGTTTTCGTCTAAAAGGGGTGCTTAAGTTGGGGTTGTTTGTGGGATGATGTATCTTTTCTAAGATGCGAACTCTCCCTTCGTCACATTCGGCATAGATTCAACATCCAACACCGAACAGGTAACACAAGTTTATTAAATGAAATATTAAAATTGTAAGCAAGGTCATTATACCGCTCGGAAACTTTACTTAATGTTGATATTAAACGCAAATTCTGGTATGCGTGAAACAACAACCTATCATTTAGGTGTTTACTTGCAGGTTAACATTGTTACTGAGGTCGAAAGCTTTAGATCCCCCCAAGGATGAGTTCATTTGTCAGTGTAGCTTTCATCAGTTAGGTGTTTACTTGCAGGTTAACATTGTTACTGAGGTCGAAAGCTTTAGATCCCCCCCCCCCCCCCAATGATGAGTTCATTTGTCAGTGTAGCTTTCATCAATTAGGTGTTTACTTGCAGGTTAACATTGTTACTGAGGTCGAAAGCTTTAGATCCCCCCAAGGATGAGTTCATTTGTCAGTGTAGCTTTCATCAGTTAGGTGTTTACTTGCAGGTTAACATTGTTACTGAGGTCGAAAGCTTTAGATCCCCCCAGGATGAGTTCATTTGTCAGTGTAGCTTTCATCAGTTAGGTGTTTACTTGCAGGTTAACATTGTTACTGAGGTCGAAAGCTTTAGATCCCCCCAAGGATGAGTTCATTTGTCAGTGTAGCTTTCATCAGTTAGGTGTTTACTTGCAGGTTAACATTGTTACTGAGGTCGAAAGCTTTAGACCCCCCCCCCCCCCCAATGATGAGTTCATTTGTCAGTGTAGCTTTCATCAATTAGGTGTTTACTTGCAGGTTAACATTGTTACTGAGGTCGAAAGCTTTAGATCCCCCCCAAGGATGAGTTCATTTGGCAGTGTAGCTTTCATCAGTTAGGTGTTTACTTGCAGGTTAACATTGTTACTGAGGTCGAAAGCTTTAGATCCCCCAAGGATGAGTTCATTTGTCAGTGTAGCTTTCATCAGTTAGGTGTTTACTTGCAGGTTAACATTGTTACTGAGGTCGAAAGCTTTAGATCCCCCCAAGGATGAGTTCATTTGTCAGTGTAGCTTTCATCAGTTAGGTGTTTACTTGCAGGTTAACATTGTTACTGAGGTCGAAAGCTTTAGATCCCCCCCAAGGATGAGTTCATTTCTCAGTGTAGCTTTCATCAGTTAGGTGTTTACTTGCAGGTTAACATTGTTACTGAGGTTGAAAGGTTAAGATTCCCCCGAGGATGAGTTCATTTCTCAGTGTAGCTTTCAACAGTTGGAGAAGAAAAATCTTGAAATAACTATCAAAACATTGATAGATCTACCGTTGAAAGTTTTGTGAGTTATCAGGTTCTGGGTTCAAATTCATTAACATTTAACTATATATATACTATATATATATATATATATATATATATATATATATATATATATATATATATATATATATATATATATATATATATATATATATAATGCTCAAGAATAATCGGGTACAAGGGAAATAAAATTAAACTGGTTTTGTGAAGTGTTTAAAACTATTTCAGGATCGACAGGGCCAACATAATCCCTGAAAAGGGTCGATATGACAGAACATCGTACAACATGTCGACTGAAGACTTTTGATATAAACAACTGTATGATACTGCTTTAAATATCAAATTGTATTTGGAATTATCAGTTTTGCATCGATCTGTTTTCAATCAAATCTGATGTATAGAATCGTATAAGATTAAAACAATGAAGTGTTTTTAACAAAATGATATTTTTCGCGAGTTACAGTGTTTTTGATACATATAATTTATATTCTATTTTGCCTACCCTAACGAACATCGTTCTGTTATGTTCAAATATGGCATACCTATGGCACGCCAAAATCACATTATTGAGTTAAACCTAGTTTTTTTCCAGTTAATGTGGGTTACGAGTTCAACTTAATTCATTAGCCTGTTATTGTGGCGCAGTTTAACCTATTTTTTCAGTTGAACTATTTTTTTTCTCGAGAAAAAATAGGTTTGACTCATTTTTGTGATTTTGGCGCAGTTAAACCTAGTTCTTCTCAGTTAAACCTAGTTTTTTCTCCAGTTAATGTGTGTTACTGAAAAAAATTAGGTTTAACTGGGAAAAACTAGGTTTAACTCATTAATGTGATTTTGGAGTGCAAAATTTTGAAATGTATCCTCAACAAAGCTATTTGTTCAATTTTGAAGAGAAAAATTTAATAAACATTAAGATACAGAATATATCCAAATTAAAGCATAATAAAACCCTAAAACATCACTTTTGGACTTGCTTTGAGTGTTTGCCCAATTGTGGAAGGCTATATGGGTTCCCCATGCATGGCTATACACCAACATCCTTAAAATAGTGTAAATGTTGTAAAACTTTTATACATTAATTAAACGAATATACAGTTACGAAGCACAACACACAACTTTAGTCTACCTGGATTCTAGAATGCATGAATACTCGCGATCGGGTGATAGCGTGAAGCGATTACATTTTAAACACAATAAACACCTCCATATAGTCTCCCAAAACACTGGATTCCAAATAAGATTGAGTGCTATGAATCTAGGGCACTGCGCTGTCGGCGTGTTTTGAAATGCTGTCCATTAAAATGACAAACCTCGTCAAAACAATTTGCATGTTACAATTAACTATGGAAAAATAGTTAACGTATTTATTTATCTGCAATAAATACCATTTTGGCCAGTGGAGAATAAATTGTACCTAGAATGCTGCAGCAGACAAAACACTATTGCATTACTATGTTCCGAAGGGCCATTGATATAGCCAAAGGTCAGTCGTCCGTCGTGTCCGTCTGTTAACTTTTGCATTTAAACATCAGTAGGGCAAATTTTAACCTGGCGCATAGCATCCCCATGTAAAGCCGCATGAAGTTTGCGAATGAAAAAGAGATAGGACCAATAGGGGCCATAAAAGGGGCCTAAAACGACCAAAATTTGGTACATCTTAAAAAATCTTCTTCTCATGAACCAATGATATGGTTTAATTTTTTGATTGATAAGTCAATAACAAAGTTTGCAGTGTTAGCCAAGGGGGGCGCTTTAACACTATGGTATTACCAAAAATACTCAAAATGTCGACTTTTTGTATACAAAGAAATGAGTATTTCGGAATTATCTGAGGATAATTTTGACAAAATTTCAAGGTCATGGAGTTAATTTTGGCTAAGTAAATGGAAAATAAGTTTTTTTTGTAATATTTTCATTTTTGACTACTTCGTGGAAATTTTAAACCAAACTTGACAGGAATAACCATGTAAAGCCGCATAAAGTTTGCAGATAAAAACTAGGACCTAAACAAAGATAGAACGAATGAGTCAGCTATTTTGGATGTACATGTATCTCCAAAATTATTAAGGCTAGAGAAAAAACCGTTACCGAAGCGGCTTGCAAAAATCTGAGCTATTGCTATTCTAGCCAAAGGTCCGTCGACCCGTGAGTCGTTATTTCCCCGTTTTTTTTTTCTGTTTTTGGATGTTTTTTGCATTATCTTGAAAAGTATAATTAAAAGTGAAAAAAGAAAAAGTGTTCTGCATGCAAAGATCTACAAAAAAAGTCAATCGGGCCAAAATTGTCAGGTTGCCTCTTATGGGAGTTGTTTCCCCTTTTAAGTGGATTTTTCATGTTTTTGGATGTTTTTTGACATTATCTTCTTCAGCATGCAAAGATCTACAAAAAGTCAAACCGGATTTTTCATGTTTTTGAATGTTTTTGACATTATCTTGAAAAGTATAATAGGTCGAGTAAAAGTGAAAGAAGAAAAAGTGTTCTGCATGCAAAGATCTACAAAAAGTCAATCGGGCCAAAATTGTCAGGTTGCCTCTTATGGGAGTTGTTTCCCCTTTTAAGTGGATTTTTCATGTTTTTGGAATAGAGAGAAAGTTACAAAAAAGTCAATAGAGCCGAAATTTTCAGATCGACCCTTATGGGAGTTATTTTCCCTTTAAGTAGATTTCTCATGTTTTTGACAGTTTTGTCCTACTGTCTTGAAAAGTATAATAGATAGAGTGAAAGAGAAAGAAGCAAAATGTTCAGTATGCAAAGATCTTCGAAAAAGTAACAGGAATTAAAGCTTGTTGTAACAATATGATCCGTAAAATAAATTGGTGTGACTTGAAATAGTATTGATGTGTATTATATGTATTTGGGAAAATACGGGCAGCTAAAATTACATGATTTCTAATTCGTATTACAATATACTGTTTTGGATAAACAACTTGTCAACACCTTTACAAAAGCCGCAAGATTTGATGTTAATGATAATTAATATAAAGTACTGAAGTTGTACTAAGAATGATAATGTAAAAGGTTGCCAAAGTTTGCAATTGTAGATGCATTTAACTCTCTATAAGCTTCTAGAAAGTGTTTTGCGTTGGTCAAAATTGACAAACGTATATAAGCACTGGAGTTCTGGAAACGAGAGAGACCAGCGGGAAACCGCCTAGAGAGAACACCACCATACTCTCTGATGAAAACATTGTTACCATTGCTGTACTCTGCTGTGCTGAGACGATCACAGACCGAACTTTGAGTTATTGATATTTGTGGGTTGGTTTACAAATATCGATTTGGTGCCTTTTGCCCTGGATAGACCTGGGGGACTTTTACTTTTCTTAGTACCTTATTATTTTGACCACAAATTGTGAACATTCTTTTTGACAAACTCTAAAACTTAAAACTTAATTTAATAAAATTTAGGGGCCTAAAACAGAATTAATAATGGCAGAAGAAAATAGTAGACTAAAATTCAGTAGTATGGCTACGGCTTTAGGAGAAATTGAGGATAATTTAACCAAATGCAAAATGAAATTAGAAATAAAACAAAAGCATCAGGTCAGTCAGACGTACCAAACAAAACCGAAAGTAGTAGTAACAGGTACTACAGTATATCGGGGGGAGTAGGAAATAGAGAACCACCATTTTCTAGAGTGTCTGGGATACCTGAAAACAAAGGTGATAATGATGAAAAAGAGATGTTTGATAACATTTTGAGACAATTCTCTAACATGGCAAGTGCAATGGCAGTACCTGTACATCAGGTAATTAAGAACTTTTCGGGTGAAAGGCATGGATATCCATAGAAAGATATGCAAATTTAGTTGGTACAGAAAATGCCGGGTATAGCATTGGTAACATGTTCAGGGGCGGTAGCGGATTTCATTAGGAGGTATTTAATAGAACAAGAAAATAACGAAAATGTAGCTAGTTTGGGGGGACCTCAAGAAATTATTAAAAGAAAAATTTGGGGAAGTGACAAACAAAAGACAGGCATTAATTTTGTACAAATGTTTGGGGGGAAAGAATAATACAAGCATCTGAGGATGTTTACACGACAGAGCAGACTAAAAACAAAAGCACAAAAGACTTAGTAGAACAACAGATGACTTTTGATTACATCAAAATGACTTTAGAAGCCGCAGTTATTGCGACACGTGAACAAAATGTTAGGGATCAAATTGCATTGACGTTAGACGGCACACAAAATGTGTTTAGATTTAAAACTGAAAAAGAAGACAGAGACATACAACCAATGGAAGTCTATGTAAGAATTGTTTTAAGAAAAGGTCACACTACTCAAAATTGTCCTATGACAGTGATAGTGACTACAAATATCAGTAGCAGACAATAAGAAACAGTTAGGTTTTGACCACAATATTCAATACAAAGAAACCACCAAGTACAAATAGACAAAAATTCACAATCTGTACCAGATTGGGTATGTCACATGATAGGTCACCTTAAAAGAAATTGTCCAAATCGAAACATTAACCCTCGCAACTGGGTACCATATATGGCAGTATAATCAGGGTCCATATAGACAAAATTACGATCCTCCACCCTCGCAGTTTACACAAATACCAGCCACTTTCGACCTCCACAATTTACATATCAGGGCATTACCAGAACCACCTCAGATGTTAGCACTTCCGGCACCTCCAATGCGAGATAATACGTCGCTGTAGTAAGTGAACACAGAAAACTCCACCCAGCGAATAGGACAACAATGGTCTCAGTATAGGGAACATAGGGAACAGGAAAAACTAGAAGGCTCTTCTTATAAGGAAGCCGATAGGAAGAGTTGTAGTAGAAAATTAAGAAAAAGTAAGGTAGATAACTCTAGTAGTAAATTAGATAAAAATTATGAAATTCAATTTGCGGGACAATGTGTACTATGGATTCAAAAACAAAAATTTAGGACTTTAGTAGATACAGGAGCAGAAGTATCATTAATTAGTGAGGGTTGTTAAAGAAAAACCAAATCTTAGGGCAGTGAATGGTCAGTCACTTAATGTTATAGGTGCAGTAAATATTAAATTTACGATGAATAAAATGACCATGAATCATAAGTTTTTGTCACCGATGGTTTGAATAGAAACTTTATCCTTGGTAGGGACTGGTTAAGACAAAATACAATAGAACCTATGTATTTGAAGATGACACTCACATATCATCCATAGTAAGAGTATCAAAAACAACTACATTAAGACCACAGAGTAAGACAATATGTTTTGTTAGAACAAATAGTTGTTAGGAATGATGGATGTCTTTTAGATGACCCAGGACTTGTAGTTCAAGAATCAATAGGAACAGTAACAGAAATAGAAACATTCCAGTATTAGTTGAGATTAAAAAGAGGTCAAGTGTTAGGAAAAATTAGAGCTTTAGAAATAGATGAGATACAAGTTTTAAGTCCAGAAAATACAATAGGAGATGTAGACTCTCTTAAAGATATTGAAATTTTTAGTCTGTTACAAGAAAACAAAGATATTTTTGCAAAAAGGTCACACTAGTACAGTGAAAATGAAAATAGATACAATCAGAAATAGGCCGTATAGAACACCTCTTAACAAAAGACAAGTAATTGTAAGGCAGTAGATGAAATGTTAGATGCAGGTATTATAGAAAGGTCAAAGGTGTGTCGACTTTAGATCTTTAAATAAAATAGTGAAACCTATATCATTTCCATTACCATTGATTGATGACATAGCTAGGTTAGGAAAGGCCAAACATTTCACACAGGCACTTGTCACAAAGGGTTATTTCAGTTTAATGTAATGCCCTTTGGGTTAAGTAATGCTCCAGCTATCTTCCAAGAAAACTCATGAACATAGTATTACAAGAATGTGAGGACTTTGCTACTGCTTACTTAGATGACATCTTAATATTTTCAAAAGACTCAGAAGAAATTTTAGGCATATGAAGTTGAAGAAATGTAGTTTCTTTCAGAAAGAAATAGAATATTTAGGTTTTAATGAAACCTAATGAAAAGAAAGTGAAAGCTATAAGAACATTATACCAAAGAATGTAAGAGTTAGGGGATTTATTGGCATGTGTAGTTATTATAGGAGAGGTTCATTCCAAAATTTCTTATGCTTGTAATAGTTTAACAGTAGTACCTTGTTCACCTTATGTGTTATACACAGATGCTAGTGACACTTGTGTAGGTGCTTGTCTCACACAGCTTTACTGATTTGTCTCACAAATTAAGCAAATCTCAGAAAAAATGGTCAACAATAGAAAAAGAATGTTTTGGACAAGAAATTAGACTTATTTTACATGATGCTCAGTTTGTAACCAGAAACTTGACAGGAAAATACAACAATGGGCTCTCAGTATAACAACAGGTGATTTAAAAGTTGTCGCATCAAGAAACAATTGACATTACTGAATTTGTCAGATGAAATAGAAATAGATGATAAAAAGTAGGTGCATTAAATTAGTTCACTCCAAAGATCTAGTTGTAAGATAGAACCAGATGATAGTCAAGCCGTTTATAGATCTTCCAGGGGACATAGATATAAAAACAGAACAAGAAAATGATGAAAAGATGCAAAACTTAAGATAAAATTAGACATGGCTATATTTTTTATCTCAACAAGAACGAATGACCTGAAAATTTTCAGCAGATATTTTAGGGCAGTTTATGACATCATAGACCAAAATACTATTTTCAAAAAATGTATCAAAAGTTGCAAAATGTGTATGTTAAGGAAAACACATCCACCTCTTACGGACATTCCACCTTAGCAAAAATTGGTCTAATTTACCGACCATATCCCACCACCTTATTACCATTTAGATTTATAATGGAGCGTACCAAATAAAACAGCTGATAATATAGCAAGAATGGTCTGCCCACTTCAGATATAACAGATAATTTGAATTGCAAGAAACACTAAAAGAGTTAAACATAGACCATATTACAACGTCTTATTAAAGTTCAAAGTCAAGGTAGAAAGGAACTTTACATGATGTAATCGACTGATGATGTACCTTATGTGAGTGATTTCATCCAAGTTATTTCACCATTTTACTTTTTAGGGATGTAGTATTTTTTTTTCATGTTTTAGCATTACAGGATGCTTTTACGTTAGACAAAAATTTTAAGAAAAGACAAAAGAAATTGCAATAGGGGTAGTCAAGAAATTAATTTCAAGGTAGGAGATCCAGGTCAAAGAAAAACCAGAGTAAATGGTATAGGAAATTGAAGAAGGACCTCTAAATAGTTCAGCATGACTAAGACACATGCTCGAAAGTTCATTTAGATGAGAGGATAAATTAAATAGACCGATGAAAATCAACAATTGTCCAGATTGCAGATGATGAAATTGATAAGAATGAAAATCAAGATATTGTAAAGAGATCTGGGAGTTTCAGATTGAGGATGATATTCCCTTTAGCTTTACAGAAACAAAAGTTAGATGATAGAGAAAAGTTAACGGATTTTTCATCAAAAAGTTTTTGAATAGTTTTTGACATGAATAAGAATAGTTTGGATATATTATCTGTGAAACTATGTTATAATAGATGAAAAGTCGAGTACAGGAAAAAGTGAATATGATCACTGGGACACCTCGCAAAAAGTTTCGGCAATTACTTTTATTCAATTGCATGCTGAAAAAGATCTTTCTACAAAAATTGAGCTACATATTTCATTGTGTCATCTTTGGTTGACACAACAAATGCCCACAAACTTGGCATTACCACATATGAAAGGTTCGCCTAGAGTATAGCGGGGCACTTTTGCTAGTTTCAAATCCGTCAATAAGATATTGTTCTTTTTTTAAGTTTCGAACAGACAGACTTGTGTGATTTTCTATATGATTTTGTGGATGATCAATTTTTTGACATTAATCATTGCTGAAATTTCATGTATGTGTAATCAAGATAGAAAACATTGCCACCTCTAGACATTCTAAAGAACAAAATTGAAAGAAGACAACAACTTTGTTCAGACATGCGATATGAAAGATCTACAAAAATGTCAATAGAGCAGAAGATGATTTTTGGGTTAAGAACGATAATACCAATGTCTTAATAATTATAATGATAAAATGTGGAAAAAAGAATAATAAGAAAATGTAGAAATAGATCGACCCTAATGTTAAGTGGTCAAGTAGTGAGGGAAAAGAGGAGGAGTCTTCCAAATCTTTCAAGACTTTATATCAGGAGCACCAAGTTCAGTTGATCCATAAATACACAGTAGCAAGTAGATCTTATTCTCAGTATATGACATTCAAACTTTTGACAGTTTTGTCCAGACATGAAACTTTGCTACTGTACTTGAAACCAGTGATCAAACCAGAATTAACATAGACTATACAGTCAAGATGAAAAGACACGAAAGAATGCAAAAATGTTCACGTACATTCCTGTGAAATGAATACAAACACAAAGAAATAAATCATGAACTTTATCAAGACCCAGAAACTTCAAAATTTAAGATAACAACAAATCGTCGATCGAATTATGAGACCATTGATTCAGGTTAACTAAAGATACTAACATGTGAGGGTGATCCTTGTCGAAAACTTTTATTAAAGAAACAGAATATTGTGCAAAGGACGGAGGACTTTCCGTGAACATATTAAGGATTTTAAATGAATATTTACAAGGACGGAGGACGCGTGAATGTTTTCTACTTTAATGAACTTTAACATAATGCTTTACTTATGGATTATGAACTTTATTTGTTGAGACAATGAAAGGAATTGAATTATGCTAAATTCTCTGCTTAAAATATCGCTTTATAATGCATGAATATAAGAAATTATAACCCAAGTCACATATTTTTAAGTCACTATCCAGATCACTTGAAAATCCAGGTCATAATTGAAGTTTATTCTCCATAAGTTAATTTGTTATTTCATATGAATTATTTCAAGCGTTTGTGTTGCTTTTCTAATTATAATTTGGAAAGTATTTATAAGAATGTCATTTAGTAAAAAAAGGGATACGTTTTTCAATATGAGGTACTCTTTTAGGAAATTATATACATTGGTGTGACTGATTATTTAAATACGGGCATGATTTCTAATTCCCAATGACAAAGTTAATTTAGATATAAAATTCCAAATTCAAAATTACTCAGCTAGCATTATTACAATATACTGTTTTGGATAAACAACTTTTTTTAGCAGTTTATGTTAAAAGGTCAAATATTCATCATCCTTTTACTGAAGTTGTACATGATTTTTATGCATTATTTTTTGCCCGTATTCAGTGATGCATTTAACTCTCTATAAGCTTCAATATTGACAAACCACTGGAGTTCTGAGCGGGAAACCGCTAGAGAGACCATACTCTCTGATTGTTGCCATTGCTGTTTGGGCCGATCACAGACCGAACTTTGTTATTGATATTTGTGGGTTGGTTTCATTGTGAGGGTGATCCTTTAAAAATCTTTTAAATAGATTTCGCAAACAGTTCTCGGCAAGGCAAGTCTACACTTTTACTCCATTTCAAAATCGTTTTGGTTGCTTTTCAGTATATTGGGTTCATCAGCTTTATACTGTTTTTTTATGTTTATTAGTCATTTTACCTTTTACACAAGCATGTGACCAATATTGCCTGCTTAAATTTTCACAGCAGAAACACGATGTTCATCTTTATCTAGCAATTTTCACAGCAACACGATACCTAGATTTTCCTTAATCCTATACACAACGTCTATTTCAAAACCAGGGGCCACAGCATTAGCTAGATGAGCTAAAAATGATATTTTTCAGGAGTTAAAACGTCTTCGATACATACGATTTATATTCTACTTTGTCTACCCTAACGAACATCGTTCTGTAATGTTCAAATATGGTATATGGTAATTAGAATGCTATACTCTTGTCGTGAACGAAACAGGAAATTTAATCACTTCCCTCTTCTGATAATTTGATTCTTTTTATATTTAGCCTAAATGAACTAGACTACATGACACAATTTTAGCGCGTGCCAATATCTACATTTAGCTTTCAAAACCGGAAGTACTACCGGTAGATCATCCTTCTTCCCTTCCTGATTTAGTGTGAATAAGTACTTTTATTTTAAATTCAAAACACTTATGTTTGAAAATATGATTCCAGAGGAAGCATGTATGTACATGAAATTAACACAGAGGCTGTTTAACTTGATACATCGACCTGACAGTCTGTGACTTTGAAGCGATTAAGTATATCCGTACGCGCAATACATCATTGCATTGTCACTACCATATATATATATATATATATATATATATATATATATATATATATATATATATATATATATATATATATAGATATCTATATATATATATATATATATAGATATACATATATATATAGCTTGTAATTAGCACTGTTCCGCTGGCCCGTGGTCAGTAAGTAATAGGGTGGAAAAGTAGATTTCACATATGAACTGGCCCCATTGTCAAGTAAAAGAAATTTAGATAGAGTGTAAGTGCTATTTTCAATTATTATTACAAATATTAATTGTGTCTTACAAAATAATCTATTTTATATTGAATACAAGGACCTTAATACAAACTGAAAATATATATTGTCTTGCCCTCATGTGTCATAGTTGGTTATACTTTATCTGAATATATAAAAAATGAATTATAGGAATAAGTGATATCACTTATAAAAACGAATAAGTTATATCACCTATTCGTATGAGTGATATCACCTATTCGAATAGGTGGTATCACTCTTTCAAATATCACTTTACACGCTTTATAGGTGATACCACCTATTCGAATAAGTGATATCACCTATTCGAATAGGTGATATCACTTTACAAAACGAATAAGTGATATCACTCTTTCGAATAAGTGATATCACTCTTTCGAATATTCAAATTTGGAAACAGTAAAAACCTTTTGCTCCCCATTTCTTTGGTAAATGTAGATTTGAAGTGAATATCACTAAGCCGAAGTGGTTGAACTTATTTGGACCAAATGTAAGGAATCAAAAAAGTAAATAATTTATAATGCCCAAGATGACACAAATCATATTTTTGTTAGACCCAGGAATATATTTTATTTTTGTATAGGGAGCATTCATTGGCATTGATTCATAAGTGATATCACCTATTCGAATATGTGATATCACTTTACAAAACGAATAGGTGATATCACTTAGTCGAATATTCAAGTAGGTGATATCACTCATTCATTTGAATAGGTGATATCTTTCATTCGAATAGGTGATATCACTCATTCGAATAGGTGATATCACTCATTCGTATAAGTGATATCACTTAAGAATTTATAAAAGTGATATCACCTATTCGAATGAGTGATATCACCTATTCGAATAAGTGATATCATCTATTCGAAAGAATGATATCACTAACTGGTATTAAAAAGTAAAACGGCACCCCATATGATTCTATGTACTTAAATATTGATCTTTAATAATTCCAATTACGTGTGGTACTTACAAGGTTCACTTCGTAATTTATTTCACCGGATGGCGATGTTGATCTATCCTTGTTAATCTAGACGTTTTTAATTCTACGTGTATATTACCAATATGTTACAAATGACCAAATGTCATGTGCGCATGAAGGTTTTGGTGAACTCCTAGTCAATGAAGTTATCAACAGCAACACTCCTCCAACTTACAAAAAACTTGGTAATAAAGATCAGCGTTCACTTGGAAGGAAATGAGTTAATGACATTATATGAGACTTATCTATCTATCTATCTATCTATCGATCGATCGATCGTTCTAATAAAATGGTCCAATTAAGATCATTTTTGGGCGCATTTTTTCAATTTCAGTTACGTCCTTCAGAACTCTAATCAATGAGTTGTGTAAAGCATTTAATGAATTTTGTATTTCGTGTACACCCCCTGTATGTTGGCATATAAAATCATAGATAAGTATAGACCCTTTCACGATAACTGCGGTCCTGTAACTTTGAGTAGCAAAATGATACAGATTCCCGGAAAATGACACCAAGAAACAATCAGTTACTATAACAACAATGTTTTTGTGGGTATCTGTATCACTTTGCCAATCAAAGTCACAGGATTGCAGTTCAAGTAAAATGGTCTACTAATCGTAAGGAGATTCAAAACAGAACTTTCAAATCTGGTGAACATCGGACAAACACGTAATCCAGAGTGGTATCAGGTTTCATGGAGGAGTAAGCATCCCATGTCGATCGGTCACGCAGTTTAATTCAAATGAAATAAATAAGGAATACATCTTTTTCAGTCTGTCTATATACCAATCTAAATGTCCGCTTATCGCTAAAATTTTTATCTGTATAAATAAAAGAATGTATAGATCAAAATTAGATTTGTTGTTTTGTTTTTTCAAAATTTCAAGCACTTTATTTCAATGTGTTAATACTTGAATGTACTCTTTCACAGAACTTCATAAATTTTATTTATTGTTTTTGTGATAAAATAATTCTTTAATTGAATTCACTTTTTGCATTTGTTGTTTAGTTCTTTATATAAACTTTAAAACCTATACAGAACAATACCAATTCAGAGAGAACAAATTGCGACTTATTAGCTGACCTGTTCATTTATTCACATGAAGCAGACATTTGTATGGGAACTGTGAACGGAATGATGTACTTGGAAGTTCGACCAGTATTTAGAGCAATATAAGTTGAGCAGAAACTTTAATTAAAACTCAAATGACACGAAAAATGACACGTACGTCGTATAATAAAGAACTCAGTATCGGCTGAACTTTTTCTGTTCGAAAGTGTTAAGATCTTGTCCTACATATTATGTTCTTACGTTTTACGAGAGGGACCATGACCCGAAGTCACCAACTTTACTTATTACTCAGGTTCAACTAGCGTTTCATGATTTTAAGGTAAAACACATAAAAATTATATCATTCTGTAACTGGACTTGTTTGGATTTTGACGGCATAAAATTGTAAAAAATGACCAAAATTATTGCTAATTTGAGAGTTTAGATATATTTAAAAAAAAAAAATTGTTTGATTCCGTACAGGAACATCATAAGTATGACTCAAAAATTAATACGTGAATGATGAAAATTTTTTTTTTTCTTATCACTCAAATCCAAGAGTTTTACAAACTATTATAGAGTCAAAATAATAGGATAAAAGTTGAGCTTGGGTAATGAGTAAACTTGTCGGGTCAAATTCATTATACAAATAGTATACCCTGTCATTAATTTTTAATTAACTTCTCAAGTTCCGATGTCGTTTTATTTAGAAGTTACTGTTTACATTTTTCTTTATTTCAATCTTTCTGAGCATAATATTTCAGCGTATAGATGAATAAGTGCGGATTTCCCACAAATTCTAATTTTACTATTGATAAGCCTATTCTATTTAATATATTTATAACATTTTCAAAATGCTCTTCTATAATCTTTATTCGACGTAAAAAGCAATTTTCCATAATTTTTGTTAAAAATAATGCATTCATTTAAATCACAGATACCAACGAATTAATTGTCATGAGATTCAGAATATTTGATAAACACGAATCTCTGACATTTCAGAGGTGTGATCAGGTAGCACGAGGTCTAAGTATCACCCTGTTGGCCAGTCACAAACATCGTGAGTACATAGTCAAATTAAAATGAAATAAGTGCGGCATAAATGCTTATCACAATCGGCACAGACGAGTCAACAACCAATATCAGTGAAACAGAGTAACTGAAAACAAGGACATTATACCGACCGTAAAATTTGCAGATCGTTGACATTAAACACGATTTTCGATATCCCTGTGGCAATACATTATCAGTAATTTTTTTTTGTATATGAAATGTTCATATGTAGAACACGTCTGGCATATCGGATGAACTACGAGATATAAACACATATCCAGGTGACTGCGGTATATTAATACTTCAATGTTGAAAATGAACGATGAAATATATTGTTCAAAGAACTCAAATATTCTGCATGTTCTTGTATTAAACTGTATTGATGCATAAAAAACATGCATACACGCACACACGCATGCAAAACCATACATGCAGCCACTCAAACTAAAACCTTATAAATAACAACGATATAAATTGTCATCGATCTGCAACATACACTAAACTGATATCTTATTTACAAAAGTCATTTTAAAATCAAAGGAACAAAACAATGACAAAGAATTATCTTTCGAATGAAACTGCAAAAAAAAAAAAAAAAACCGGACGGAAAATCACCTTTGATTCTGGAATTTACGAACAAACAAAGCTGCTCATTAGACTTGTCCAGTGTAACGAAGCTTGCTGAATGCAATATTTTCACGCTAACGGTCTTTAAATCAAGAAATGATAGTCATTTTGTGGTATAGTCTATTCAGTTTACACATAATTCATTATCCACCAGGCTGTAAAATGATAGAGTGCCTCGTTGTTCAAACATAACTCTAGTTTTCACCCTGTAGAGGATAAGTTGTTTCGAGTTTGAATAAGAATTAAACCTTAATTCCCTTAGCACAGTAAGTGACAGTTTGTTTTCCAAACTCTCGGCATATGAAGGGAAAGTCAAGAGTATTTCTGATGCAACTTAAATATTGAGGTTCAATGATTTCTGTAAGCTTGCCAAACATTGGAACTGGTATTGCATGTACATATGTCATTAACCCAGGTCGAATGACACTTACTTTATAGCTCGTAAAGTCTTAGGCTTCGCGAAAAGTTCCCGTCGTAAGAGGACAGTGAAAACAAAAGTATGGGATTCATATGTAAACAATTCGTTCTTTGGTGACGCAGAATGTAGAATACAAATATTCAAATAAATATATTGGAGTAGATCTAGTGTTAAAGAGTCAAATAAATATATTGGAGTAGATCTAGTGTTAAAGAGTGTGATGATACTTTGGTGATTTTTCACAATTCTTTTCATGATTCCTGCAAAACACACACACACACACACACACACACACACACACACACACACACACACACACACACACACACACACATATATATATATATATATATATATATATATTAGAGCTTCTAGTGTTCATTATTTTGTTGCTATGGACAACCAATACATATAATGGTTTACATTACTCGTTTAATTACTTTATGATATTTCAAAGTATATTTGAATGAGTCCAATCAGGTAATGCATATCAACATACAGTAGAGATGAAACACATATTGTGACTTGCTTTGATATATATCAAACAAATGTAACATCAAATTAATCAAAATTCAAAATAAATTTGTTGAGCTTAAGCGAGAACAATAATTAATCAACCCGGAGATGCACTTGTCTAGGTTGTTAACAGCTCGTGCAACTGACATACAATTACTTTCAATCAGTTTCGTCTGTCATCCACATTTCAGTTTATTGAAAAGTCAAAGTGAAAAATGAGATAACAATTTCTTGATTATAATACTTTTCAAATTCAGAAAATAGAAGGAAATATTGTAGGACAGGTTTGGCGCCTGTTAATCGTCAGATGGTATACATATTGCATGTTAAAGTACATATCATTTATGTAGACAAGGTATGATATTCAAAAGCAATGAAGAACAAACAAGTAGTAAATGAGGGTTTGTTGTTTTAAACATAATATAAATTCTAAACTCTTCAAAAGCTGAGATAGTCATATTTACAGTGGTTGCACTTGGACGGTATATATTTATTTAGGTTTATTGTTATCACTATTTAATTCGAGGTCACTTGATTGTATCTTTGTGACAGGAAGTTTTGTCCTGAGCTATAACTTTGGTATTGTTTATAACATTTACAACTACTTGGTCTTTGCAGCTGCTGATGGACCGTTTAAGCCCCCGAGGGTAAACATAAACCCTGTATCTGGCATTTCGACATCAACTGGTTAGTAATATTTCGTATCATTAGCACCAATTAATTAAGGATTGTTTTTCATTTTTTGAAAAGCATGGAGTATATATGCAATGGATCATGGAAAAAAAATTCTGTGCCTGCACATTTAATTTTTTTCTATGATCCATTGCATATATACTCCATGCTTTTCAAAAAATGAAAAACAATTCTTATATTTATATATTACCATTTTCTGTGAAACTGTAGTCAGCTGGTTACGAAATTCATTCTATATTTAATTGGCTATGTGGTGGGAGTTTTTCATATGACGTAACAGCTAAACAGGTGTTTGAGACGAGAAGTACTTCCCCTTTTCTGCCCGGAAATACTAAATAGAATAAAGATTTATTTTCTTATTTCCATATCATTTTGAAAGGAACTAGTGATATGGAAAATTTTGAATATTTATTGTCAGTTTTGGTTTGAGGTTATTTATATTCGATCGGTGCAGGTGCAGGAAGGTTAAATGTGTCACAAGAGAATTGAAAATGCAAATGGCCTCGCCCATAGCTATGCTGTATTTACAAGGAATTTGCGTTTGGATTCTGATATATTATTAATGGGTATACCATAGAAAGTTTGAGTGTGACTAATAGAAGGGAGACAGCTAATATTCGTTCATGCCAACTGAAAGTAGCCATTTTATTTGACATTGTTTGACAATCAGCTGGGAACCATGATGACTGATCGTACGTAACTTACGTAAGTATTTCACACGGCCTGATTTCACACGATGCGAGTGACGAATTGTTTCTGACAGGAACATCCGGTGACGGAAACAAATCGACCTGTTTATCAGAGATGCTTGACAAAGTTGCACTTGGCCTAACTCTCTTCACAGTTGTAACTACGAAGCGAACTTTCATTTCTGTGGTCCTGGTCATAACATAACCTGGATATATCGCGATATGGTCCTGTTCCGGCTGTAGACTGTACTGCAGTGCAATGTGATACAGATGTAGTCTTGTGTTTCCGATTTCTTTCTGCGATTTCTTTTTGTTTTGTGATAATGTATGGCTTTTAAGATTAAGTAAATAAGAAATAAATATGTGATATTCTATTCTTCATTGATTCGTTCATGCATTCCTACGCCAAAAAATAAAACGATTAACACGTCACGTGAATGCATAGACTGACATATGCAATATATTGTTCTATATACTTGCAATGAAGGGAACTGCAGTCGGTATGTAAATGTATTCTAAACTCCTGAAAATTTAAGGCAGTCATTTTCTTTACAGTGGTTACATTTTAATGGAGTTGGGAATATATTTAGGTTTATTATTTGGCCTTGTATGACGCAACTTTGTCTTTCGGAACTATATATCTGTTTTGAATTCGAGCTCAACTGATAGAAGTCTCGAGCATATCTGGCTTTGTGAAAAATATATATTCCCAAACCAGAATTAGCCCCATTCTTAAAGTGCATGTTGTTTGTTTGTTTGTTGTTGTTTAACGTCCCACTCAAGAATCTTTCACTCATATGGAGACGTCACCAAATGCCGGTGAAGGGCTTCAAATTTTGGCCTATGCTCGGCACTTACGGCCATTTAGCAGTGAGGGTTCTTTAACATGCCGACACCTAATGTGACAAGGGACCTCGGTTTTTTCACTGTGTCATCCGAATTACAGGAAACCAACCTGTCGCCGGCTGGACTTTACGATCAAGAGACGAGCGCGCTACCAAATAAGCCAGGCCGGCTCAGTGCATGTTGTAAATCATTGTATATATATTATAAAAATAACACCAATGCTCTAGACGGTCGTTTCTGTCAATTAGACTTCATCATTTGAGCTCCAATTTAAAATAGATTTTCAAAAGAGAAAGTGATATTATACAAGGCCAAGTAAATCTAAATGCATAACCAAATTCGTCTAAGAGTAAGCACTTTAAAAAGATGACTATCATAGCTATATGTTTTAAAATAACATATGTAATAAGATACATCTTATATGAATTCATAAATTCGATTTTTTTACATCATTCTCTTGCTTCGTATCTACTTGGTATTTATCAAAAAATATTCTGAATGATTAAACCAGTTAACTGACGATTTGTAGTTTGAATAAATGTGCAATACCAGTGGATATTGGTCGTAAATTTCACAGATTAGCATTGTTTGATGGTGTTGATTGATACTGGAGTGTTTAACATTAGCATCTTACGATAGCAAAGAGACTATCAAAATGTCACACAGAACATTGTCTTCAGTGACACTAATAAATCCAGGGATTTATTTATTGTTATTCGAAATTCGGTTTTGTCGCCATTTATTGTCGATTTTGATATATTGCAGATTTGTTAAACGGGGACGACATTAAATAGTATAAATCTGTAATTGTAATGCTTTCAACTTTGAACCAAGCACAAGAACCAGGGGGGAGTAAGCATCCCCTGTCGACCGGTCATACCCACCGCGAGTCCACAGTCAAATCAAAATGAAATACGTGAGGAACGAATACTCGCCACAATTGGTACAGATGTCTCAACAACCGCCAACGAAAAGGCAACGCAACATTTCACTTAGTGAAACAGATTAATCGCAAACAAGATTATTATCCCGACCATAAAATTTGCGGAACGTTGACATCAAACGCGGTTTTCGATATCCTTGTGTCAATAATTTGTCAGTGAGTAGTTTACATCTGTGTATGAAATGTTCATATGCTGTACACACCCTGGCATATCGGATCATTTGTGAAATATAAACTCCATATGCGGGTGACTGTGGAATACTACTACTTAAATGTGGAAAATTTACGATTGGAAAGTCGAGATCGTTGCGTTTGTCGTAAAGCTTAAATTTCTCGTCTGTGTCTATAGTAAGTACAATGTCTAAGTATGAAGCAGGTGTACTTGATTGTGTTGCATCTTTAATTTCTAGTTTGCTGGGGTATTTCGCATTGAAATATGTATGAAATTTGTCGTTATTAATTGACAAAACGTCGTCGATATATCTAGATGTCAAATTTAAGGACACCGCTAGCTTTTTCTTCTTTTGATTCAGTAGTTTCGGAATGAAGTCTGCTTCGAATGAATAAAGGAGCAGGTCAGTCAATAAAGGGGCACAATTGATTCCTATGGGAATGCCGACAGTTTGTTGAAAGACCACGTCTCCGAACATTACAAATATGTTGTCTGTTAGAAATTCCAGCATCTTTTTTATATCAACTTCAGTGTATTTATGTGTAGAATCAGAGTGGTGTTGGACAAAATATGTATCATGATAACCAATCACTAGATGTTTAAATTTTCGGGTACCACTTTTAGTGAAAAAATAGTTGTCTATGATGCTAAAAAGTCTCTCTTTTAATTTTTAATGTGGAATTGTTGTGTAAAGAGTAGAGAAGCCATATGTTTTGATACTGCGAACTTGAGGAAAACTGTGCGCCTTCAAATTTTCTAAAAGTTGCTTAGAATTTTTAAGTATCCACATCTGATTTACATCGCCTTTCTCCTTAAAGGCTGTCAGTATCTTGGAAAAGGTTTGGTATCTTCTGGCATAATCTTCGACAGAATTCATAACTAAACTGAAATTTTGTCGACAACTAAATGAACTGGCTTCGGGGTATTTTAGACCTCTTAAGTTAAGATTTTTTAGGTTTTCATTTTCAACAATAGAAACGTCGCCGGTGATGACATGCCCGAAAAGATTATATCTGAATAGAGTTGATGCACATAAACACGGAACGGTGTTATGTGGAAGGTGGTTGATGTCTAGGCACTGCAAAGTCCGTTTGTAATTGAATAGCTTGGATGCAATGCTTGGTGTATAGCTATATCAAAATATAAGGTTACCTTTCTGGGTAATTTCAAGGTAATACTACGATGTGTTCAGTTCAAATCAATTAGACAAAACTGACCGCGATGACCTCGGCAATACAGTATAAAAGTACATGCTCTAGTCTTGTTGATAAGGTCAAATCGAATGACCACAACAATGACCTTTGATCAAACGTTCTGTTTGTTTTAAATCAAAGTCAAAGATAAATAAGGTATAATCAAACACAATGAGAGTTAAACCAAATAAAGTACGACTGTCAATAGTGAAAAGTACATCGATACCATTGGGATAGCCAAATATCTGCTGCTATCTTATGAGTGGACATGTGTAATCAACTAGATACATTCAAATTTCAAATATGTCGTGTCTAGTGTTATATGAAAGTTCATTGTATCAACACAATCAACGTCAACTATTCAAGAACGATTTTTTTTATAACAATATGTACTTTGTAGGTACAGATATACATCGAGAAACAGACTCTTGCTCAAGGACGAAAATTTAATAAAGAATTATAAACAAATAAATTGATGGAAAACAGATAAGTTAAGTAAGTAAATAAATAATAAATTAATATCGTAAACTGGTTTAAATATTCGCTTTCAAAGTATTTCAAAGTATAATGTCAATATTTTACTTGCTTTGGTAATAAGTTGATGAGTCGACTATTACTATAATAACTAAATAACTTAAAACAATATGAATATATTTGAAAATGCCTACAAGTCGGTATATTTTTAAGATTATGTAAATAATTGGAACTGTCTTACAATGTAATGGTCATTTTCATTGGTGCTTTTTCTCCAGGAGTTATTTTGCAACAATACAATTAAGTATATTTTATCTGTTATTAGAAATATTCAGTGCTACAAATAATGGACAGTAATTTAAGAAATTCGGGGTTATAGCACCTTGAAAGTTGCATGTATTCGAGTGTAACT
This sequence comes from Atrina japonica, assembly GCA_030159075.1. NCBI lineage: Eukaryota > Metazoa > Mollusca > Bivalvia > Pterioida > Pinnidae > Atrina > Atrina japonica. The sequence goes on along the minus strand of BROG01000062.1, from coordinate 359,402 downwards.
TACTGCATTTGAAATATCCTTTTGAGGAACAAGATTAATTTAACATTTGAAAAACATTTTTTTTCTTATTCAGTATTTCTTTGTAGAAATCTACTCAAAAGCCGATTGAATATTGGGATCTTCTTCAGTGTTAAAAGATTTAACAATGAATCGTTTGACCTCTGACCTATTAAGTATTGGAATGACGTCATAAAGTTATTTTGTAAGGATTGAAGACAAAGTAAAAAAAAACTTTAGGAGAATCTTTTGATGGTCCTACTCAAACAGAATTTGTACAAAATGTCAGCCACATTTGATCAATGAAAACTGGTTCAAAAGTTAAAGACTGCTTTAAATGTATAATAGAAGCCAGATATTAAAGTACACCATCTCACTACCGTCAAGGATCTCTTTGTTTCACTAACTAGATAATTCATCAGATTATTTATTTTGATCTCAAGTCAACACTTCGACAAGGCAATTGACGCAATGATTTAGAAAGATCGGTAATGATTAAGACTTATGAAGGAATTACAAAAACGGACACATTCCATACATGATCAAGTATTATCTGTGCCAAATTTCGATATCGTTTGATATGTTGGATATAAACAGCAAAAGGGTCTCCGTGGCTGAATGGATAGACCATGGCGGTTTGAACCATGAAGTCTTTCAATTCTGGTCAGCGCAAGTTCGAGCCCCGCTGATGTCTGTGAGAGAGTCTACCAGCTTACTTGCGGAAGGCCGGAAGTCGCTTCCCGGGTAACCTGGTTCTCTCCTCCACCATTAAAAACTGGTCGCCACCATAGAACTGACAAATTGTTGTGTGGCGTAAAACAATATTTAAATTTAGCAATTCAAATATAAACAGTATAGAGGCAGCCATGAAATTTGTATCCATTATGAAATCTGGTTCTACTGAAATCTTTTACAACGTCACAAAAAGCAGCTGATACAATTATTTGTTGGGGACATTATTGGTAACCTAATGTTGTTTTTCTGTGATTGCATGAAAGCCATCAATATAAGATCATAGATACAGAAATATCTGTGATACATAACAACATATAAACATGATGGAGATTGGATCAACACGAACTAATGAAAATCTAGGCAATTCAGAATGTCTCAGAGGATCGAATACTTATTATGTAAAAAGTTTACCTGATATGTCTGAACAAATAAGATTTTGGGTTATCTAAAGAGAGTTTGTGTTCACTTGCCTATAGACCAGTCAGTTGCACAATTCTTTCTGTATGCATATGTACGAAAACATTACTACATTGTATATCAAAGCCCATATGTATAAATTGCACTGAAATACATATTGACAGTGTAAGTCAAAATCATCAACGGTTTGTCAGAATATAATCATGCCAGAATCAGTAACACATGTATAGACTATATCTGAATTAATCAATCAATTTAAAACAAGTTTCTTTTAACCTACCTTGACACACACACCTCGTCAGTTTTTGAAAAAGTAATAAAAGGCAGTTAATTTTTACTTTATTTTTCTATGTAAAATTTTTCTACCGTATTTACGCTCCTGTCACAAATTAATAGTGTGGAGTCCCCCCCCCCCCCCAAAAAAAAATGCATGGAATACATGCTAAATATTACATGTGACATACTAAGTATGTATAATATAGTATAAATAATAAAAAACCACAGAAGCCCACGTCTTAATCGCCATGATATTTAAGAGACAATATACAAATCTGGTGAACATTGTACAAACACGGACCTATGAGAATCCAGAGGTGGGATCAGGTGTAAACATGAACAATGACACAATGTCTAATTTGAACCTTATTTTTGCGAATCACAACTACTACTGGAGCTTGTATCTGAAATCATGAGATAATATATTAGCCTAGATAACATAAAAGATGCTATGCGAACAAACTTATATATTTAGATTATATATAAAACCTCTGACTTTCTATCTTTATGTGGGTTGGTCTTTTAATGCGTGCATCTATTTTTTATGGGAAATAAGGTTATTCTGCACGGTTTCCATTCTCCATTATCAACATTCTTATGTTTTTATCTTGACCTAATGTGTTCTGTCCCGACGAATCCCATACATCATTCGAGAAAATAAATGTCTGCTCCTCATCAGTTTAATAATGGTGATAAAATTAGAACAACAACAGCCACACCAACAACAACAACAACAACAACAACAACAACAACATACTACTACTACTACTACTACTACTACTACTACTACTACTACTACTACTACTACTACTACTACTACTACTACTACTACTTCTACTACTACTACACTACTACTACTACACTACTACTACTACTACTACTACTACTACACTACTACTACTACTACTACTACTACTACTACTACTACTACTACTACTACTACTACTACTACTACTACTTCTACTACTACTACTACTTCTACTACTACTACTACTACTACTACTACTACTACTACTACTACTACTACTACTACTACTACTACTACTACTACTACTAATCATCATCATCATTATCATTGTCATCTGATGATGATGATGAATATAATGATGATGAATATGATGATTATAATGATGATGATAATGTAGACTTAAAAAATAATAATAATCCGTAAATTCCGTAAATTTTGTAACAGAATGTACAAAGAAAACGAATAAACAAAATCAGCCTTTATTTCTTTAATTCCGAGTTGAGATTTTATTTTATTACCATTTATCATTTTAACATTTGAGGCGTACAATACGATTTATTAATACATATTAGAGACCTTTAATAATGGCAATAATCGTGCACTTGGATTCCTTTGTAGCGTCATCCCTGTCATCGTAACACCGATGCAGCGTTACAGAAACCTAACAATATCGGTGTTTACTACTTTTACAAAGCTTGAATAATTTCGCTAAAGCATCTTTTCTTGAATCACTTTCATTATATACGAAAGCTGCCATTTAAAGAAAAAAAACATTAGCAGTTTCATCACATTTCTGGAAAGTCATATTGAACCGTTTATCTGAAAAGAAAAATCTTAATGTGAATTTGTATCTTAGATATATATTTTTTTAGAATTCATCTTTATGAACGCTATTCAGTGAATGGTGGTCATATATAGAGATATATCTTATATCACCAACGATTTTATGCAACTGATTTTCGGCATCGATGGTTGAGAATTGGAAGGGAAATCATGCAATCATGTTATGTAATCTAGACTAACATTGTACTAAATTACACTTATGAATATATTTCCTTGCAGACTTCGATCAGCTGAGAAGCAGGAAGAAATATTGTGTATAAATAACCAATAGAACAAGTGGCTTAAAAGTGTTTTATTTCTATGTATCTCTAGAACTTAATTTTTATCGAGATCGTATCACACCCTGACGGGTTCAAGAGGCTTAATACATCTACTTTAAAATTCATATTAATGGTCAAGAAATAGCTGATGTTTAAAGAAACAAATCTGAAGTAGCATTCATGATTTCCTGTTATTTTTCTTCACGTGTATGCAAATTAAGGTTTGGTAACGACATTTCACTGGCGAGTATTTAGAAGATCTTTAGTGGGTTGGGTTTATATCCACATACGTGACGAAAGAAATGTAATTTGACATTCTGCGTCAAATGATAATCTGAATTTCTATAAATGTGAGCCGAGCGTATCTTTCGTTCATTATTTCCCGTTAAACAAAAAGCAAAGGATTGAATATATAGAAAATGAGGTAAGATCTATTCAAATTTAAAAAATTGTTAATAGTGAATGCAGAATTTTATATATATATTTACTTAATTTATCAGAGAATACTAAATCATTATAAATTTTATTGGTAATAATATTTCAGATTTACCCATGTCTCTTTATTTATTTCTTTATTTTTTGTCGATATGATTTTTACGAAACTATCAACTATTCAGCTAGATGGAAGTTTCATCTGTTGATGTATAGTTTTGAACTAGTTCTACATTATATAGTTTTGTTTTTGAGAAATTTTCCATGCATACAAATGATGGTATTATTTTTCCAATCAATATGCCGAGATATTGAGCGGAACTGAACATCTGGTTGAACCTTTAATGCTGTCAAATTAATGTAAACTTTAATATAAATCAGCAAGAATTGTTGATATGTCGCGAGTTGCAATTTTCATGGAGTAAAACATAAATGCATTGAAGTCATTATCATGTTTCTTTGTTGTTACTTAAGTCGCCTATAACGGCATTAGCTATGTTTACAAAAATCTAAAAATGTATATATATAGTTTTATTTTTTCTATTTTTACTACTTGTACATGATGTACAATAACACATAAGAACTAGACACAGGCATAAAATATTATATTCCTATATATAATGTAAAAGTACGGTCAGGTCCAGGGTGGTACTCATGTTCACATCGTAAGGTTGAGTTAATAAATTGCAAGTGAAAAAGTGACAAACCTGGGTTTCTCAAGCAATGTTCACAAAATATATACGGATTTAAGAATTTTTATGTATATGGTATCTCTTTTTTGCTATTGTGTATCAATCTAAGTAGTTAAAGAGGAAGATAAAATTTCTGAAAAACACAGCTAATGCCCCTTTATTGATGGAGTTCATACCATATCGGTGTCTTATATAAGACACCGATATGGTATCAGCGAAAACATTACCACCAAGACAGAAGATTTAAAATTTCCTGTTAAGGGATCATATTGAATACTTTCTTTATTTTCATCTTACATATTCCTGTTATGACATTACAATACTAGATCATTCGTAAAGATTAAAATATTTGCTTGCGCCTAAGATTTTTTAAATATAATTTCACATTTAATCTAATATCAATCTTAGATATTCATTTTTACAGTGGGTATTCTTAAACGGATTTGGCAATATATTTGGATTAATTATTTGGCCTTGTATGATACCTTTTTCATTCTTTCAGAAATATACATTTATATCAAAATCAAGGTCAACTGAAGAAGTCTTTTTGACAGAAACAATCATCTTGAGCATTTATTTTGACCTCTTTTGAAAAAATATAACTTATTGACAATTATATCAACAACAAAAATAAATAAATAAAACAATTTCGAATTCCAAGTATGTACAAACTGGTATCGGATAGTTCTATTATACAGAATCATTATCATTATCATTTTGTATCAAACTATTTCTATTAATTTGAAGATATTATCAATTATTAACATTTGTCACTGCCAGTTAAGCCGGTTAGGAAATAGCTAAATACTTTAAACTTATAGATCTCTTCATATTAACACATGCATGAAAATTATATACTCAAGGTCTTGGGGTTATTCATTTTAATATATAGTTATAATCAAGGGACCACACATAAGATTATCAACAAATGAAATGATGATGTTTCTACCAGATAATTTGGTTGTAACTTTAGATATAGCATCAGTATCTGTGAACGACTAATTTACAATTTAGCATTAGAATTTGTTGATGAATGTTTAAAAATATAATATCAGTATCTATGAACGATTAACGTCCAATGAAGCATTAATATATGTGAACCAGTAGCGTTAAATATAACATTGATATCAATGAACGAATAACCTACACTATAGAATTGATATCTGTGAACGAATCGCGTTAAATATATCATTGATATATTTTAGCGAACAACGTTAAATATTTCTTTGATATCTGTTAACGAAAAAAGTTAAATATTTTATTTGTATCTGTTAACGCAAAACATTAAATATAACATTGATATTTGTTAACAAACAAACTTAAATATAACCTTGGTGTCTTAACGATTTGCAAATATATAAATATACTATTGCTATCTATGAGCAAATAATTTTCTATATATCATTAGGATCTGTGAACAATTAGTTTTGTGTATAAAATTAGTATCAGTGAACAAATACCGTTGTATATAGCATTAGTTTCTGTGAACAAATAACGTTGTATATAGCATTAGTTTCTGTGAACAAATAACCATGTATATAACATTAGTTTCTGTGAACAAATAACGTTGTATATAGCATTAGTTTCTGTGAACAAATAACCATGTATATAACATTAGTATCAGTGAACAAATACCGTTGTATAGCATTAATAACTTTGAACAAATAGTTTTGTTTATAACATGAGTATCTATGAACAAATAGTTTTGTTTATAACATGAGTATCTATGAACAAATAAATTTGTATATGTCATTAGTATCTGTGAATAAATAACTTGGTATATATCATTTGTGCCTGTGAACAAATAACTTTGTATATATCATTTGTGCCTGTGAACAAATAACTATGTATAACATCAGTATCTGTGAAAAATAACGTTGTACATAACATTAGTATCTGTGAAAAAATAACTTTGTATATAGATTTGGTATCAGTGAAAGAATCGTGTTAAATAGATCATTAACATCTGGCTTTTTAATTTTTATTTATTTGTATTTTCAGAATGATAACTTCACATATAATTGGTTGTTTACTAGTGATATCTTTGACGTTAGCAACGCTTGTTAGCACACGTTATATATCAGATGATTACGATATTGGTCGGTAAGTTACTCATTTACGCTGCGGGCACCTGTTTTATTGTAAATTCCATATTATGCATAACATAATCATACATCGACATTGTTTTAGAATTTCACAACAAAACAAAATCAATTTCGTTTGGTTCTTACTTTGATGTATGTTATACGTAGCAAGTTTTATTGGAGCGAAAAGTTTTAATAGCGGAGTAAACAAATTCTCAAGAGAATATTCTCAGCTTGACATGCTTAGCCAATCAGAGGTCAGGGTTAGTCAAATTTGAATTCTTTTTAGACTTAAGTAACTCTTAGTTTGATGGTGCAGGGAAGATAAAATTGGATATATTTTATGTGAATAAGCTCGTATTCAAATCCTCTCTGATTATACATGGGAGGGGGATTTTAAGCCATTTGTGTCAGCAAAGAAGACCTCTCGCCAGAGTTTTAATCATTCAGAAAAAATGAAATATATTAATTTCTAAAAATAACGACCAACATTTTTTCATTTAAAAAAAGTAGATAATTCACAAAAACAGCAAATGAACGAATGCTATTCTTGTTTTCTAATCAAGGCCTGTTTTATTCGGATGTATTCTATTTCTTGCTCTAAAAACTTTGAAAAATGACTCATATAGCTAAATCGACACTTATAACGATATCAGAGATATATCGTCCATGTAAAGTCGAATTAGCAATGTCCTTTTTGAATATTTCAGACAGTTACTCATTAATTTCATTTCCACACTTTGGCGCCATCATTTGTGACAAAATATCTAAATTCATGTTTCCAGCATTTGATTAATCAGTCATGAATAAATCGCTATGAGATTGACATAGCAAAGTGATAGACATACAAATATTGACCATTGGCAGCGGAAATATGTTTAACGTGATGTCGGACACACGTATTCATTCCACGATGATTATATATAACTTTGTAGTACAGTTATTATATGATAAAACGCCTTGTTCTGTCGCGTTAGACACGGGCCTTGGGTTTGAAATGTATTTGTACTGCATTTGACCATCAACCTATAAGACAATGTCAGAAGATTTTAACAAAAACCTTGTAATTGCTATCTTTTTTATCATTTTTATTTATTAAAGTCTAAACATCTAGATTCTAGTAATCCAGAATAACCAATTCAATTGCACTATAAGACTTACAGTTGATTTGAATACAAATAGACTACAATAAACTCGAAAACAAGATAAATTTAAATTTACATAATTCAAATATGTAAATCATTCAACATTCGATGATTTATTGCCAAACTCAGTTCAGATTCATTTGATAATGTCAGGGAAAAGATGATTTGCATAAAATGGCTTTATTCTAATTATTCATGTATGTCATTTGCGTCAACTACAACGGTATTAATGTCGGTGTTTCCTTGTACGATTGACAAGTTTGTGTTGTATGTTCGTATTATACGGTTCTTGTATGCTTATTAGTGGAAATCTTAAACTTCTGAATTCGAAATGTTTTTTCTAACGTCAATTCGAATTTTTTTTATCTAAATACATCGATATTGTGAGTTTTGTATTATTTCGATTTAAAATTTTTCTCATCCAACATTATTCGTAATATGTAAACAAATAATGAAAAAAATCAACATATTAAATAACCCGTATAGTAACTCGATAACAAGGTCGAAGCCAATAGAATTAAGGACGTAATACTTTTTTCCAATAGATATTTCCATTGAGAAAAATATGAAATCGACTATATATTTTTGTCTTCCGACAGAATAGGGAACATGACACACATCGTTAATTTTTATATTTTCATGATAATATTTTTATTATAATAATCAATTCTTGTAAAGTCCAGTAAATAAATGTTCGGAGAATTTTTTTTCTGTCAATAAAATTTGATATTCATTCTGGCCACGAACATATCATACGACGTTTCCAACACTCTTATCAATGTTCAAACTTATTTGAAAAGACATTTGGCTGTTTTAAATACATTGTACTAAACATATTGTGTAATAATGTGTAGTGTGTGTATGTATTGTTGATGTATTGTTTATTTGTTGCAGTAATAAGCGTCAGACAGCTGATATGAGGGCTTCTGAATTATTAGCCTTTCAGGAAATCCTTCGTAGATTACAATCTCAAAGTTGTAACGATTTTGCCTGTGGTCTTATCGATATAGGCAGAAGGTAAAGTTCGCTCTAAAGACAATGGAAGCTGGAAAAGTTTGTTTTTATTGACAAAATATATTGTGATTTCTAAACATAAGGTTTTGGAATTGATATCATGAATTATGTATGTACACATATAAGATGCTAGAAATCGCAAAACATTTTTCAATCAAGAAAAACAACTTCAACAGTAAACATTGAAACTAACAGGCAATGGTTGATTGGAAAGGATAAGTTGAATCCTAACCTTCGAATTGGACATATATTTGTTCACCAATGCATATTTATGAGACATATTTTGTAGTGTAATAGCATATTTTTGCTTTCATGCATATATATCTTTAGTGTCTTTTTGGAAACGTTTGAATTAAAATGACATTTCAAGTCACAATTTAAGTCTCTATAGACATTCAATGAACAAAAACACCTTATCCAATCAGTCAGTGTCCAGATTATCATATTTAACCATTCTACTAATATTACTCGTTGTCATGAAAACAAATTCTTACATTTACACAGATATCGAAAGCGATCGTGGTCAGACCAAAGGATCGCGGAACTAAAAGCCAAGCTAGGTTTGACGTACCCAGACATTGATATAGCTCATGGTCGATTTGATCCATTCCGGATGTAGGTAGATTATGTGACGTAATGTCCCACGTCTCTAGTCCAGCCAAATGTTTGTCTCATCTATTCACCTGTGACGTCATCTTTATATGTAGTTGTCATTTGTCCAAAACGTTATGTTATACGACATGTCCAAAGTTCGTTATCTCGTTGTGCTTGTGCCTTTGAAGTTAACATAGTCGGCTTACGTCTTCTCTGTATTGTTCGTCCGTTCCAGAGAAATCTGCAAGTGTTGATAATTGCGTTAAATGTAGATATATGGCGGCACATATTTGCATATTTCACTTTTAACAGATACATTAAACGTTCGTCCTCTGATCAGAGAATTGCCGAGCTGCAAGCTATGATCGGGCTCATGCAGGGCAAAGGAAGTATTGCTCATGGTAAAATTGACCCGTTGCTAGTGTAGGTATTGAAGACAAAGATGGATACGTATTCGATGTTTAACTCTGTACTCATTTCTATCGTTGCTAGTCTTTGTACCTGAGAGCTTGATCAAATGGCAAGAACAAATCTAAAGTATTCTGCAGTGTTCTTATGTAATGTTCTGTGTATTTACCGATTTTGTCCAACACATGCGCTTGTTCATTTCTAAGTGACTGTATTATCTAATGTCCAATATAATGTCCCTTGTGACTTCTCTCTGTGTCTGTAATTTCGTCCAACTGATCGATAATTAGATTCTGTCTGTCTTTCTGTCTCTCTGTCTGTCTTTCTATCTATCTATCTATCTATCTATCTATCTATCTATCTATCTATCTATCTGTTTGTCTTTCTGTCTATCTATTTTTCTGCTCGTCAGTCTATCTGTCTTTTGGTGTATCTATTTGCATATCTCATTCCGATTGGTGTAATCTATTTCGTTTGTGCTTTTGAGCAGCCGATATAGAATATGTGAAGTATCTATCTATATAATTCATAAATATTTGGCCCTGTCTGCCTGAACCCTTTCACGCTGCTTTAAATATTCAATAACTTTTTCACAGTTTTACTCTCACAGAGTGTTGTGAGTGTTGTAAATATTCTAATATGAATTGTGTGTGTACAGTTAAAGCTGTTCAAATATAGACTACATATCTTCAGATACAGGTAACCATTTCCAGATATGGTCTGCATATGGTCAGTTAACAGTCAAGTATGAAATGTATACGTTCAAATAACTCATCTTTGTCTATCATTGCTAGATCTTTGCTGCAGCTTGGTATTTTTCGTCTTCGGCATTCATTGTCATGTTCAGCTATGATAAATGTTTAAAGAAATATACCTATATGTATAAAGTGACATGCAAAAATATTTCATATAAAACCATATTTTCCTCCCCCAAAATATATTTTGAAGTCATTTCTTATTTCATTTCAATTTTCACTGTTAAACAGAGAATGTTTCCAAGTTTCATTAGTTTATTTGGATGCAATTATTTCCTGATTTATCAATTCAAAGATTTGAAGAATTTAAACGAAATGTAAAGATAAGACTTCATAATCTTTCTTACCCCACATATAGAGTTTTCATCCAAAGAATGAAACTTTCTGTTTAAATAAATATATTTTTTTTCAATTTCTGATTCAGAAAATTAAAATTGAATATAAATAATGAAACTGTATTTAATTATTTTTAACGTTGAAAATTATATTGAATGGCGATACGCTTTGCATGTCACTATATATATATATATATATATATATATATATATATATATATATATATATATATATATATATATATATATATATATATATATATATATATATATCCCGTTAATGGTCAATTATGTCACAATTAATACTTTAATTAATCTATGTTATATGAATATGACATTTATTGTTACTTTCTAATAAAACTGTGAATATATGATAATACTTTTTTATTTTAATGGCTATGACAGAAAGTTGAAATATATATTTCTTTTCTATAACTGGATAGCAGATAGTCACGTTTTTGCAAGTGTAATTGATATTTTATTTCTCTTTGGGTCACTGTGTCATTAATGCTTTATCCTCTCTATTATTAGTGGAAGAAGGAAGCGAGATGCACAATTACCATTCAAACACTCTCAAATCAGAGAAATATTAAGAAAACTCCCTAATTTACAGAAGGAAATGCGACAATAGAGATACCGATTGGTAAGTTTTGTGTTTTACGTGGTGTTTTAGTGCGCATGACATTGGAAAGTATCATGTTCAACATCCTGTAATGAACCTCACAACGAACACTCACGCTCAAATCCTTCGATGTATTTTGACAAAATTAAACTTCAGTTTATTGTATATTGTACCGATAAAACACGTAGATGAAAACCATCATGTTTTGTTTTAAATCTAGCATTTCTAAACTTTGGCCTTTGGTACACGTTGTCATCTGCAATCATTACTAAAAGATTTGCATATAATATACTTATTTCCATTCCATCGATTATATTTTATGTTAATTAAGTGCTTCAAATTATAAGATTTAATAGGTAAATTCTCTTTATTGTCCCTTGAAAATCCTTGACAGGAAATGGGAAATGTTCTTTATTGTTTTTAAATACTAGATTTCCATAGTTTCAAGATATAGTTTTCACATCAACAAAGTATAAGAGTAATATAATTAAACACCGATGACCATGAAAGATTAACTAATTTGAATGAAAGAAATTTAAATATTTTTTCATTTAAAGACGGTCTGATAGGATCTGGAGTTAAAATATCTTCATGATAGACGGGAAAAGGCTATGGGCGATCTCCTAAGACAGACTACTGTTGCATCAATCCAGTGTTTAGTTATACAACGTCGCAAGCAGAATATGTGCAATATTCTCAGTTTGCTGGCCTTCTGCAAGTAAACTGGCAAACTTTCTAAAAAATCGGCTTAGGTACAAGTGGCGATTGAACTTGCACTGACTAAAGGTGATAGACTCCATGGTTTAAATCTTAACGTTCTGGTAATTCAACCACAGAAAACTTTTCAATTTATAAGGAAATGTCCCAGTTTATAGAAGGAAATGTAACGATAAAGATGTTCCTTCGCGAAACGCTCGGCATACGAAGTGAAAGCCACGAGTCTAGCATAGCTTAGCATTGATCATTTTTTGAAGCACTCCACATAAAGTTGATAAAATGTCCATAAAATTTCTTAACGGATTGTAAAACAGAAATAAATAGTATCCATTCATATTTGTAACGGGAAATCAATATATAACGACTTTTATTTAAGTCTTTTATGTACTTTCAGATGAATGATCTCCGTCCAGCAGAGTAAATGATTTAGGACTTTCAACCGTTACATGTGAGGAGCAATGAAATTAGTCATGGACCTCGTTTAAAAGTCAAAGACTCTTATGATCACCATCAATAAACAATCTAATTAATTAACATTATTTATTATTATTATTTATTTTTATGTCATCTCAGGAATGCTAGCTGCGCTAGTTGTCATGTTTTTATGTTTTGTCATGTTTGCTCATCTTACTCTAGAAAACAACTTATGATTTCTTGTACTATTAAAAATCCTTCATTTATACATTTCTATGTGTTTTTGTCAATGCGGGTTTTACATACATTGATTGGTGTATAAGGCGGACAATTTTAATAAATTATACCGATGTTCAGTTGATAGGGAACTTATTTTCTATGCCCTGTTTGAATATCACCGGAAACGTATTGTAAAACGCATATGACCCAGTGGGGTAGATTCTCTTAAACCCTTTCTTGACTTGGACGAGTTTAAAATTTAGGTTATGCATCATAACACATACATTATACATGTAGCTCAATTCATATGACCTATCAGAGTCTGAACACTTCCTTAACCTGGGCGAGTTAAACTTCTAGGTATTGAGTATAATGATATTAAGATTCCACTAATAATCCTAAAGGCATCCAATGGAATCAAGACGCATTTCATGTTTAGCTCGCCAATATAAAAATTGATATGAATCGTCCGTATGGTAATCAAAAGGTTACTCCGTCCCACCCATTTATGTGAATCGGTCAATACAATGTTGGCACTTAAAAATACCGAGGTCCTACGTGAGTTCATACTTGATTATTACTCGGGGCAAAGAGAAGGGGACCGTAATTTACAATTACTTGATAAAGCAATCTAACTTTTGTTAGGACCTTAGAACCAATGAACCATCACACACTTACACTTTTGATAAACAGTATTAGTATATTTGGAAGTGGGCGATTCCAATCATGGATTCGAGTTCTTTACTTTGCTCATTAAATATAACTATAACCGTGAATATGCAGAATCATAGACATAAAGACATAAATGATATATATATATTTCTAATTAAAACTCCCTGTTAGAATCTTTCATTCTGGTAAATTCTGGCACATTTATGTGCATTGTACTTTGGTTTTCACTGTTTACATAGGCGGATATTTTGGGTATCAAATACATGTAGTTATGCATCATCATCATCATCATCATCATCATCATCATCATCAACAACAACAACAATACCGCCGCCATTATCACCACTTTCACCACCATCACCACTGTCTCCAACATCACCACTTCTATGATATCGTATTATGTATTTTTGTTTTATTGCTGTTCCATGTCTCCCAATGTTTTTCATCGTAACAAACCTAGTATAATAATAGCCAAGTTATTTTGAAAAAAGACAACACACTTCGCTCCATGGACAAGGGTGGCGGTTACATGTAGTATATTTATTTAGTTTTTTTAATATAAATCAACAGAAAATGTCAACAGCAAACAGAAGTAAACCCTTTTCTCCTTTTCAGTCGTGTATTGGGTCCGAAAATCATCATGCACGAAATCAGAATTATGATGTAAAGAAGATAATCTAGCTGCCGATATTGGTCTCGCTCAAGATTTACAGCTCTTCTAATAACGACATAGTACTCATACATAAAGTATATAAACTCGTTTAAATTGTAGAAATACACAGAAAACAATTTCGTCATTTCGAACAGGTTTAATTAACAAATGAGTCCACATGCAATAAGATCATTCAGTATTTAATTTACATTGATCTTGTTATCAAAATTAATTTCAGATTATGCATATGATATTTCAAACCGGTATTTAATATAGATATGAATGAAATTATTTTTGTAACGTCGGTCCGAAAAATTTGTCAATATATTTCATCGTTGTGTACTAAGATGTATAGAAGCTGTTGACATGCACTAGGCAAAATGTATCAAAACTGCGTTTCTCAAATTTCAAATTAAGTAACCCACCATGATAAAATAGGCAATATTTATGTATATATTTAAAACATTGTCGATGTTCAGTAATATAACACATTAAAGTAAGATATAAACAGCCACGACAATTTTTCAGTTAATGCACTAGCGCTTTCACTTTTATTCAGACCATTCAATATGCACCTGAATGTTTGAATGCAAGTGAAGCACTAGTACACAAATTGAAACATTTTCTAGGCCGTTTTAAGTTTCGTTTTTATTATGTATATAGTGTGTATAATGCATGTACTTCGTCAAGTCACCTGGTCGAAATAACATCATAATATTTCAACGCTGATATCTAAAATCACATGATAAACAATTGCAGTCTGTCACCATACATTTCATTACAGTCAAAATTGGTTATTTTCACATTAAATGAACAGACAGCAGAGTGTTTATATGATAATCATTGACACGTAACTATACCAGGGAGCAGATGTACGACACTTAAAGCTAACAAAGTCTCGTGTTAAAATATTGACATTCTGATAATCTGAGTGCACATTGATTAAATATGCCGAAGCTTTTCCGTTTCTTTGTGGCATTGATTTGTCCAGAATATTGTCCATACATTTACGTCAATCGTACCAATTTTTGATTGTCGGCTTGTTGATTTGTTTTCAAAATATCAGAATCTTTTGCAGAATAAGATATAACAAGACTCCGAATCTTATCTCTGATGCCACATGACTTGTAATTTTATTTGTCTACAATGTCATGAAATAAAGACAAGCTTGAATGAGTATTTTAATGGTAGGTCACATAAATACTAATAAAGAAACATTTAATAAAGACGGATATATGTGCAATATTTACGGCAATTCAGTTTTGCAATATACAAAATCTTTTTTGGAATAAAAACAATGGATTATATAATTACAAGCGTTGCGAATAAACACAAATCACAAAGAATTGGTGTTATTTTCAAAGGTAACAGAGTTGAAAACACAAGAACTCAAACCAAGAATTCTGTTAACGGTAAACAGACAAATTGATATGGGCAAATAATGATGTTGGCAAATTCGAAACTATTTGCAAACATTTCACTTCAATAAACATGGCGTGGGCATTTTAGAGGTGGGGTGTGGTAATTAGGGGTTACCATGTAACTGTTTTACAAAAACTGACAGGATATCGGCAATTCATCTATCAGAATTGAACTCTCAAAATTTTCGCAATGGATTTTTCTGACCGGCGAATCGCCGATACCCTGTCAGCTTTTGTAAAACAGTCACATGGTAACCCAATTCTAATGTCTGGTCATTTTAAATTAGCATTTTAATTACAGAAAACGACATGAAACGTTGACTTATGTTGGCTCCTACCTTTATTTATGATCAAATTACTTTGTTGAGTACATTGATGTGCTTTAAAATAGTTACTGATTTATCATATGGATTTGATCACTTCGATACCGATTAAGTGATACGATATATTTTTTATGTGTCGTATTTTAATTGTTAAACAAGGAAATGCATCGAAGTCGGTCAGCAGAGCTTTGTGTGACGTCATAAAATAAATCTACCGGTGAAACTTGTATCCCCTTTTCATGTCATCGACCAATGAAATAACGCGAAGCAAACAGAGTTCATTAGACTTTTTTTTTTGTAAATGACGAGAGTTGTTATTGTAGTAACACGAATGTATGTATAAGTTAGAATAACTCGGTAATTTATTCTCATCAGAATAAAACATTTTGAAAAGCGAAATTAAGATAAAATAAGTACCTGATTATTTTAATACTACATCACGTGATGGGACTTCTGTGGCCGAGTGGTTAGATCACGCTTTGAATCAGGAAGTCTCTCACTTCTGGTCAGCGCAGGTTCGAGCCCTGCTGAAACCTATAGTAAGATATTTGTGAGAATGTTTCCTATTGTACTTGTGGAATTACGGTGGACTGTTCCCGGATATATTAATGAACTGTTTAGTATGCCGTGAAACATTATTCAAAAATAAAAATAAAAATAAACATCACGTGATGAATCACATGACGTCTGATACAGTGATGACACACTGCCATAAACTGTCCAAAGAATATAAAAAACAAATATGTGGCTTTGTTATTCAGAGGTGGTACTGTACAACGGTAATCGATGTTCTGTTTACACAATGAAAAATGTAAAAACTGATATCGATATCTGATTGACATGATACTTCAAAAGTTCATAAAAATCCCCGTGTCTTACAAAATCACCTGGATAGTTTACTGAATATGAATATTGTCAGTCATCAATGCTAATGTATTAACGTTTTACAGTTAAAGTCATATTACGGGAAGTAATTTTTCAGAAATATACTTTTCTGTACAAAAATAATGTCCTATACCAATTAATTTGTCGCGGGAAACACCCAACGTACAGAAATCATTATAAACTCTTAAACATAGCATGGCAATGAGGAGATATCGAAAAAAAGGTTGCTTGAGAACTGTTCAAGATAAATAGTCTAATTATGAAGGAGCACATTGAAGATCACATACAAGTCTACATAAATATTATATCATGCTATGTTGTTTAGATTAAACCTTGTTGAACAGGACTGACATGCATTAAGCCGAATTTTTGTATTTTTTTTGTGTGTAAAATTCAATTTTTTGTATTTTTTTTTGCTAATCTATTATTTTCATTACTCCATCGGCATCAAGTTGTATCATATCATAGTTACAATTTATTGAGACGTGAATTCCAGGTACTCTCTTCCGTTTATATATCGTCCGCACTTCATATATATATATTCGTAAGAAAATTTGATACGCTCGCTGATTGGCTGACGGTAAAGTGGACAAAGCATGTGACATTCCATAATAGGAATACCTTTCTTCTTTTCAGATTATCAGCCAATCAGTAATCTAACACGTAGTAAGGTTTTGCTTATATGGAATGTCAAATCTTTTACCATCTTTTACCGATGGGACGTTCAGTTTTCCAATTGAATTTTCTTATTAACTCTATTGATACGACGTTTCTTTCGAAAAAAATGCTTTCTTCTATTAGGAATGGGTTTCTGTAGAAAATGTCAGATATTACAATAACCTCCCCGGAATGTGACTTTAAGAGATGCTTTGTTGTAAAACAATCACGGGATACAATTTTAGAATTGTACTGACGACCAAGAAGTTGATTGCCTTCTTGTTGTGCATCAATCCAAAATTTCTCATTTATATGATGGCAATTTAAAAATTGTACTGTTCTGATAATTCGACGACTAAAGGACTTGATTACATTCTTGTTGTTTCATTAAAACTTGCTTTTTTCGGTTAAACCCGGTTTTTCTCCAGTTAAACATAGTTTTTCTCAGTAACCGACAATAACTGGAGAAAAACTAGGTTTAAATAAGAAAAACTAGGTTTAAATGAGAAAACCTTGGTTTAACTGCGCCAAAATCACAAAAGTGAAGTAAACCTAGTTTTTCTCGAGAAAAAAACTATATTTAACTGAGCCACTGTCACATTAATGAGTATTAATATGATTTTGACCCAGTTAATCCTTTTTTTCAGTTAAATCTTATTTTTCTCCAGTTAATGTGGGTTACGAGAAAAAGTAGGATTAGCTGGAGAAAAATTAGGTTTAACTCTTATCGTACTTTAACTGGAGAAAAACTAGGTTTAACTTGGAAAAACTAGGTTTATCACGAGAAAAACTATGATTAACTCATGATTGTAATTTTGGCGTGCTTTATCAGTTAAACATAAATTTTCACAGGCCTAGTTTTTCTCAGGTAAACCTAGATATTCTCAATAACCAATATTAACTGGTTAAACCTAGTTTTTTTCAACTGCGCCACAATCACATTAATGAGTATTTGGCACAGTTAAACCTAGCTTTCCTCAGTTAAACCTAGTTTTTCTCAGTTAAACCTAGTTTTCTCCAGATAATTTGGCTTACGAGAAAAATAATTAGGATTAAATTGAGAAAAATTAGGTTTAATTCGTAGCTTACATTAACTGGACAAAAACTAGGTTTAACAGCGAAAAACTATGTTTAACAAACATGTTTTATTTTAACGAAAATTAACGTCAACGAATTTGTTTTATTTTTAAAATAACAAAATTTCAATCCCACAAAATGTTCTAATTCTGCAGTATTTGATGTTGATTTAGATATTTAGGTATATAACAAGATGTTTTGAGTATATTGCATGTATACAGAAACGTTACCAGGTAAAGTTTTCGTAAGGGTCGTCTTCTAAAATCATCTCTATGGGTTCGGTAAAATTTATGTGATATTCCAACTGTTTTGACGAGACAAACATTACGGGAGGTAACTTGTAAACAGTTTGTTTTTTATGTAGACTGCAACCAAACTCTCGTGAGAATAAATCGGATATGAATATTTCATAAAATATATATGCTTAAAATACTAAATTTTGATTGTTACCACTCTTTCTACTTCTATCTGATATACGTGCCAAGCAAGGCGTTGCACGTCAGTAGACGGTCAATTCAAAGATGGAAACAGATTTGAAGCTCCCAGTCTAGCTGATAACGTCTACATTTTAGTGGAAAATATATTTATTATACTTAAAACAATACTGACGCAAAACAAATATACGACAATATATGAAGATTTTAAAAAAATTACTTAATAGCACTGTTTAAATTCTTACTTCTCTAAACGTTCAGATAGTCGTATGTTTTAGCATCTGTTTGGACTTTTTCTTTCTATTCATTTACAAAATTATGACTTTGTTATTTTGTTATAATATATTCATGCACAGAAGACGCAAAGCATATCATATTTTGATGGTGTGGTAATTGTACTGAGCTTCATAAATTTGATAATTCCAAAGTCAAAATCAAAATTCACATTACAAACAAACAAACTACTTTTCTTGTCATTTCACATCGTACGGAAGTGGACACACTGTAAGAAAATCAATAAAACATGTTGAAAATTATCGGTCCGATCGATGTCTTTGAGTCCCAGTAACCTAGAAGCGACCATTATTATTGCATAATGGTCAGTTATTCTATGGATTTAATGACAAATAGTTTTTTTTTTCATTTTACAATGAACTGTCTATAAGAGGTTTCATTTTCTTTAACAATTTGCTGTTGATTAATGTACAATATAGGACCATTTGTTATAGAAAGTTGGAGGAAGCATTTTATACTATTGTTTTTCGCCAATTTATATATATTTACTTATCTTATTAATTTGTGTTCTGTCGAAAATTGGTGTAGAAAAATGACAACACATCACAAGTTGCAGAAATTTAATTTTAGAACGCTTGTTATAAACTTGCCCCTAAGGAATGTAATGCAATGAATATACATAATCGTCGTAAGCGATAACATCATAACCGTTAATATTGTGCGCGCAATATGAGTTTAAATGCGACACATTGGTCTGTAATTTCCACTTTTGCAATACAAGATTCGCAGCTGTAGACAAGGTTCCATAACAGTGGCTAATGTCAATTTGTCGATCTGTCCATGTGTACATGATGTTTGCACTGTTTATGTGTAATATATAACTGTTTATGTGTACACTACCCATGTCTTACTTGTTGGATCTGATCTACCGAAGCGACATCTGTTATCAAGTGGAGATAATCTTCACCTATGGTCATTATTGCGAGAACTCCTGTTAGTATTTATTTATCACTTTATATTAAACATTTTTTACGTCCCAAGTAGTATATATAAAAACTGTACCAATAAAAAACCGAAACTCAAAGTCCATGAACAACTTTAAACTTTTATCAAATATGCATCATCAACCAGTTAAACTGTTAAACTGTTCATTTTCAAGTGTTTCATAATAATTTAGTTTGTCCTTAACTCTGGTACTCAATATCTAATCCATGGATAATACCGCTGTTCAATGGATGATTGTTTGATTGATGGAGTGAGGAAGAAAGACAACCTAAGAACGAATCTCTGCATCGGATATGTATATAAAATACGGCCCTACGGTCATTGGTCTGTGGTCAGCAGATGATTCTGCAATAATAATAAGTGTATTCAACTATTTTACATATCAGTAAATCCTTTTATATATATATATATATATATATATATATATATATATATATATATATATATATATATATAAATATATATAATATATATATATATATATATCACTAAAATAACAAACTACACGTACAAAAATGAAGTCAAATCTTTGGGGCTACCTATTCCTTATTCAGGACAAGACAATTAAAATAACACAAAAATCACTCTCTCTCTCTCTCTCACACACACACACACAACACACACACATGCACACATACACACACACTGGTTTGTATGGAGGTTTAGCAGTTAACAACTATTTTCAAATTGACTGATCACATAAATGAACAAACAGCATAGGATAAAGAAAAAAATCATGTATACTTAAATGATAATTTAGTTACCTTATTTTGATGTTTACTCAGAATATCATATAACCTGTTCCAGTTGATAAGTTCGCGGTAAGACCTTGAGTGAGCTTTAACTTCTCGTTTTTTCTTACCACTTTTGGAAACAAAACAAAAACCAAATATCAAAAATTAATTTCCAGTTGTGCCTGTAGTACACATTTTTTATCTATCTATCACATGTATAATACAATGTATATCATTTTTGATTTGATTTGATTTTTTGTTTTACGCCATACTCAACAATTTTTCAGTCATATGATGGCGTCCAGTTATTATTGGTGGAGGAGAAACCCCGGTTACCCGGGTAAAGACCACCGACCTTCCGCAAGTAAACTGGCAAACTTTTCCACTTAATTCGAAATGACCCTAGCGGGATTCGAACCAGAGGTGAGAGGCCGTGTGATTTAAAGCGCAACGCTCTAACCACTCGGCCACGGAGGCCCCTCAATGTATATCATAATATTGTCAGACATGATATTTCTCAAAATAGATTTAAAATGAATGAATAAATTCCATTCGATATGTCGTTCCTCTATGTTACTTAGTGTTCAATCGAGAAAAGTATAAGTATATGGGAAAATTAACATCTATACATTAAGTAGTACACATTTAAACCAATGCATACGAGTAGGTTTAATACTAAAAATGCCAACAACAGTGATTTGGTATTTGAAAATAAGGGTCACATACACCAAAGTATTAACCCTTCAGAACACAAAATACAATCATCGTGAGTCAAAGTCAAATAAAGCCAAGTTAGTAAGAGTAAGATCATTTTCGATTTCTTATGTAAACAGGTTTTTTAAATTGCAACATTTATGAAGGAATACACACCCTTGCTGATTGGTTTTATTGGCAATCATTTCACAATAATCATTGCTCCTATGATAACACAATGATGTTGAAATTTTCATTTGCAATATTTTACCTCATTCGGATATCCACAAGTCCCCAGCCAATATTTCTACATCCGGGTACGTACTGTCCAACTGCTGAGAAACAAACCAGATACTGTGCCAACTTAACGTCTGCATACTGTCGTTTAACGCTGAAACGTGAAATATTTCATCGTGATTTTATATATCTGAAAATAGCAATAGTAATTGTGAATAACGACAACGCTATGTGAAATATTTAATGTTATTCATGTATTGAAACTTTATAACATGTAAAACATGGATATCAAAGCTTTAAGCGAACAGATGTCAATTAACAATAAAAACATAGAGATTACTCGACGAAATATAGAAATGGCGTCAGGTGTAGTGGAGGGTGTAGAACCTGCAACCTGCTCACGCTCAATGTGAGTCAAATAAAAATAAAACTGGAGGAGGTAGCACCTACTGCCGGTCGCTCACGCTCGTTGTGAGTAAAATAAAAATAAAACTGGAGGAGGTAGCACCTGCTGCCCACAACTAACACTCACTGTGAGTAAAATAAGAATAAAACTGGACGAGGTAGGGCCTACAGCGGCCGCTCACGCTCGTTGTGAGTCAAATAAAAATAAAACTGGAGGAGGTAGCACCTGCTACATGCTCACGCTCGATGAGAGTCAAATAAAAATAAAACTGGAGGAGGTAGCACCTACTGCCGGCCGCTCACGCTCGTTGTGAGTCAAATAAAAATAAAACTGGAGGAGGCAGCACCTGCTATATGCTCACGCTCGATGTGAGTGAAATAAGAATAAAACTGGGGTAAGTAACACCTACTGCCGGCCGCTCACGCTCGTTGTGAGTCAAATAAAAATAAAACTGGAGGAAGTAGCACCTGCTGCCCATAACTATCACTCACTGTGAGTGAAATAAAAATAAAACTGGAGGAGGAAGCACCTGCTGCAGGCCACTCACACTCGCTGTGAGTCGAATACGAATAAAAATAAATTAGAAAAAATCTTTGTAAAAACTGATCAAGAATCTCATCACTTCAATAAAAAGATCTAATTTTAGGATTATGCCGGATGTACTTTGATTAGATCATAATTTTGATGTATGAAGGTGTGTAAGCAAGGATTGACATTTATGTTTGTATTTATAATTTTGATGGTTTACTTTTCAATATGTATTATGTAATAGGTTAAACGACTGGTTACTGTTGTGTGAAGTTATAGTGAAACAGATGATCTGAAAATGAAATGAACTTTTAAATCAACATCCGATGAACTGACCGTCATATTCAGCCCAATTATAGCTACAATATCTACCAAGCTTAGCAATATGTCCACGGAAAGAAGGTCATGACTACATACGGATTGGTTCTCTTGTACAGAACTTTTCAGCATCATACTTAGTATCACTAAAATAAAAATCACTACGTTTTAGGAGGACGTGGAGAAATTGTGCAAATGTGGTGAACATTGGACAAACACCCACATCTGGAAATCCAGAGGTGCCATGGAGGAATAAGCATCCATAAAAACGTGTCACTCATTTGATTGCTTTAAAAGAAAGCTGCTTTGTTAGTTCTCTAGTTTGGTAGTGTTGTTTTAAGCCTCTTTCTATTACTTCTGTGCATAAATTATATACATCCATAAATACAATTTCGAAAATATAGGCTTTTAGCTATTATTATTGTTTTGCTGGATATATTTATGTTCAGCTTAAGATGTCAAACATGTCATAGCGACTCGCTGTATTTACCGACAACCTGTATTATGTGACCTAAATAAAGTCATCCAAAAGGATTACAGTAATATCTGCTTTAGTGACCACCTTTCCAAAAAGACTTCCTGGTCACAAAGACTGTTTCGCTGCCCTCAATAGTACCATTTATGTAGAAATCAACCTCTATATAAAGACCCACTCCCTATAAAGACTGGTTTTGTTGTTCCCGAAGTTTCACTGTATATAAAAGACCTGATTTAAGAGATCACCTGCCTTAATGTACTAACAACCGTAAGTACTTTGAGACGTCATTTATGCAGCATATTTGTTTTACCTTGTACCACCATTCATACATGAGGTAGATTATTATGTTCCCGCTTTGTGGTAAATCAAAAAGCATTTGATCTAGATATTTTGGTTAAGTCCCACTTTTTAATAAAACCCCTAATAAAGATGGGAACATGATACTATTAACATTAAATAGCTACAACCAATACCAAAGAAACGTGAATATTGTCATCAATTAAAATACATTTAACTAATGAAAACAAAATAAAAATGTAAAACTAGATTTTTGTTTTGTTTTTTTCCAATGGCCGATTGGTTAGAGCATCGCGGTTTAGAGCATGAAGTCTCTCACTTCCTGTCAGTGCAGGTTGGTGTCCCACTGAAATCTAAGCTGATTTTGAGAGAAAGTTTTCCTGTTTACTTGCGGAAGGCCAGTGGTTTCTTCTCGGGACGTTGTAACCGGGTTCTCTCCTCCACCATTAAAAAACTGGCCGCAACCATATGACTGGAAAGTTGTCAAGTGTGGTGTAAAACAACATTCAAAATTCGAAAAAAATTGCTCCAAATGTATATGCCAGGACGTTATTGTAAACTATATACAGCTTTGCTAATTACTACGAACTCTAATAATAGCACAGAAACATTGTATCTTATTTTGGATATATCCAGTATGGTAGTAGGGAGGCGACAAAAAGGATTATTGAAAAATAAACGTACAAGGCATGGCCTTTGTTGCAATATATATCTTATCCTTTTCTCTCTATCTCCTCTCATTTAATAGTGTGTTAAAATGATAATATTGCAAGAAAAATGCACCAAAAATAATAAGACATTTAAAATTCTATTCAAGTAATTTTAAACGTGCAATACTTTTGAAATGAATCCTTAAGAAACAAATTGTGATTGTTAGTAAGTAGATGCTTGGCATGCATGATTAGATAAAGTAGCATTTGTAACTTACCGAATAGGTGTCGATGTTGAGGGAGGCAAAATTGCCAAGCAACACAAATATATCAGAAACACAAATACAGATGACATACTGTTATTTCACCTGAAAGAAGTAATATTCAATATGTACTGGCCTTTTGAAAACGTTACTGATAAACTAGGTTACTATAGATCTTATGCTGTGTGTATTATTAATTTGAGAACAATTAATTCATATTTAAGAGTATTACGCTGTTTTGACAAGTGATGTCATCTGCCATTTACGATAAACTTAAACAATATGTACGAATTGGTCTGACACGTCTGACACCTTTGATATTTAACCTCAACTGTTAATAGAATATTGTATAGTATATAAATGCATGCAAATCTATATATAATATGCGTAGGCGATTTATTAAAACAACAACAATAACAACAACAACAACACCGTCATCGTCGTCAACAGCAACAAAAAAGAACAGCAATAACACCAATTTTATTTCTAGTTCTTTAGGGAATTTGAGAAAATTATGGTACGAATGATCGAAATTTTACTTTTTATTTTTAAATTCTTCAAAATGAAAATCAAGGTACTACGGTATAAAAACGTGGCACTAACAACACTTACAAAATGACGTTTTTACATTTTCTGTAGGAAAAATCATAAAATGGCAAGTACATTTTGTAATTAAGCCATTACCATAAATAAAAACAAAAGAATACAAATATAGGGGATTTTTGTAAAGAAGAAATAAAATCTATTGTAAAAAGAACTGACAATACATCAGTGATACTGCATGTGAAACTCACTAATGCTTTGAAATGGCTATTTATGCATATATTTATTTCCATTTGTTAAAACATAGTTTGATCAAACAATATTTATTGATAAAACAGTAAGGAATCACCATGTATAATTTGTCACTGACAATGTTGTTGAAACATGTTTTTATTCGGGATATAATTTGCTTATATGGTGTAGAAATATGACAAAATCCCTTCTTCCAATGACTAGGGTCAGATTAACATTTCCACTTTAACTGAATTGAGCTTACAAAGACGTATACCCAGATGATTAAAGGGGCATTAGCTGTGTATTTAACAAATGTTTTGTTTTGCGTTTTTACAATCTAGATTAATATAAATTAACAAAAACATGATAAACACAGGAATTAACATTCTTTAATTTATAATGTTTTCTGACAATCGCTTGAAAACCCCGGGTTTGGCACTTTTTCAATTGCAATTGATTAATTCAACTTTACTATTTGTATATGAATACTACATTGGACCTGACCTTATTTTCACAAAATATATAGGAATATAAGGTTTTTATGCCTGTGTATAGCTCCTATTTCTGCCTAGTTTCTTGATGTTTTGTGCGTAAACACAGCTACTGCCCGTTTAATATCCATATACATATATATATAAATATATATAATATAAAATATAAAATATATATGTTTATATGATAAACATCTAGCTACTTTGCACCGTTTAATATCCATATTGTCAAGATACATATGATATCAACATCATAGAAATTTTAGGCTTTAAGTTTTCAAATTGTATTGTAAATGGATTGACATAAGAACCCTACCCTGAAAATTCATAAACGCGAATATTCTGGTGAAGAAATATTTTCTACATTGTACCTTAAATATATTTATCAGTCTGATATGAGTAAAAAACAGAAAACAGACTTGTTTCAGAAAATTTAACGAAAAGGTAAATACAGTGACACATTAGTCTTTTTCTGGATTTTTAAATAAAAGCATAATGACATCAGGGCTTGATTTTGGTGTAGCAAAGTAACCCTTAACTAATATAAATTGGCAACAAAGAATTCATCTGGATTTTACAAAATTCAATTAAGACACTAAACAACCATGTGAAATTGGCCACAAAAACCTGTATACACACACAGAGAGGCAAATAATTACAATTACATTTTGATTTGTTTAATAGATATTGCTGAAGCTTAAGTTACTTTATCAGTTTATGTTTTTAAGGATATATAGATATATCAAAATCATTAATAAGATTTTTGACTGTATTAAATTTTCTGTTACATAATATACAATCATAGTAATACTAGTAGCATATACCAGGCTGTTGACAGTGAGAGTACCCGGATTATAAACAACTGAACAGTGTGACAGATCTATGCAATTTAATCGGGTTGAATATCATTGTCCATGACATGGATCATGATATAAGCTTTGATTTACTGAAAATTAGGTGTGG
>BROG01000062.1:302500-330000 GCA_030159075.1 Atrina japonica | reverse complement strand
GCGGTCATCTCTACCCTAGTTTTTTCCTCCAGTACTGTAACTGACCACCACCATAGGACTTAAAAAACTATTGATAATGGCATACAACACAAGCAAACAACATGTAATATCAGTGTAATATATAATATGATATATATATATATATATATATATATATATATATATATATATATATATATAGCCAAGAGCACGATACTGCAGATGAAAAGAAGAGGAAGTAAAAGTATTACCAATGAAAGACCAAATATCTCCGAAACATTTAGTTAAGAAGAAGGAAGCGATGTGGGTAGGTCAATATTACAAGGAAAAAGAAATCCTGAAATGTAATATGTGTGACATTTACTCTAGAACAATAACTTCAATTCTCGTTTAAGATTTGACTAAATTGAGAACACTTGCTTTATTATAGTTTCAGTGAAACTATATGATATAATTACACATTATAAATATACTACCTACATATTTTAAAAATAAGATGTTGCAAAATTGACGCATGTTATAGCCAATTATGTTGAATTTGAATAAATCTGACAAACTTTACTTATTCAAACTACATCAATTACACAAAAAATCAATTTAACTTCCATCATTCATTATTCCTTTGACCATTTCTATATCGATTCTATTTATTAACTAATATCATTTTCGGCAAAATTGGTTAAATAATTTTCCAAAAACTTCGATGTACTGTGTATTCTGTGAAGATTTATTCCAGAATACGGACATATTTCAGAACACAAACCTTATGTCTAAATAGATAAAAATGTGAGACGTTTAATAATGTCTCGTGCGAGAAATATTGATGAACAATGGAAAATTGGCATGCGTTCATTTTTCAATCGGAGGCAGTTGCAAAGCCGATTCGATAACATAATTATATATTCTAGTTTCCGACAAAATATCTTACAAAACGACCTTTACTAATCAAATGGTTGTTTTCATTTAATTAGTTGAACCGTATTTCATTGTTGGTTTCCTACAAAAAGATCAATCTTCTCGTTTACAGGAGAACTTGGATCTAAATCAAATTTTGGCTTTCCTATATGTACTACTACCAATAGCCTACATTAAAAGGATGAAAGCTTCAAAATTATGCAGCGTTCTCATGTTTATTTGAAATATTACGTTAATTTGAGACAATGTGTACCACAGTATTGATTTCGAACTATAATACCTGTATACGACACTTAAATGTTATAAAAACACAAACATATAGAGAAGTATGGCAGAAAATCTTTCAGACAAGTATCAGGCCTTTTTAACATGATATTAATTGTGTTAAGGTGAAACTTCTGCAACACTGGATAACCGTTTATACGTGACGATGTCTAAATGAAAACTGGGTACGAAAACGTTAAAACAACGTTCCGGAAATCTGAAGTTATTTCCCTGCACTAGAAGAAAAATACAGCAGTTTTGTTCGACATTTTTCGCTAACTTTGCGGTCGGCATAACGGTCATATTTACAATCACTCTGTTTCACTAAATGAAATGTCGAGTTACCTGTTCGGTGATGGTTGCAGAGTCGTCTGTACCGATTGTGATGAAGATTTATTCATCGCTTCTTTCAACTGATTTTGACTATGGATCCGCGGTGGGTCGGTTGTGACAGGTCAACATGGGATGCTTACACATCTTTGACACATACTCTCACCTTTGGATCTACAGAGCTCCGTGATTGGCTAATATTCACCAGATTTATATTTGTGGCCTGGACAAAGAGAAGATGAATACATTTGTATTTGTGATTTTTATATAGATATTTCTACGATAAGGAATATCAATCAACTATGAAATATTGTTTTTGCATATTCATGCCATTTTTAGCAAATTAGAAAAAAATGGTCATTTGGATATTTTACTGAATGGAGATATCAGAAAACTAAAACATACGGCTTACTATCTATGACCTATTATGGAGACATCATGACTAAAATATACGACTTACCAAGGAGGCATCAGGAGACTAAAATATACGACTTACTATGGGGACACCAGGAAAATAAAATATACGAACTACCAAGGAGACATCAGGAAACCAAATTATACGACTTACCATGGGGACATCAGGAAACTAAAATATACGAGTTACCATAGAGACATCAGGGAAATAAAATATACGACTTATCATAGATCTATCAGCAAAATAAAATATACGACTGACCATAGAGACGCAAGGAAAATAAAATACACGACTTACCAAGGAGACATCAGAAAACTAAAATACACGACTTACCAAGGAGATATCAGAAAACTAAAATACACGACTTACCAAGGAGATATCAGAAAACTAAAATACACGACTTACCAAGGAGATATCAGAAAACTAAAATACACGACTTACCATATAGACACCAGAAAACTAAAATACACGACTTACCATATAGACACCAGAAAACTAAAATATACGACTTACCAAGGAGACGTCATGAAATTAAGATATACGACTTACCATGGGGACATCAGGAAACTAAAATATACGACTTACCATAGAGAAATAAAAAAACCTAAAAATAAACTAAAATATACGATTTACCAAGGAAACATCCAAAAACTAAACTATACGACTTACCATGGCGACATCCGAAAAATAAACTATGCCACGTACCATGGATACATCAGGAAACTTAAATATACGACTTACCATGGGGACAATAGGATCTAAAATATACGACTTACCATGGGAACATCAGGAAACTAATATATACGACTTACCAGGGAGACGTCAGGAAACTAAAATATACAGCTTACCATAGATAAATGACAGTTCCTGCTCCACATACAATAATTTCACTGTGATCTGTCAACAGGGAATGGTTAATTTGGCACCTGATTCAACTTCTAGTTTTTAGTGGTCTTTTTGTGTCCAATGTCCACTAGATTTATATATTGTCAGAGAGCAAAACGTCTATTTCTTTCCTAGATTCACTCCTGTCGATTGAAAAGGACGGTAACTTCACACCTCTCTTTATGACAAACGCAATGATATCATTTTCCGTATCACGGACTTTCCGTTCCTTCGTAGTAACATTCCATCTTCCTGCCTATGTCACTTGCATTTTACAACTTATACGTTACGCCAGGGCATTCTCCTCTCATGATGTTTTATTTTGATAGTCAAACTTCTCGCCAGTTGACTACTCACACAAGGTTACGTCGTTGAATGCTTGAAATCGTCATAAAGGAAGTTTTATGGTCGATACGGGGTCTTGTTAAACAATATGAAGTCCCCCTCTCAGGAATGGAAGAGGACGCTTACGTCTTTTGGACACCTGGTCCTATCCCGTTTAGGGGTGATCTGTCGTATTCTAATGGACTTGGATGATCGATTGTCCATTGGTACTGCTTAATTTATACTTATAAGTATCCTTAAACAACAGAGGCGGAAGCACCCCTGCAGACCGAACCCGAAATAATGTTGAAATTACAGTCGGTAAAAGCGAATCAAAAACCACTGCTAGATTAGTCATTCAGGATTTCAATAAGCAAACCACTGCCAAGAAAGGGGGACGGCAGAATTTGCCTATGTTGGTATTAATCTCGATTATCATGTCCTTATTACAACAATTCATAACTTAATAGTAAACCCCCTTATATAAAATGATTGGCATATTAGCTCATTTTGAAAAATTAACACCGTAGAAAATTTAAGTCAAGAATACGTTCAGATTTAGACTTACGCAATCTTAATATTTGATGGTGCCCAGCCCACGACTTGTGCTTACGGCATTGCTTATCTATTGTTGCTTAATAGAAGTCGTAAATAAATCAGTACCAAAGTTCATGATAGGAAACACAAATGCAATTGACAAACGCTTGTGAAATAATGACTGATCATTAGTTAAAGTTTATTATCATATTATCTCATATTATCAATGCTGGTTAAAATGGAGAAGTACATTCGAAGCTCAAATGCCATTAAAATACGACAAAGTGAATATAATGGTCTGAACACGAGGTACTATGGCGAATCACAAAAGGGACAGGACCAGGTGTCTGGAAGGTGTCATCATCTCACGGAAGGTGTTAGTATCTACATTTGCCGCAACAATTACTCCTCCTTAACAGTCGTTACCTCCACATACATATAAATTGTATTTGAACTAAGTTACCTCAAGTACACCATTTGGTTACTATTTTCTAGTGTTTTTTACAACCTAACACGACATTTAAGGTTGAAAAGCTTTTTAGTGTATGCTGCAAAAGTCATTATTTCTATTTAAACATTGCAAATAAAAATGACACCTCTACATGAATATGTATAAGAAAATGGCATAATCTGTATTGCCAAGGGCTGAAATGTTGCCATTATATTGGATATAAAGTTTCATACATGTGGAGTTTAAAATAAACAAAATTAGAAATATTTCGTCAGATAAAATTCCTTGTTTCCATCCATGTCATTGGTTGTGTCGTAAGGACCTTTTTCAGCCGATAGCTATGCTCAGGATAAAGATTTCACAAACTAAGCATTTATGCGTATTTGCACCCATATAATAGACAAATATACGCATGCATACACGCAATCTATAAAGACACACAAATAATTGTTAATCTCTACTTAAAAGACAAACAGAAAAATACTTAAACGTCACTCAAACTAGACTCAAACGCCAACACCAAATGATGATTGTAAATAATACTGAAATACTCAAAATTGTTTTTATTACTTTAGGTAGTCTGAGGATTGTCAAAATTACGTATACAACTTTCGTTACATAGGTCATCCGCTTACAGCCTCTTAAGGATCTACTTTCCGTCAAACTTCTCGTCATATAAGAAAAATACACATAAGGAAATTCATTATTTAACAGGAGGACATTGACATAATTTTCAACCATTTGCGAGGTAAATTTGTATAATATTTTATTAACATACTCTCACTGATAAATGTTTTAGGCTCATTTATTTATTCACTTCTTTTTATATTTTCTATTTTTAATCATAAATAGGCTTTTGATATTAGTTAATTCATTCGCTTAAATCATTTGAGGAAAACACGGAATAGTCTCCCTCTCAACTCGACAACTTAGTAGATATTAATTATGTCATCTTGTAAATATGATATGAGTCGTGCTAATTCTATAATTAATTTATCGCATTGTTGGATAATTAAGTTCTCCGATATTTTTGACAATATCAAGGTTACAAACGACTCATAGTTTTTCGTTTACTTGGAATGTCTGGTAAGTCTGACATTGTCTTCTGCATTGTATAAATTTTGACTCGTGAAGTGGTTAAAAAACGGTTACTTTATATTGTCCGTTATCGGTTTTTATTGTTAAGTTTTACCATTGTACCTATATTCTGGACATCCTTAAGATTTACACCTTGGTATCTGAGATTTTTTTATTATAAATTGTATATACACGTATATATATATATATATATATATATATATATATATATATATATATATATATATATATATATATATATATATATATATATATATATATATATATATCAGTTGAGTATATTCAGCTTTGTGTTCTTTTTATTTCATCCTCGAATTATATCGATAAACAGACAGACGAACAGGTTGATAATGAATAGAACTGATTGGATGTTAAGAAAAATAAATAAGTTGAAAAAAGTTTTATCAAACCCAAAAACTTTCCAAAAGAATTACAAATTGTATTGAATACTAATGCGTGTGTCATATGCAAATATATGATTATTTTACATCTTCAATTTCCAAATTTGTGTCTTCAGATTTTGAAAATACATTGTGATAATTCATTATGACATGATTATTTGAGAAATCACAATTAATTCCAACTTGATATTGGCGATCTACACACTGTCGTTCGATGTGAATTAATTTACATGAACATTGAAAATACATGTATTATATTGATTAAAAACACAACGAAAAAGATAATATTGTTAAATGTTTTTGTTTTGATTTCCTTAGATTATTGCAAATTGAATATTTAGATACAGAAAGCTGAATAATTTAGAGAGAATCTTTAAAAGCTATCATAAGGTACACGTGTTCCCAATATCACGGCGCAGACATTACACTGAATCCTTATTAGGACTGACTGTTTTATAGATAAAACACGTAGCTGTGAGAGATTTCGTCAAGACAAAAGGCAGAGGAATATCAAATATATTTTCACTTGGAATTGAAAGCCTAAACATTTGCTAACATCAGGTAAATATTACTTTAATTATTTAAAAGTTTACTTTATATCCGAACTTCTAGACCTTTGTGACAGAACGGTTTAGCAAGCATTGCTAATTTTATGAAACACAAGGATTGCATGTAACTACATTTCAGGACGAAACTACATGATATTGTTAATTATTTCAATATCATTTTCCATTTTTATATACGTGATTTTTATAATAAAGTTACATATTATACAGTTCATAATAGTTATTCTTAAAATATTATTTGAATATTTGTGGTATTTTAATACAGATATGGGAACAAGAGGTACCGAACAATTGTTATGCGTGCTCATATTATTCTCAACGGTTGCCTTATCAATTTCAGCGTACGGAAGCGAAAACAGGTTTGTGTAATTTATTGTTATACACAACTGTGTATATTTATTTCTGCAATACATCTGAAAATAAATTCAAATAGAAATACATAAAATCATCAGAATAGAATAGAAATGAATCTACCTTAAATTTCTTATACAGATTCAAAATCAGGATAAAACTTATGTTTAAGTTCCATTTAGAAAGGCGTGCGACATGATCGCAAATAGAAACATATAATAAGTTAGAGCTCCATAAGTGAAGAAAATGTGTTTTCCAATTCCATTCAGATATACTGATTTTGTGTAATTGCTAACGTTCGTCTACATGCATCATATCCGGTGGTTTAATGCAATGTTTGTCACGTTTGATCTATTAATTTTAGAATGTTTTCAAGTAGGTAATGACGTAGTTTTAGTCTGATCAAACGTCACGTGTGAAATGGTAGATTATTTGGTTTAAATTTAAAAATAGAAAATAAATAAACTGGAGCGGTCGAATATGATATTTTAAATTATTTGATATAAAAGTGTATATAGTGTTTCTTTTATATCTATAATAATATCTCTCACGAATGTCCAAGTTTTATTGTGTCAAATGAGATCATAATCTGTTAAGACTATTCAACAACCACCATCGAACGGGCAATTCAGCTACACTGCAATTGCAGACAAGGCCATAAATAATGAATCTGTTTCACATGCTTTACCTGTGTAAGATATCACAACCTGTAAAGGCAAGAAACAAAATGTATGGCACTAAACGCCGGTTTTTTTTAGTTATAATGTAAGTTATTTTTTCGACGATTGACGAACAAGTCGACTTACATTAATGTATCTTGTTTGGCTCTGATTTTGACGTGAGGGGGTCCTAGCTGTGGGAGGAAACCGGCGTAATGGAGAAAGCCCACTGTTCCATATCACATACGACCTTGTCCAACCCAAAGATCGAGTCGTGTGTACCGGCGTAATGGAGAAAGCCCACTATACCATATCACATACCATCTTGTCCAACGCAAAGATCGAGTCGTGTGTACCGGCGTAATGGAGAAAGCCCACTGTACCATATCACATTCAACCTTGTCCAACCCAAAGATCGAGTCGTGTGTACCTAATGTCCCAATACCATATCCAAATACCACCTTGAACCCAAAGATCGAGTCGTGTGTACCGGCGTAATGGAGAAAGCCCACTATACCATATCACATACCACCTTGTCCAACCCAAAGATCGAGTCGTGTGTACCGGCGTAATGGAGAAAGCCCACTGTACCATATCACATACCACCTTGTCCAACCCAAAGATCGAGTCGTGTGTACCGGCGTAATGGAGAAAGCCCACTATACCATATCACATACTACCTTGTCCAACCCAAAGATCGAGTCGTGTGTACCGGCGTTATGGAGAAAGCCCACTATACCATATTACATACGACCTTGTCCAACCCAAAGATCGAGTCGTGTGTACCGGCGTAATGGAGAAAGCCCACTATACCATATCACATACCACCTTGTCCAATGCAAAGATCGAGTCGTGTGTACCGGCGTAATGGAGAAAGCCCACTATACCATACCACATACTACCTTGTCCAACCCAAAGATCGAGTCGTGTGTACCGGCGTAATGGAGAAAGCCCACTATACCATATCACATACCACCTTGTCCAACCCAAAGATCGAGTCGTGTGTACCGGCGTAATGGAGAAAGCCCACTATACCATATCACATACCACCTTGTCCAACCCAAAGATCGAGTCGTGTGTACCGGTGGTAATGAGGATTTACTACCTTATTTCATTTTAGTTTGACAGTGGACTCGAGGCGGGTGTCAACAGGGATGCTTACTACTTAATGGCACCTTAACCCACCAACCCACCTCTCGATTTCCAGAGGTCCGTGTTTGTCCAATGTTCACCAGATTTGTAAATTGTATTCTGGATATTCTGACAATTTATACTTTTGTGTCTGTGATTTCTTCAAATTCTTAAAACTTTCCCCTAAACTATCCAGATACAGACATGCACTGATTACAAAACTAAAAGTAAAAAAGCAAACCGAATTTCAACATTATTTTAAATCCATCATTTGTTTTAAAATCAGGACTCCGAATGAAAAAACAATAAAATGTTTTCTCTATTTGTGCAAAGACATTATTTTATTTGACATTTTTCAATGTCTTGACCTTGATTTACTTTGGTTTTCTCTTATTGACTGCTAACTATATACGTGTTATATCTTCTTTTTGTTTCTTTAGGTTGATTTTATATTTGCAACTCTCTGATCATCTCCTTTAAAACCATTAACGTTGAAGTGATGCTTTTGTTTGTGGTATAATGACTTTCATTTTCCACTTTTATGGACATTTAATGGTACTATGTAATAATGTTAGAGAAGCTGCTTATCGTTTGTTATAACACTAATATGGTAGGAATTACACAATGGTATAAGAAAAATCTATTTCTATTTCGCGCTTCAAACCTGAAAAATCTGGGGTCAAACCCGTGCTCTCCTGTTAAGCACTTGGTATTAAAAGTGAAATTATAAACATAAGAAATAAATCAAATCCTCTTATTTTTGTAAATGTGGTAGGTCCTAAACCCCCACTTATCCAATATTATTTTCCAAGGAATTGCTTCAACTAAATGATTTATAAAGTAGGCTTGGTAAGCCATGTCCAAACCAATTCTACACGCCGATAAAAAGCTTTTGATATTCGAATGCTTTATATTTGTAGATAAAGTTAGGCTACAAAAGTGCCTTATGACTCAATATACATTAAATCAATGATGATATCAATGTTTTGGTGCTAATATTCGAGTTATGCTGTATCATTCGATATATTGTTTCTTTGTATCTGTACGGTCTTCTCTACTTTTTACAGTAAACACTTATAATTATGTCGATTTTTCAAGTATCCTGTCTGTTATCAGTTGTGTATATTTCTTATAAAAATGTCAGCCATCGACGCAACAAATTGTTTTATAGAACACAGAATTACATATACCTTTGTCATTTGTTTATATAAAACTGGCGCTACAAACTTTTGGCTACCATCTAAATGAGTCTTTTTTATAATAAATCCATTCTTTATTTGTGTGTAATGAAATTCGTTAAATGCATCGCTTTACTTCCCCTCATGTTTATTATTTTTAGTTTTCGATCGTTCTAACTTATCATGTATACAGCGTATATCGGACAGCAATACCTTTAGATATACAAATATCCAACACACTGCAAATATAATATGAGTATACGTTTTATCAGTTAACTTCAAAAGGTGAATTTTATGCTCAATGTTAGCCTTTGGAAACTTATTATTGCCTAACCAAGTTATCTTCCTTTGTCCAATAATATCATGACAAATTAAGGTAATGTTAATTCTCTCACCTATGGACAGCGTAGGTTCGACCCCCGCTGGAGACTAAGCTGATTATTGTAGAAAGTTTGCCGGTGTACTTGTGGTAGGACGGTGGTCTCTTCCCGGGTACATTGTAACAGGGTTCTCTCTTCCCCCATTAATACTGGCCGCCACCATATAACAGAATATCGTTGAGTGTGGAGGTAAAAATCAAAATTAAATCTCAAGTAAAGTTAACTATAAAAAATATATATCAAAATCATTTGCAAACATCACATACCGGTTCTCTACTTTATACGATATTTGGAGATTGAATTACAAAGAACAAACCTACGTTCATTTACGATTTCACCTTATTTCTACATAATTCATATCTTTTTAAAAATGGACCTTATTTTCATGTATTTTATATCTTTTCAAACAGATTAGGTAAAAGGCCTCTGCTGGGATATGAAATATTGAAGAAGATACCAGTTTTAATGAACAGATATATCGATTTACATAATTCCCTGAGGTAACATAAACATCTAAAGAAGCCTGTTTGATTGTCATTCGATTAAAATGTTACTTTGCTTGAAAATTACCACTTTCCCTCAATCTCACTGACGATGTCAATAAATTCTAAATGAAGATAAAAATGTTTCTTTTAAATTCGCGGATTTACAATTCATCTGTCGACTATTTTTTAAAACATCTTTTTCTAAACAAGTTTATTTTCAATACGCATGTATGATTTGTTCAACTAATATTAGCTCATGCCCGACAACCGATTAGAGCATTGTGCTTTAAACCACGGCTTCCCTCACGTTGCTCGGGTTGAATACCCGCTGGAACCTATACTGTTTTATGAGAACGTTTATCAGTTTTCTTGTCGGTAGATGGTCGATGGTCTATTCCCAAATCGGTGTAACGTTTTATACAAACATTAAGAATTGATAGCCGCCATATTACAAGTATTCCGTGACAGCACAATATACAAAACAAATGATATGTACAATTTACTTTAAAGAAATCCTAATTTTTACTGTATACCTCGAAATTGTATGACAGAAAACAAATTCACCCTGTCTTACATGCACTCTAAAATATCAGAGTCTCATGAATGACATATATGTTCAGGGTTCGAATTCACCAGATTTATTCAATACCTAAACTCAACTTTTATTTTTTATTTTGACTGTATAATCGCTTGTAATTTTTTGGGGTTGTAGTAATTAAGAGACATATTATTATTTACCATCATTCATATAATATTTTTGCGTCACACTTGTGATCTTCATGTAAAAGTGAATAAATACGTTGAGTACGGTACTCAAAATTTGAGTACGTACTCAAACTATGTTTTTTTTATTTCTGAAGTTTTCTTCATATCAACAATAATTTTTATCATTATTTACAATTGTATGTTGTCAATATACAAATATGTTCAGTTGCAGAATTAATTTTTGCGTGTTTTAACCTTAAAATCGTGAAAGGATAGTTGAGCTTAAGTACTAAGTAAATCTGGTGACTTCGGGCCCAGCCTTCATTTCTTTGACTTGAAAATTTCAATTCCATTTATAATTCGCCCACGTAATGGCGAAATAAAATTAAAAGTACACAGTAGATAATTATGAGTAAATACATCCACTGTGCTTATTTTTGTACACTGAGAACAATATTAGAAATATTGTGATGATATTTGTCATATCTTTAAAACTTGTCAAAATATTGAAAGTGATACTTTTCCTTTAAACAGGAAACGAAGTTTGGCTGACTTGAGATTCAGTGAATACATGGCTACTCTGAATCGGAAACAAAAGGGATGTAAAAGCGATCATTGCAGTTTGCATCAGTTACTTTCAAGGTACAAAAATACAAGGAAGATAAAGTTATTAAGATCATAATGTATTTATCATACGTAATCAACCTAAACGTATGTTTAGTTTTATTGAATTGTCAATTAACTAACTCAAAGATATGTATTCCATTCATGTACTTTTAAGAAGATATATATATATATAATATATATATATATAATATATATATATATATATATATATATATATATATATATATATATATATATATATATATATATATATATATATATATATATATATATATCCCCGTCCCAGAGAGAGAGAGAGACAGAGAGAGAGACAGAGAGAGAGAGATATTTGAAATCAGTATATAGAGCTTTTATCTCAAACTATTTATTTTCTTTCAGATATGGTCGAAGATAGAGACAACATTACGTTAACGTTAATATAAAGACTATATCATTGATATCATATCTGCATTGGTCAGTAAAAACTTATATAGCAATAAAATATAAATGGGGCACATCTGGTTTTATGTTAATTCTTCGTATGTAGTATACCTGTCGGAAAAGTGTTGAGTCGCCTTTACTAATCTTGTCCAGGAATTATATCTGGTGTGGTTTGATTTTGACTGCAAACTTTTACATCGGTTATGACCGATAGACTGTTTCATAACATCCACCTGTCGATATTCAAGAGATATGTTTTGTCACTAACAACGGACACGACAATCGAATTAAGCAAAGAGAAGAAGTAAGAATGGGTAATGGAAACTCCGAGTCCATTAAAATACGACAAATTATACATACAATGGTCTGAACAGTTGCGAATCCCAAACGGAGTTTGGACCAGGTGTCCGGATGGAGTCAGCGTCCCCCAGCCTTGCATTCGTCGAAAATGTTCCATGGGAACCTTTCGAATTCAGTGAAAGGTTCAACTTCGGTGAAAAGGCAGATATAACAACGATATCAACACTTAGAACAATGGAGATGTAGTCAGATGAAATGAAATTGAATTAAACGATACCCGGGGAAAATCTTTATATGCCGGGCATGTTGACGTGTAATACCTTACAATATACCATGGGTAAATTAAATATTCACAGTGCCAAAATTTTCATTGCCTCAATAAGTTATCACTGCACTCATTGTGATATTTAAATGCTTTTCCAGCTGATAAAATATGTACTTCGATCCTTAAGACCAAAATACCTGCCATATAAGTAAATTTATAACATCGCTGTGCAAGAAGATGATAGATAGAAATAATGATGCACATATACAAGTATGTGTTAGGCGAAATTGTCAGTAGAAAATGTTATATGGACAGCAGTGGTGATAGATTATCTAATAAATTTATTTGTTCTCTATATGTCGTAAATATTCACTGAACGGTAACACGTATACAATCAACATTTTGCAAAAAGATTTTGAAATAATTCATTTTTTGAAAATTAATTGATAAGTGAGATGTAGTTTATAGTTGAAATGAAATTGATTTAAACGACAACAGGGGCATTTTCTCACGATGTTAAAAGAACAAAAATTGACGTATGGTAATTCAACATTTTAAACATTCTAGAGGGAAATCTGATTTCCTGCAGATATGGCGATCTTTATGATCTTTCCTTTGTGAGAAAATGTCGTATTCCGAGGTTCGTTAAGAAGTTCTTTTATTCAATTGACTTCTAAGATGGAACATATTCTGTAGAAGATAATAGCAAACATAAACACGAGGGACCGTGAACTCTGTTTGGTTTTTGATAGTTAGGAACTGGGTCATATTCCTGATTGGAGAATGGAAGGAAACAATAACACCATGTCGATGTTGAGTGAACCAGAATTATGTCTGAAAATGAAAAACTGCATGACCAGAATGAACTGATTCCATCAGAAAAAAACTGAAATTGCTATGTGCATTTTTACACACTGTCTTATAGAAGAAATATGGTTTAATTTCAATTTCATAAGTACTCTGTGTACCCCTTTCTAACATGACAAAATCCAAAATCCAAAACCAAGTACCTGTATGGCCTTCTTTCGAAATACATATCGGGGTCTCCTTGGCCGACTGCTTAGAGTATCACACTTTAAGTAAAATTGAAGAAGTACCAATCAGTAGTCAAAACTCAAGTCCATTATAACACGACGAATTAGAAGTAGACAAATACGAATCCCAAACGGGATAAGACCAGGTGTCCGGAGGGAGTCAGCGTCTTCTGCTGGCATGCCACACCCTTCTCAAATGTTCCATGGAAACCTTTCTAGTTCGATGAACGGGTTAAATTCGGTAAAAATGTCAAATTTGGTGATGAGGTCAAGTTCGGTGAAAAGCATGATTGGTGAAACGGAGTCACTGTCTGTGGCCGTGATCCAGAATACTATCTAATATCTCTGAGAGGGGAATTCATAATGTTAAACAAGATCCCCGTATTATACATGAAATGTTTCACTTCAGGTAAGCGGAGGTTCGAGCCCCGCTGGAACCTCAGCAGATTTTTGTGAGAGTTTGGCAGTTGCAGAAGACCGGTGGTCTCTTCCTGGGTACATTGCACCATATATAACTGCAAAAATTGTTGTCAAAATTTAAAAAATGATATATCATATAATCACATAATATATTTAATATATAATCATACCTAATATATAATCACATAATTTATATCAGAAATTCATATATCTATCTGTACCAGATAGCCAAACGCCAGTGCCGGTACAAACACATATATAAAACAGTTGCTGACCATTGTTCCATCATACGTTTATTAGTAACACTTTATTAGTCACCTTTGTTTGTCACATTTTACTACATGTATTACAGTGGTTGATGCGAAACCCCAAAACGTTTATTCCAGGAACAGTGCGAATAAGATATGGATTTTAATATTCCACAAGAACTATTAGAGTTCATACCAAAAATGTATTCAGAAAGAGTAAGCGTCCCCTGATAATATGCTACACCCGTCGAAAATGTTGGAAATCCTCGAGGTCGATTAAAAGGTCAACCTGAGTGAGAAAGATCATAAGTTATTTTTAGATCTGATGAGGAAAAGGAGTCACTGTAAATGGTCGTGTTCCAGAATACCGTCTTACATTCTTGAGCTGTGGTTGGTTGCCATTAGTTGTTGGTTGGTTGTATTGTTGTTTAACGTCCCACTCAAGACACATTCACTTATATAGAGACGTCACCAATGCCGATGAAGGGCTTCAGAGTTTGGCCTAGGCGCGGCACTAATGTAATTGAGCAGTGAGGGTTCTTATACGTATGCGTACCGACACCTACTGGGGCCTTCGATTTTTACTCTCTCATCTGCCGGCTGGACACGAACTCAAGAACTCACGTTTAAGAGTCGAGGGCTCTACGACTGAGTCGGGTCGGATCAACATTTTTAGACAGTGGTACTAATAAAGAAATATTTTGCTTAGGTAGAACCGTTGTTAAAGAAATTCAGAAACTGTTTGACGGTTTGAACATTTACTTTAGTAGTATTTGGCCTTGTCATATTTTTCTTTCGGACCTATATATGTTTTAAAGTCTTGAAACAAGAAAATATACATGTATACATATTGTCACCATTTTAGTAGTATCATTTTTTCAACTTCCTACAATGTTTATTGTTCTCATGTAACTATTACTTATTTTAGACCTGGTAGACGTATGACCATATAATACCATATATATATATATATATATATATATATATATATATATATATATATATATATATATATATATATATATATATATATATATATATATATATATATATATATATATATATATATATATATATATATATATATATATACAAAAGCACTAAAACCAACATCACTATATATCCCTGGGTGACGGATCTAAGCAAAAGATACAAGTCAGGAAAAGACTATATAAAGGACTAAAATGACTAACGACACGGAAAAAATAAATGTCAAGTTTTTGGGACGACCCGTTCCTTCATCAGGACAAAGCAATCATAATAATATGAAAAAAACCGGACACATACACACTCTTACGCAAACACCCACTCACACACACAACCGGAGAGTGAAAGAAATGCTACTCATCAGAAGCCAATTCGTTGGTGGTTTGAGCTGGGTTTGGTGGTTTTTTTTT
The DNA here is from genome assembly GCA_030159075.1 of Atrina japonica. Classification (NCBI taxonomy): domain Eukaryota; kingdom Metazoa; phylum Mollusca; class Bivalvia; order Pterioida; family Pinnidae; genus Atrina; species Atrina japonica. The sequence goes on along the minus strand of BROG01000062.1, from coordinate 314,235 downwards.
AGTTATCTTTTTGTTTGAGTTCCATTTTCATTTATTTGTTGTGTTGTCTCGCTGCGCTTGTGATGTGTAGCATTTCTTTAACTCTCGGGTTGTGAGTGTGAGTGGTGCCCAGTAGCCTAGTGCTAAGCTACTAATGTATTATTAAAAGATCAGGAGGATGTACAACATCTGACCGAAGATACAGTCAGTTTTCAATGACGGGCAACATTTTATTAGCCAATAGCAAAGTTCTGTTGTATCTTATCATACATTGTATTGCTATTAATGGCCATTATAATTGTCAAATACTTGAAATGCGTTATTGAGAGTCTGTTTGGTTATTTACATTATGTTAACATCGAATTGTGGGAAAGCTGAGTAGACAATTACAAGTTGCAATTGATATTCCTTCAACGAACGACTGTAACTGACACGTATTCGATCAAAATGCAGGTTGACTTTTGACATTATTTACTGTTAAACGTAAAGCCAAATTCATCGTACGATGGTAATGTTTTAGATAACATAAATTGATCACTTTTACCAGAAAAAAACATAGAAATTAGTAGCTTGGTGGTTTTTCGTAAAATAAAGAGGTTCCACTGGGTATTAAGAACTCCATGTTTAATAGTATATTATTAACAATACCAAAGTCACAGTATTACAAAAAAGCCGAAAAAATGCTCAAGTCAATTGAGTCCATGTTTCCATTTTTTAAAATTTTGATCGAGAATGTAATAAAATTACATATAAGATAAATATACAAGAAAGGTCTTGCTGCACGTAACATAAAGTCACATGTATGTATGTATGTGTATGTATGTATGTATGTATGTATGTATGTATGTATGTATGTATGTATGTATGTATGTATGTATGTATGTATTTATTTTTCAATTAAATAAATGTACTTATACATGTATTTTAAAATCTAAAAGAACATAATACTAAAATTGTAAAACACGTTTGCTATGACAACATTAATTTAGTGTTTTTGTCTTGTAAATAATTCCGATACGCTTTTGGTTACATGTAAAAAAAGACAACAATTTTCACCAAATGATCCATTTTAAAACAGACAAACGTCTATTGCCATATATAGATAGTTTATACATACATGAATCAGATGAAAGAGATAACTTATCACTGAGATATTACGAGATAAGATCGTGCCGACATGATTACGGTGGACGCAATTAGTGAATCATATTTCAAACATTAATACCAAAACATATATCAATTTTTGCCTAATATAAAAGAAATACGTCATGGAATATATATATATATATATATATATATATATATATATATATATATATATATATATATATATACACATACACACACACACATAAATATATATATATTTAAGAATATTCCATAACCGCCATATATATATATAAAACAGAGTGTTGATAAAACTCGTCGATCCCAATACAAATTGCATTGGACCAGTCGCAGGCAACAACCTAAAGAGTATGCGCTCTTGTGATTTCCGGCAATCACCCGCTAGTTTACAAATATGGAGATCGTTAACTATGAGGATAAATATTTATTGAAAAAAGAAACAAAGAAAATATGCTAAAAGTATACCTCAAATGAGTGATAGGTCTACAGTTGTAATTTTACCCGTCGATTATGTTAAATCACAACTTTGATTTACCAGTTATTTGTAAAACCGAGATCTTCGAATTAACATAGTCTATGCAACGTCACAAAATTCAGACGTAAATTACGACGTCACAATCTTGCACAGTAAAATGGCGTTAATGTTGTGATCGAAAGGAGCGAAATCTAACGACTGGATTTTTCGGGTTAGGCGTCCAAAGTTATTTTACCTTCCACACCTGCAGTTACATTAGACTCAGATTTTCGTCATGTCTTGTACCAAGAGTTTAGTGATGGATTTAAAGCGATATGAGCTGTCGTAGGTGAAAAATTTTACATGCACATTTAATATTTTATCTGATATATATTCCAAAGTGACCACCTGGTGGTTAGAATAACAAATTCATGTCTAAAATTGCAACATAACGTAACCCGTAATATCAGTTATTCTTCGTCCGCCATTACTATGTGCATTGCAAATTAACTTTCGGTAAATTTTTACGAAGATTAAGGAGTGTCCAATAAACACGTGCTATTTGCAGTTAATAGACATTCTATTCTTATTATCCTTTGCGTTTATTTTCGCTCATCATCATTTCATACCTCAATCGGCAAAGTTTGTCTTTTTCGTGGTTTCAAACTATTCGTTTCTGAAATTGTCAACGTGCTGGGTATATCGAGTGATCTCGACCCATTTTAACTCGTCCCATTGCACTTTCGGCTTTATCATTCTTGACACATGATCTGCCCATCTCCACCGGACATGGAGGCACGATTGTAAAAACATGAAGTACGAATACTTTTCACAGTTTTGTCAATGTCAGAATTCAGGGTAACATTAAAGATCAGAAAAATTTCTTTTAGTGACCTGATATATTTATTCATATATTCAACCGATTTTCTTCATATATTCAAAATAACGGTGAAAAGCATATATTTTACATAATACACTTTCCAATAAAAATCACGTCATGTATTTTAAAAGTAAATATTAAACAATTAAAAATCGGCCGACTTTAACATAGTCCGAGTACGTAAAGGATCGAGATCCCCTGACCGAATTACGAAGTGCATTTAATATGGTGAAATAGTTTATCTGCAAAGTCATTGCATACGGAAATACAGCTGGATTTTTAAGGTACGGGAAAACTTTAATTCTAATAAAACAAATAAATTCAAAAATAAGATCTTTTACAACGTTTTACATGTTTGATAATGTATTTGAATACACATTTTATCATATTCTCGACTATATATTAGGAGACAAAAATAATCATTGCGACAGCTTATATCGCTTCATGGGGGAATTGGCTGTATTTACCAAATATTTCAACTTTTACTACTTGTACTTGATGTGCAATAACAAATAAGAGCCATAAACAGGCATTAAAAAATCTTATATTCCTTTATATTTTGTGAAAGAATGTCATGTCTAGTCTTGTGTTCATATACAAATAGTAAGGTGAGTTAATCAATTGCATTTGAAAAAGTACTAAACGTGGATTTTTCAAGCAATTTTCACAACATATGTTGGAATTTAAATATTTTTATACCTGTGTAATCCCGTTTTTGTTATTTTGCTATCAATTTAAACAAGAAAAGTGGATTGTAAAAAAAATCGAGAATCGAACGCCGAAATTCCATCTAGCGTCACGAATGGTTCATATTTATATATAAGTAAATTTCTCGTTAAAATGCTGTTTCATCGGTTGTTGTTAATTGAGAGAATTTAGATTTAAGTATATTGCAAAACAACATATACAATCAATAGGCCTTTTATTCAAACTTATACTTTTTTCATCTCGGTGTTTCATAATTAGGGTTGTGAATTTAAAAGTTTTCTCAATGGATGATATTATTAAATAAAAACATTGTAAGATGAAAAATAAAGAACAAGTTTGTATGAAATTCTGTAAAATGTAGAAGAACTTTTGATAAAGAAAAAAAAATAAAAAGATGTTTCGTCTTTTTAAAATTATATTTGTTTTGTAAGACACACACTTGACATTGATCTTCCAATATTTGTCAACTTTCCAATTAAACATTGCACGAAGAAACATGTTATCAACGGAATTGGAGTCTCATTGCTGAAATATCATATAAATGATTGTATAGCGCATTAATATCCCATTGTTGTTGACCAGATTCTGAAGATTCGATTTCTAATGAATGCGTATCTGTAATTAAGCGATCTTTAATATAGATACGTTACTCAGTCTTCTGATAAATAATGATAATTCGATATGGGCATTAGCAGTGTAGACGTTATCAAATAATCATCTAAATAATATCACATGTTCATTTAAAGTGGTTCCGTCGACTGAAAGCTGAATAGATAATGTTAGCTTGTCAAAACGGGTGCGCCTGTCTACGCAACTTCCGGAATAACATACAGGCTCTGGAGATTTGAGTTTATATGACAGTATTGCAGAGAATGATGAGAATTTAGATCTCCTTTTATTTCTTTAAAAACAAATTCCAGCTGCAGATCATTTTCCTGAAGTAATTAAAATCCTATTAATCCACTAATGTCGTATTTGTAAACAAAGCCCCGAAGACAAAATTTGTGAAATATTCCTTAATCCCTGTGTGTGTTGGCATTAGTAAAATATCCGAATAACTGAGACAGGAATCTGGAATTCCAGAGATCCGTGTTTGTCCAATATTCACTAGATTTGTATATGTATCCTGGACAATCAGAATATTTATAGTTTGGTATCTGAGATATAGACATACAATTACTCTTTTTATGTATAACTTACAGAAAATAAGTAGAAGAATAAGCTGAAAGACACAATAAAATTTGCACCTCTGAAACATTATCTGTTAATGGTATCACTGTAATAATAGCTTTTAATGCATATGTCATGTCTAAATCTCATACAAAATAGGTATTTAATGGAAGCTAAATGTGGGGTCAACATCGATCTATGTAATACATTAAAGGGCTGTGTCACATCAGATATTGGTTACGATTTACTTTTCCATCTTTACTGTAGCGAGATAGAAACCATCATCATCACCATCATCATCATCATCATCATCATCATCATCATCTCTATCTTTTATCTATCTGATTTATCTATCTATCTATCTATCTATCTATCTGTCTTGGTTGTTTATACAGGTATAAGAAATCAATCATTTTGAATAGAATATTTGATGATGATGAAGCCTTCATTTGTTTAATTATTTATCCCCATTCTTACTATTCGAATGATTTTATTAACTTCATTCTATTTTTGTTATTATTTTATGTTAATGTTTGTTTGATTTGTAAATTATTTTCATATTTCATTATTTCACTTAAATAAGACTTACAAATTTCTGAATTATGAACTGACAGAATTCAATTATTACAATTTTTCTAAACAAAATGATGTTTACAAAAACTGACACTATAAAAAATCAACATATTGTTAATTTTTTGATAGCACCGGGCACCTGTACTGGTAGACGTGATTTATATGGTTACCATCGTACAATAACTTTTACACCAATATCAATGCAGCTCCTGGCATTGTTGAACTAAGCAAACAAAATATAACAGTGGCAATAAGTCACACGAGATTAAATACGGTGGTAAACACATGATGAACGTTGCTGTGCAAGCGACTACAAAAATTAATTTAGTAATGCTAAATATATACTGAATAAGTTTGTGTTTATTCTGTGTCAATTTCATTTCTGGTGTCTATTCATATTGGCTACATAACCGATATGTACACTTGAAGTCGTTAATTAGTCCAGCACTTTCATAACGAGCAAAGATGAATTCCCATTAGATTGCGGACAGTTGTTAAATTGGCCATTGTGTCGGTTTTCTGCAGGACATGTATTTAATCAAATATAATGTCAAAGATGACAAATCACCATGACAACACTGACCTCCGGAATAAGGAAGTGTATACAAATGAAGGACTTATTTCTTTCTATGAAAATGAAGAAAACACCAAACATGTTTTGTATTTTGTAAAGCGGTTTTAGACATGAACAATTAAAGATCAGCCGAATGATTCAACATTTGGGCGTTATAATTCCGTACTAATGATAACTGTTCCCTGCTTTGAAAAATCTATATTTAAAAATTTCCAGCAAAATCGTAGCAGACTGAAGGTTGAAATGGGATTTGTTGTCAGTATAAGCTTTTCTCCTAAATCCCTTTATTACCAATCTACGTATTGTGAGCTAAAATAAGCGTTTTCAATATGAAATGTTTATTTGACTTTTATGGAGTATTGTTGAGTGCTCATATTAATTTAGTCAATTACAAATTCTCGGTTTCTGCAATATCTTTCAATCAAATTAGCCATGACTGTGGGAGTATTATTTCTATCATTTAGTGTGTCTTTGACGAAGACACAGATAAATACCAGATGGTTTAATAGTTGATAATGATATTTTATGTTCATCTTCCTTCCCTACTTGTGAGTCATGATGATAGATATACTGGGTTCTAGTTTCATATGACATTAATCTAGAGTAAACAAATAGTGAATGAATTCAAAATTAAATTCTGCAACATAAAGATGGAAATGCTTGGTCAAACTTTACTTATCTAAATAATTATGTTTTGTATTTTTTATATTTATTTTTTTTGTATTATAGAGTCAATAGAAATAGTTTTCTAAATATTGCTTTTTCTCAATACAAACATTAAAGCATTTACTTGAAATATAACTTGACTTTTTCCAAATAATAATTATAAATTGCTACACATAAATTTTATTACGATTTACAATTTTTCTATCAAATGGGTTAAGGAAATATTCCATTTATTTTATAATAAAACATTCTTGTTCATGTGACCACTACCACTAGTAAACAAGTATCAATGTAGCTATAACCACTACTACAAATAAATAAGTATTAATGTAACTATAACACTACTACAAGTAAATAAGTGTCAATAGCTATAACCACTACTACAAGTAAATAAGTGTCAAGTAACTATAACACTGCTACAGGTAAATAAGTATCAATAGCTATAACCACTACTACAAGTAAATAAGTGTCAATAGCTATAACACTACTACAGGTAAATAAGTATCAATAGCTATAACCACTACTATAAGTAAATAAGTGTTAATGTAACTATAACACTACTACAGGTAAATAAGTATCAATAGCTATAACCACTACTACAAGTAAATAAGTGTCAATAGCTATAACCACTACTACAAGTAAATAAGTGTTAATGTAACTATAACTCTACTACAGGTAAATAAGTATCAATGTAGCTATAACCAAGACTACAAGTAAATAAGTGTCAAGTAACTATAACACTACTACAAGTAAATAAGTGTTAATGTAACTATAACACTACTACAGGTTAATAAGTATCAATAGCCCCTTAGAAAAACTACTACAATGTAAATAAAGTGTTAATATAACTATAACACTGCTACAGGTAAATAAGTATTAATGTAACTATAACCACTACTAGAAGTAAATAAGTGTTAATGTAACTATTTACAACTTTTTACAAGTAAAAAAAGTGTCAATTTTAGTTAATAACCACTACTACAAGTAAATAAGTGTTAATAGCAAACTAGATACACATCACGTCTACAACACTAAAGGAGTGTCAATAGCTATAACCACTACTAAAGATGTAAATAAGTGTTAATGTAACTATAACACTACTACAGGTAAACTTTAGTATCAAATGTAGCCTATATTTAAATTAAGACTACAAGTAAATAAGTGTTAATGTACACTATAACAGAGCTACTACAGGTAAATAAGTATCAATTGGCGCCTAACCACTACTACAAGTAAATAAGTATCAATAGCTATAACCACTACTACAAGTAAATAAGTGTTAATGTAACTATAACACTACTACAGGTAAATAAGTATCAATAGCTATAACCACTACTACAAGTAAATAAGTGTCAATAGCTATAACCACTACTACAAGTAAATAAGTGTTAATGTAACTATAACACTACTACAGGTAAATAAGTATCAATGTAGCTATAACCACGACTACAAGTAAATAAGTGTTAATGTAACTATAACACTACTACAGGTAAATAAGTATCAATAGCTATAACCACTACTACAAGTAAATAAGTGTCAATATGCCCTTAACCACTTAATACAAGTATATAAGTATGTTCTCTTAACGCAAACTATAACCTCTACTACAGGTTAATGCATAAATAAGTATCAATTATGTTAATGTAGCATAGCTATAACCACGACTACAAGTAAATAAGTGTCAAGTAACTATAACACTACTACAAGTAAATAAGTGTTAATGTAACTATAACACTACTACAGGTGTAATTCTGATGTGTGGGGTGCATAATTTTAGCTCATAATGTCACTACATTACAAGTAAATTAACAGTTAATGTAACTATAACACTACTACAGGTAAATAAGTATCAATAGCTATAACCACTACTACAAGTAAATAAGTGTCAATAGCTATAACCACTTCTACAAGTATATAAGTGTTAATGTAACTATAACTCTACTACAGGTAAATAAGTATCAATGTAGCTATAACCACGACTACAAGTAAATAAGTGTCAAGTAACTATAACACTACTACAAGTAAATAAGTGTTAATGTAACTATAACACTACTACAGGTTAATAAGTAGCAATAGCTATAACCACGACTACAAGTAAATAAGTGTCAAGTAACTATAACACTACTACAAGTAAATAAGTGTTAATGTAACTATAACACTACTACAGGTAAATAAGTAGCAATAGCTATAACCACTACTACAAGTAAATAAGTGTTAATATAACTATAACACTACTACAGGTAAATAAGTATCAATAGCTATAACCACTACTACAAGTAAATAAGTGTCAAGTAACTATAACACTACTAATAAGTAAGACTAAGTATTAATATAACTATAACACTACTACAGGTAAATAAGTATATATAGCTATAGCCACTACTACAAGTAAACAAGTATTAATGTAGCTATAACCACGACTACAAGTAAATAAGTGTCAAGTAACTATAACACTGCTACAGGTAAATAAGTATCAATAGCTATAACCACGACTACAAGTAAATAAGTATCAAAGTAGCTATAACCACGACTACAAGTAAATAATAAGTATTAATAAAGCTATAACCACTACCATTAGTAAATAAGTATTAATGTAACTATAACCACTACTACAAGTATATAAGTATTAATGTAAATAAAACCCCACTACTACAAGTAAATAAGTATCAATGTAGATATAACCACTACTACATCAATGTAGATATAACCACTACTACAAGTAAATAATTATTAATGTAACTATAACCGCCAATACAAGTAAATAAGTATCAATGTAACTATAACCACGACTACAAGTAAATAAGTATCAATGTAGCAATAACCACCACTACTATAAATAAATAAGTATCAATGTAGCTATAACCACTACTTTAAGTAAATAAGTATTAATGTATCTATAACCACTACTATAAGATAATAGGTCAAATGGCCTGAATGATCAGCTGAGTATGACATGATTTCTGAAAATTTATGAACATTTTGCTTTTATAGGACTTAATGGGATTTAGTTCCTTTTCATTCATAAACATAAGGTACCTTCGCATATGGTTAGTCAAATTGACATTTTCTGTTTACATAGGTGTCTTTGATAATGTTATTTAAAGCACGACCTTGAAATTATATCACAATGATTTTTAGATAATTATTTACAACTTTTTATATGCTTTGGTGTAAAAAGTAATCAGGTTTTAGTTAATAATCCATTTGAATAAAACTGTACCCTATGCTATTCGAAGCAAACTTTTAGACACAATCACGCCTACCAACACTGAAGGACATCTGATTATTTGTTCATGAGAAGAATATCTTTTAAGATGTAAGAAGTTCAGTCCTTTCTGTCTCATTATGGGTTCCAGCCCTTTCTATGGCAAACTTTATGTGGCTTCAAATGGTGATACTTCCTGCACTATTTAAATTAAGAAAGTCACTTTTTAACAGTGTTTACTTTTCTGTTTCAGAGCTATACAGGGGATGCTTACTGCTCCTTGGCACCTGATCCCACCTCTTGGTTTCCAGAGGTCCGTGTTTGTCCATTTTTACCGGATTTGTATCTATGTCCTGGATATTCTATTGATTTATATCTGAAAATTTTTATATTTAGAGATAAACTAATTGATGAAGTGTTATTGACAGAAACGATTGTATCATCATCATCATCATCATCATCATCATATTAATAATATTAATAATAATAATAATAATAATAATAATAATATAATAATAATAATAATAATAATAATCATCATCATCATCATCATCATCTGTTTTATCTGTTTGTTGCCTTACATCCTTTGGAAATGATTGCTTTGATAAAGTAAGGCCAAGGTAAGAGAATCACAGATTAAGGTCTAAGCTCTTGACACCTATGCCCTTGACATATAATATATACGGCATGGTCATAGCATTGTATGTTCTCTTACACGCAAACTCGGGGGATACCCTTACATACAACGGGTTAATGCATGTGGATCTGTTTAATTTTGTTAATGGTTTTGTTCATTAGCATAGCTTTTGTTAGACTATACAGAGCATTTAGATTATTCGGGTTATAACTGGTCCATAAATATGCTAAATTCAATGGTGCAAATGATAGTTACAAATTGCTATTAAAAGGATCTGCCAATGTATATATGTGTGGGTTCTGATGTGTGGGGTGTCATAATGTCACTTTCATTAAATGTTATTAACAATAAGCAAATATAATCAATCGTTCGTCTTTAGTTCTATGTGTACAACAGTGCATCATAAAAGCCTCTTGTGTCATGAACTGTTATATGATGACATCATTACTCAACAATTTAGGGTAATTAACAACATTTTACGTTAGATAGTTTTAGCAGAAACTCTTAAAGATCAAATACATTCAACAATAATGGTAATATAATGTATGATATAACAATAATATGCAAGACTTTAAAAATTTAAAAGACGTGAGACTGAATAAGTCACATGATCAAGATCTGTGAAAATGCATTATCTAACATATATTATAAACATAATACCAAAGTTACAAGGCTCAAGACGATATCGTTTCTGTCAATTAGACTTCATCAGTTGAGCTCCAATTTTTCTTAAAGTATGTGATTTTTCCCTAAAGATACAAATGGTATCATACAAAGGTACAAAATACACTATCTCTAAAATGACATAGCCGAAATCCGTCTAAGAGTAACCACTGTAAAAATGAAAAATCTTAGCTTTCCATTATTTTTTACAATAGCAACATAATTCCACCTTTAGCGTTAGGGTCTAGCAGTATAGCATTTTTCTTAACAGCGGAAGATAAAGGTAAATATATATGTACTTGTAACTGATGTTTCACTCAAGGTCGTACCTTTCTTCCTATGTATAAACTTACGTCTATGTATACGTACATTAACGTCTAAGCAAAATATTGCACATGTAAATACAACATCAAATTTGTTTACGTTTACGGTAAAAGTAACTTTAGTTAAACTGATCCCAGGATTCAGTTTAGAACAGCGGGTCAAACTGTTATGCCAAAAGATTTGAAACCAACGCCATTTGTAATTACGGTTGTGAGAATTAAAAAGACCATCACTACATTAACTGCAGTCAAAAGTCAAAGTTTCTGTACTTCACATTGCACACATAGGTGCAGTAAGTGAACATTTGAAGGACATAAAACAATACAAAACATTTTATTGCTATTACAGACCAAACAAATCAATCTCTCTCTCTCTCTCTCCAAAGGACAATCTATTCTCTCTCTCCTCCCTCTCAATCTTCTCTCTCAACTCTATAATCTCTCTCTCTCTCTCTCTCTCTCTCTCTCAACAATACCAAAGTGATAGTTTTTTAATATGGTACCAAAACAGATGCTCAAGACGATCGTTTCTGTCAGTGAGACTAAATTAGTCTTCATCAGTTGAGCTCCAATTTTGATATAAATGTATATTTCCCAAAGAAAAGTGTTATAATACAAGGCCAAATAATAATATCAGTGCCAAATCCGTGCTAAGACTACCTGTTGTATAAAGGAATATATTAGCTTTCAGAAATTTATAATTCAAATGGTACAAAATACTACTTTAGTATATAATAAACGGCTGATACCGAAATACCAGGTTCTGGGTTTATGT